>BTPG01000005.1:101833197-101898197 GCA_036245525.1 Semisulcospira habei | reverse complement strand
GCAACGGCCTTCAGGGACTGGTTCTCTTGCTCCCTGAGGTAGGCGGCCAGGTCCTTAGAACATGTGCTGAGGACTTGTTCTTTGATGATGAGGTCGTTCAGGTCCTTATACTCCTTCAAGCCAGCCAGCTCTATCAATTTCTCCAGGTAGGTCCTGATTCTCTTGATGAATAGGCCAGGTGTTTCTCCTTCTTCAGGCTTGCAATTCCGGAATCGTCGTCTGTAACCCTCTTTAGCGAAGTCGTACTGTCTCAGCATGGCGGCTTTCAACTTGGTATAATCCTCGGCTTCGACTCCGGGCAGGCAGGCTTTGCCGGTCAAAAGTGCGCTGAGTTTGGTGGCCCATGTCTCTGGATCCCAGTTGTTGCTGCTTGCGAAGCGCTCGAATCGCTCCAGGTAAAAGAAAAGAAAATAAGAATGTAAAAAAATGTACCCAACATGTATACTACAAAACTTACAGACTTATGTTATACCCTAACATTGTGCCTTCAAGGAGGTTTGTTATACGCTGTTACGATCTGTCATAATGGTATACTTTTATTAGGTGCATACTAGATAGGGCTCAGTTAACTACTAAGTTAGTCTAAAAGTAAACTTTTAGTACCCCCCCCCCCCCTCCCTTCCCCCCCCCCCCCCCCCCATTCCTTAGGTCAGTTTTTACCGACAGCGTCTGCACGCTTAATTCTGTTTGTGCATGACTCTAACGTTGTGCTTTCTAGGATGTTGTTAAACGCTGCTATGATCTTTTATAATATTACACTTGTATTAGGAGCATACTAGATAGGGCTCAGTTAATTACTGACATAGTACAGAAGTAAACTTAAACACACATCGGCAAGGTAGTCATTTTATGTCTTGCTCCTTATGATCATAACAGACATGACATCTCTGAAGTGTTGTTTAGATTTCACATGTCTATGCTCTAATCGCAGAATCTTAATTCAGCCACCCATTCTTTAACGCACCGACACACCGACATACACATGCGTACGCACGCACGCACCGTGGCACACACACGCGCACACACTGATTAGCACTGGTATGGCATTAGAAACTGGTATTAGAATCCCCTCATTCATCCATTTGTCACTGACGTAAGGTAGATAGATGTTTGGTGCAGCACACATTACAGCCCCCCCCCCCCCCCTTCCCCTCAACACAGCTATATTTTCATTTTATTGTCTACCGTATTGAAAATACGTTAGACCTTAGTATGCGGCTGGTCGGAGCACGTTACGTAGCATGCAAATGACGAACGTAGGGGTGCACACATCAGGCTCTTACAGTGAAGTAACACGATACAAATTACGTCATGCCTAGCTACGCTAACCGTGCTGTTACAATATACATATGGCGGGAAACGTAGTATGTGTGTGTGTGTGTGTGTGTGTGTGTGTGTGTGTGTGTGTGTGTGTGTGTGTGTGTGTGTGTGTAGATACGAGTATCTCCGGGGTTTGTGTACGTACAGGCCTAAAACTTTAGGAATGCTTTGATCGAGATGTATTTCGGAGAGCCTCGGTTAAAGAGAAAAAATGCCGTTTATATAAAGTCAGTTGACCCGCATTTGAGCCTGTAATTGTCGTTCTATTTACTCGACATTGGGGATATAGCTAGCTTGGAAAGAGACATTGATGAGTTCGTTAGCCAGCTTTGTACCTTTTCAACTTTTTTTTTGTAAAAAGTAATTATTTGCAGAATAAAAAGGGGGGAAAAAAGAAGTAAGAATTCTCGACTCTCGAGAAGGATCAAACAGTGACGGTAACGTAAAGGCCTAAACAATGTTCCTAAATTGTCGCAAAGCACCAGCTGTCAGTGTTATTCAATGTTTCTGAATTGACATCAAATTCATCACTGTGTGCACGTCGTCATGGGACCAAAGTTATAAGTCAAAGCACTCGGCCCGAGAGTGCGAGGACGCGTTTTGAGAGTTATATCCCTCATGAACGTGCTGCGACGGGCTGACTGAGCAAAGTGAAGCGTGGGGGAGACTCGCAACGCAAATTTCTTTCTCAAACGCAACACTGAAGCGAAGTTGTATCGGCATATCATTCTTCCGCTTTACCAAGGAAGAAAAAAAGGCCCGTAAGCTCGTCACTTTTAGCTCTTATTTTTGCATACACTTACCACAAGAGAATAATTGAATGGTGTACAGGATGAGTGGTCTATTTGATAAAAAAAATTTCGATTTTGAGATAGGGGTACCGGGCGATACGCAAGCATAGGTCTCGCATGTGACGAAGATACATGAGTGATATGTGAACGGATAGCCGTTGAAACTAATTTTAATTATCTTTGGGTATGAATCTGGAAATTTCTCCGTTCGGTTTTTCTCTGCATTTGACACACTTGGCAGACACCTTTTTGGTCTGAAGTGGAAAACTGGTCTGACTGCAGTTAGACTTTAGCTCTCTCCACGAATTCCAAGAAATGTTATCAGTTGGAAAGTATTCTAACTAACATTTAGATCCAAAGAAATTATTATTATTATTATTTATTACATGGTATTTATATGGCGCATTTCTCATATTTATAATATAACTCAATGCGCAGAATGTAGCCGCGAACTGAACCCAACAAGCACGCTCACGTGAATCACACGCATTCACTCACACACTGTACGTAAACACAGAACATTCACGTGGTTATAAGGGCAAGCTCAAGCGAGCTACTGACGGTATTTGGAAATCGTTTTGTATTTGAAATTTTATTAAGTTGTCGGAAACTGATACCAAATTATACGTTCTTATATATATTTTTCAAATGTAGAAATGATCCATCTGTACATAGAATAGTTCTCCTCTCCACTAATGTTGAATTAACGCAAGATAGATCTAATCATTGTGCCGCTTGTGCACAGCTAATGCCAGGGGGAATAAACGTTGCAGCTTTAACTGTTCTCACGAACTAGGACTACAGATTAAAGCGTTTAGATGATGTTTTAATACTTTAATTACATTCACAGTGGCGGATCCAGGGGAGGGGGGGGGGGCAGGGGGCCCTGGCCCCTCCTCCCCCCCCCCACCCCCGTCAGCCATGACAAAAAAAATATTTTTTTTAAATGTTTATTTGTGGAAGTTGTGTTTTACTATTTAGATGGTTTTTCTTTTCTTGTACGGTGTATTTTACAATTATCTCACGGGATCGGTGGGTGAGCATAGTGTGTTCATGGGCCTATAGTCAAATATCCTCAATTGGCACTCCTTACCTGCACCTGTCACAGGACTTCACGCAGACATAGAGTGCCATGTGCCCCGCACTCACATGGGCTCATGTAAATCAGTGCCTCCTGCTGTGCGATACAATCCTCATTGCATCCTCAGGCTGAGGCAATAAGCCGCTGACTGCTGGTCAACCCCAGCGGTGGAAAAGTGACCGATCATTGCTAAACTGGGGGCTAACTCAGTCCCTCAGCCAGGCATAGAGTTTCATGTGCCCCTTTAGTCACAGGGGCTCATGAAAAGCATTACCTCTTTCTGTGCCATACGAATGGTATTGCATCCTCATACGTGGCAGTCATCTAGGTTTAAGTCTACGCCTGTGTACACGCCAACTGTGATCAGAATGAGAAATCAACTACCCTGTGTGAGCAGCCGATTGGCCCGGGTGTCACAGGTAATTGCTAATCCCCTAATCCTGTCACACAACACTCTCTGAGTACAGCCTCACACAGCCTCTCAGCCTCACACAGACATGCACAAGTGCCTATCAGAGTAGCGATGTGGTCATTGATGCGTGTCACCAGAGGGGAGGTGTGAAATGTCTTGATTTTGATCAACCTTGAACTAACCCTTAAGTCAGTCAGTGTAAGAGGTATACATCATGAGTGATAATGACTATTTCTGTGATCTGATCCTGTGTTCCTCATATGGAAGAGGTTTGTGGGTATATAGAGCAGTATCACAATTTTCACAAATGGCTGTGTTGGTCCTCAGACGGAGGTAGTGTAGTGTTGTCGTCAAACACAAGGTGATTGCTCCCGCAAAGACTCCAAGTAGAACTTTCTTTTCAATAAGGAATTAACACCATATAAGAATCAGAAGTGCCAGATTAATCTTGTTTTGTTAGGGTGGTGGGGTGGAGGCGGGGAGGAGGACAAGTGCATGTAGATATGATCAGCCCTTCCTTTTAAACTTTTTAAAGAGTGCCAAAAGATGTGCTGTGTCCCGAGATGAAAGAAGAAACGTTTTAACAAATAAAAATCGTAACCTCTGCAAACACTAAATATGTCTCAGAAAACCCCAACAACAACAAAAACAACAACAACAACAACAACAACAACAACAACAACAACAAAAGAAAGAAAGAAAGAAAGACGCCTTGAGAAAACGGTTACAACACAATTGTACAATTTTAAAGAAAATCCCAAAAAGCAAAGCATCAAGAAAGAATAATTTCAACACAACTTATTTGTAATTGTCCTTTTAAAGCGTGTTTCTTTCTTTGTTATGAATTTATGCTCGCCTGATAGTCACTGTATTGGTCTGAATTTCTTTTGTATGACACAGTTTGGAAAACGGAAAAGGGGGGGGGGGGAGGTGAGGGCTGTAGAGATAGAAGAATGTACCTTACTCAACCACCGGATTCTCAGGAGCCAAACAGATGCCCTAAAACTATTCAATTTTAATCTCAAACAATCACTACTCTCTCAACGCTAACATAATTTCCACCTCACTGGCACCAAAACCGTATTTTGAAACAAACACTGGCTCATGAGAATCATCATTTTCTCAAGTAGAACTTTATACATTACTAACAAGTTTCAACTAACTTTTAGAAACCTGCAGAGGTAACCTTTAAGTGAGTTGTCATAAGAACTTATTAATTACTTGCCATAAGAACTGATTAATTACTTACTGTAAGTTCTTACAAGTACTTACAACAAATTGACTCCAGTCACAACTTACTCAGACAGATTTGACAAGATACAAGTACAAAAAAATAACTTTTTTTTTCAGTAGTACTCTGGGGGTGGTGCTGATGGGGTTAAATAATCAGGCACAAGTGGTGTAAATGACGTGTCATCTCTCTGCGAAGCATATGACAAAAATATTGATTGATTACCAAATCTGATTTTTATTTGTTTAAAAGATTGTGTAGTTTTTCTATGGTTTCCTGAACACCGATCTGTTTTCCCATCTCTAAAAAACTGGCCTTCAGTTCTTCAACATTCACGGGAGATTGACTACGCATTTTATTCTGTATTTCGGATTTTTGTTTTTTTGTAATTGTTCAAATCATCCTGCACTCTCTTAAACTCAATATCATCAATAAAATTATCGTCGAATGCCTTACTAATAATAAGTTTCATACTGCTCAGCTTTGCACCAGCCAGTGTACTCAATGCTTCATGTTTCTGTAACTTCGTATGAAACCTCTTGTTTAAGGCTTCCAAACCAAAGCAAGCCAGGCATGTAGCAACGCTAACACCCTCAACTGCAATTCCAATTAAACTTCCAATTCCTGTGGCAAACAGAACAATACCCCCTACAGAACATCCAGCTGAAACTGCACCAACAGCCATTGAAGTGTTTTGTACAGAATTAAATACTGACTTATACCTCCTTTTACATCTGGAGTACCTCGCCTCTTCACTTTCCAAATATTTAATTGTTTCTGTAATATTATTTAATCTGAATGCGTCTACCTGTAATGTTTTATCTGATGTAATTGGCATATGCGGATCAAGCGCAAACAACGACACAGTCTCAGTCGTCGGTAGTTGTGGATACAAGTCTATCATTTTTATTTGACAAATATTTTTTATTTAATCAGCAATTACATTTTGTAACTCATCAAAAGTGTACAATTTGCTGGCGTAATAAAATGAAACAAGATCAATGTGTTCTAGCTTTATAAAATTTAGAAAAACAAAAAATGTATTGTCGACTAATATCTTGACGGCTGGAATACTGCTTGAAACTTCAAAAACATCTACATTTTTTCTAATGGCAATAAAAACCTTTGTTGATTCTGATACTGTTTCATCCCACATAAGCTTTATTCCCTGTGCTATATCTGCCTCTTTCGCACCTTCATCATCAGTGTAAACATAAGGACTAATAAATTCCAACTTTATGTCCCAGTTAATTGTGGGTGCTGGCGTAGGCGCAGGCGGCACAGGTGAAACTACCCACTTATTTCCCACATGTATTAAGTTGTAGGGCGCATTATTTACAGGTGGAGTAGGAACATCAAGCAGCTGTCCAAGTTTAGGTATAGGTCTGTCTGTTCCATCCTTCATGTCATCTATTACTTTTCTCTTGTACATACCAAAAGAATTAAGTTCAAATCCATACACTTCCCCCACCTCCCCTTCCTTCTCAAAATCCTGTACATCAGCCAAATCTTTTAACTCTGCTACAGGACACGCAACTGGTATGATTCTCAGCTTTGGACCAGCACTCATTTTATTTAACAAAAATAAAATTATTTAACTTCTAGTACTACACTAAAATCATGCATTACAACTGGTTTGTTATCTTGATTAGTTACAGATATACACAGTGACTCAAAGAAACTAGAACCTAATTTCTTAAACTGCAAATTAGGAAATCTAGCAACCACACTTTCACAATAGGGAGCAGTTCCAGTTGGCAAGCATCTCAACAAAGTTGAAGGCTTTCCATTGTGAACATTTTCAGTCATGTTTAGTTCTTTCAAATGAACATTTAGTACTGTGTGTACTGCCAAATGAACAGGATATCTTCCTGTTATTTTTTGTTTTTTTGGTCTTAAAAGTTTTTTGTTTATTTTATTTAATTAAAAATTTTCTTCTTTATCTAATGTCCAATCTTCATCATTGTTTTCAAATAAATATCTTCTAAAAGCGATATGTCATCTTTGCTTAAAAAACCAAGTAGTAATATAAGTCTATCTGATAATAAATACTTATTATCTTTTGTAAATTCAAATGTAACAAGTAAGTTAGCGGGATTTAAAGTTGCTTTAATTTTAAAATTATATTGTAGCCATTCAGCTATAGTACAAAAGTCATAATACCCAGGCTGTAAGTTAAAATCGATAATGGTCTCTACAACCCCCATACTCCGCAGAATTCCATGTACATAATAATTATCATTATCTACATTAAACCATTTTACTGTGTAGAACATTTCATGGATAGCTACAGCCTTGCTACCATCATGATTATCAGTCCCATTAGTTAACCACACTGGTTTGTTTGTGTTAAGATTTGTTAAGGTAATAAACATTTTTATTATTTCATAAAAAAGAAGGATGGAATTTAAATCACCAACCATTACCACAACAAACACATTTCAATTTAACGTGGATGCCAAGTACAATGTCACACCTACTTATGAACAGAAAATAATTCAACTAAACCAGCTCGATATAGCTGTAAGTGAACAAGATCTATTTCAAGTGAAAGTACCGAATCCATTTGACCATTACCTAAACCCTCCAATTACAGATGATGTAACTGCAAGAAAGTGGTCTTCAAGACCATTACAGATGTTTCAAAACCAACTCAACTTTGCCATACTGTGTTCAACTACAGGCTGTGGTGTTTCATTCACAGACGATTTGAATCACTCAAACAAACTCATTAGGTCTGTCTACCGTTTTCACATGTATTACCAGTTAAGACGTATACTGTCAGAACTTCATACACCATTACCCATTGAATCCAGTTTTAACAGGTATAACAACCCCATGGATATGAAAGCGTTTGAATGGATTTGTAATGAATTTAACATCAGTCCCCATTATGAATTCACACAAAAACTTGATGATCACAACGGCATGGGTACATTGTATTATGCTATGAGTCACAGACAATACCCTCAAGATTACTACCCTGGTTACACTTCATTCTCAGCAAAATCAGAAGTCTGGTTAGGATCAATAGAACAGAAACAGTCTAATGCCTGGACCACATTTATTTTAGACAGGAGTGATGGGTTTACTCAAGCGGGAGTCGAGTGTGTAAATGAGTCTATCAGAACATATGTGTGATGTATACTAGGAGCAGAGTCATTAACAAAATCAAACATTTTAAACGGGAGTGGGAAATTTGAAGCACAAAAACAGTTTCTTGCTAATCTTGAAGATTCAATCAACTCAGTGGTTGATCTCCCATCTAGCATACAACGCTATCAAGACGTTTTAAGATATGCCAGATCAAAAGTTGACTTTGTAGTTTTCATCGGGTTATACATGTTACCATCTGACCTTCAATTACAAATGGGTACAATAACAAATTATAATAATGAAATAGTTGTTGCAGGTGTTGGTCAGAAATTAGGACTCAACCAATTTGTAAACTTAGGAGCAACAACCACACATGCACAGTCATTAAAATCATTACAGACACCTCCGGTAACACCCCCGGCCCCAACACCGGCACCCATACAAGCAGTACAGTCAGCCCCGGATCCATCACCAACCCCTGACACACATGAGTCATAGAGAACTGCATTGGTCTACCGGGATTAGGGGTTTTACTTCTTTACCTGTTTCATTAAATATCCTATAATTAACCCTCCGACTGTCACCAAAAAGACCCATACATGCTCTGCCATAAACCCTACTACCTTTGCCGCTGTAGTGATAAGCCAACTGACAACTGTGCCTATTATACCAGGCAAAGCGTCCATTGCTTTCACAGCCAATTTCTTAAGCAAGTCTGATATGTGAGACAGTTGTTTCTTTACCCATGACTGTAAATCTTTTGGGTCAGTGGGAGCTGGGGTTGGTGGAGGGGCGCTACCCCCACCACCACGAACCCCGGAAACACAGCTAACACAACAGTACTGATAATAAATCCAAGAGCAGTAATTAAACTGGCAATTGTGATACCCTGTTCTCTGAAAAGTGTTTTCAATTTCTCAGCCAGAGTTGTGTCTTCGTGAAGTATTTTCTGAATAGTTTCTCTAATCCTGTTGACCTGTGTTTTCAGTTTTTCTCTTCCAATACTAATCGTTTCTAATCGTCCTGATCTTTCTATCTGCAAATCATTTAATCTGTGTTGGATTCTTTCTTTCATTTCTGTGTCATGATTCCCATTATCTGCGGTAGCCAGTTTCTCTTTTTCATGTTCTATGTGTTTATCAAGCTCACCCAGTTTGGCTACATTATTCACCATCTCACCTCTTATCGTCTGCAGTGATTTATCCAAGCCCATAATCTCTCGCATTGACAAAGGTGGATCATCTATTGTTTTCATAACGTCATTTATTTGCCCTTCAGTAAATGAGGTTTGTTGTATCACTGTGTTTGCTATTTCTGGTAGGCTTGTTACTGGTGCCATTTCAATTTCTTGCCCTGTTGGCAACTTTGTTTGCGTGCCGTGAAGCACAGTAGCAAGTCTTGGCGCAAGCGTTGGTAACATTTTACTACTACCAACACCAAGGTAACGCTGCAGTGCTGCCTCACCACCACCTACATCAGTTTTAATTGTACTTAAAGCCCTAAACTTAGAAGGGTTGTTTTTATGGGTTAGATACACTTTACCTCCGTCTGTATTTACAAATAAGTGACCTTTTTATATTCAAACTGATTAAAATCTATTACATCTGGGCGCACACCAACACTGTCATAAAATGAGTTTACTTTGTCTTTTAACAGTTCATGATACATACTACTAGTTACCATTCCAGTCATATCTGTCATATCTGTGATACTGGTATCTGAGGCATCTGTGACATCCATTTCAAAATCTTCATGACCAAATCATTGTTTTATTAATTTAATATTTTTTATTGTGCATA
Source organism: Semisulcospira habei (assembly GCA_036245525.1). Classification (NCBI taxonomy): domain Eukaryota; kingdom Metazoa; phylum Mollusca; class Gastropoda; family Semisulcospiridae; genus Semisulcospira; species Semisulcospira habei. The sequence goes on along the minus strand of BTPG01000005.1, from coordinate 101,888,467 downwards.
ATAAAAATGACACAGTCTTACGGATCAAAGTTAGACCCATATAGAAAACTGCGTGAGCCTCTTGGTGTTAAGGGCATTAGACAATCAATTGTCATCACAAATAATCCAAGTACCATAGACCAGAACCAAACACTCACAATCAAGTTTCGAAACTTAGGTCCCAGTGAAGTTATTGTTCCTGGCACTGCACGCCTTGCATTTAATATCGAACTATCATCAGACGCAGACGTAAACAGAACTCTAGTTAACAATTTAGGCAGAGCAATTATTAGAACTATTAAAGTAAAACTTGAAGGACAGGAAGTGTTTAGTCTTGATGATGCTGATGTGTTTTACTGTTACAAAGATCTTTGGCTCACAAGAGAAGAACGAGAGGATCGTATTTACCAAGGCATACAGTCTGATAATGTTGGTAAACTTCGAATCGACGCCGGAGACAAAACAACCACAGCAGCCAAGGACGTTATAATGGCAGAAACATATGGAACTAGGTTTTACATACCACTTGAGTTTGAAATCCTGACAGCACATTTGCCTTATTACCAAGGAGCACTGAATGACTGTCTGAGCTTGGAACTAACTTTCAATGACTACTCCAAAATTATAAAATCATCTGATCTCAATGCAACATACAAGATCTCTAACATATCTTTGGAATATGAAACTGTCACACATACCGAACTAGCTAGACTCATACAAAATCAGTACCAGTCAAGACTACCAATTTATTATGACAGGGTGATTAGACATAGTTTAATGCATAAAGATAAAAGCGACCCAATATGGAACATAAACTTGAACACTCCTGCCAGGTCACTGAAAGGCATTCTTATGTTGTTTGTTGAACCTGCGGCTCCATACAAAAGAGATTCAGAAAAATTCTACAATCCAAAGATTACACATTTGTCTTGCACAATCGAAGGCCGTCCAAACCAAGTGTACGCTTCTGGAATGTTACCTTATCAGCACTATGATGAGATCACAAAGTATTTTGCAGGTGGAAGGATTAGAGATAAACCTGCAAACATTGCGTGTAAAGATTTACATTTGTATGACGTAAGGATTGGTCAATACCTTACAAATAAATATGCTCTTTGGTTAGACCTTCGTAGTACAGATGATGACTACCTTCATGGGTCAGGTCGTACTGTTGAAAACGGCAGTGATGGAATAACAATCCAGATACAAAAAAAGGTTGAAACCGCTGCAGCAGTAAATATATATTTGTATCTGATTTATGATGCACAACTGAACATACAAGAGTGCAGACTAAGTGGTCACTTGTATTAAAATTATATTGTATATTAAAGTGAACTTGATGACACTCGACCCACACTGTGGTTTGTTTTGTGGTGCCACAGGGTGTGGTAAAACTGAATTTGTTCTTGACTTATTACAAACAAGATACATCCACCATTTTGAAAACATAGTAATATTTTGTCCTACAATCAAACACAACAAAGCTTATCACAACCGTTTATTCATTTGGACTGACAGCAACATTTATTTAGTCGACCCTGAGAAAAAACTGAATGACTACCTGCAGTATTTTTACAAGCAAATTGAAGGACAACCAACTTTGTTTATAGTTGATGATTGCTCTGCAGAGAAGACATTGTCAAAAAGAGAAACACTTTAGCAGAACTTGCTTTCAGTGGCAGACATGCAAATGTAAGTGTATGGATCCTCACTCAAAAATATAATGCTGTACTGAAAGATTTTCGAGAACAGTTAAAGTTTATCTGTTTGTTTTACTGTAAGGATCGTGACAGCTTTGAAGACTGCCTCAGAGAGAACAATTAGATACCAAATAAACAAGAATGGGATGATGTGAAAAATAAACTGAAATCAACTAAACATCTAAAGCTGATTTTAAAGACAGATCATCCCACAGGGTATGGGTTAGTAAATTAATTTAGTCTTTTGTTTTGTCTAATAAAAATGACAGATGGACAAATCATACAAGTGCTTGATATCTCACACTGATTCAAAGATGTTGAGCACTTTACCGACAATATCATCATCCAAACAGACTCACATAAGCTTTTCAGCACCAGTGGAGATATATGCAACATATAGTGTGACTTTGGATTATGTTGATGAGCTTTCAAATGTGGAGCGCATGACAATTGATTTAAAGATGCCTACTTTTAAAGTTAATGATAATGACCGCTTGCTCTGGCTAGAAGAACTTTGTTATAGCATATTTAAACAACTGCGCAAACTAAATGTTTATATTAACAGTGTTACAGTTAATAAAGTGGTATTGCACATGCAGCGCCAGCATAGTCAGCGTTAATATTTTTTATTTTATTATTTTGTCGGACAAATAAAAATGACGGACAATGTTCAAAACCCATCAAGCTCATCAGGTTTAAGAAACGTGTTTCACACAACAGACTTGCCTATATCTAATAGTAACAATGTTTATGAATCAATAGAAAACTCTTTTTCTGTCATACAACATAATCTTCTTACAGGCAGTGTAAAGATACAAGTTGTTGCTAAAATAGAATTTACTAGAGTAGACAGTGAAGTGATTGTATCGTATATCTCACCAAGTCAACACACAGTTAACACAAGAAGAGAATTAGAGAACGTGTTTAGAGACAGGCTATTACCTGACTTCCTCCAAGCAATTGACAGTGCAAAAATGAAGGGGTCTGGTTGGCATGAAGGTCATGTACATGAACTACAATTAAAACAGTCAAGGTATCATCCTATATTAGGTAAATCATGGTTACCACTGCCAACAGAAGTTGCAAACAAAAAAAAAAAAAAAACAGAACAATGACTACCATTGTTTCATGTGGTGTGTGCTTGCTAAACGACACTTTGTAAAATCAAAACCTGAACGTGTATCTAACTACACCAAATTTGTAAATGAACTCAACTTCAGTGGTATTGATTTCCCTGTTAAAATAGAAGACATAGACTTGTTTGAAAAACTAAATCCTGGTATATCTGTAAATGTGTTTGTGTGGGATAATGAGTCTGTTGACAAGTTACAACCCATTAGAGTATCACCACTTGCTCCAACATATGGACAGTCAGAAGATAAACATGTTGACATGTTATTAATTGGCCCTGCCGGTGATGACAATAACTTCCACTACACAATTATCAGGAGTATGTTACGTCTAAATCATAATCATGTATCAAAATATGGTAGGAAACAGGAAGTGTGTAAAAGATGTTTACAAAGATTCTCCTCTATTGCAGTAGCACATAAACATGTTTCACATTGTAGATCAGCTGATGATATACAAATTGTACTTAAGTTCCCAGATCCTGCTAGTCAAGTGTGTTTTAAGAACTATGGAAATCAGCAAAAGGTACCATTTGTAGTGTATGCTGATTTTGAATCACTGGTTGTACCATATGAAGGTCCTGTTCCAGTCATTACCAAAGACTATAAAGTTGAGTGACCAAGTGGTGTGTTCTTTCGGATACATTATTGTTAGGTCAGATGGGCAGCATTCAGAACCTGTTATCTACAGATGGGAAAATGCAGCATGTCTCTTTTTAACAGAAATGAGACATCTATATAGTCAGGTAGTACAATATCTCACAACAAGTCAGATGCCTTTGGTGATGACAGAAAAAGACAAACTGAAATTTGATACAGCTGTGACATGTTGGATTTGTGAACAACCTTTAGGAGATGTCAAAGTTCGTGACCATGATCACATAACTGGGCGTTACAGAGGTGCCACACGTAACAAATGTAACCTGTTATTAAAAATAGATCCTAAGACATATAAGTTGCCAATCTTTTTTCACAATCTCAAGGGATATGATTCACACATTATCATGCAGGCTGTGGACAAGTCTTACAAAAACATTAGTTGTATAGCGCAGACAACTGAAAAATACTTGACTTTTAGGTTAGACAAATTAGCATTTTATGACTCTATGCAACATTTGTCTTTAGGTCTTGCTAGTCTGGCAGAAGGACTTACTGAGTATCCAATAACAAGTAAATATTTTGAGCCAGACTTGATTAAGAAAGGTGTGTATCCGTACGAGTACATCAGTGAGTGGGTTGTGTTTAAAGAAAGGAGACTGCCACCAAAAAAGAAATTTTATCCTACACTTAATGGTAAAGGTATTTCTGACTCTGATTACCAGCATGCTCTTGATGCATGGGGTCAACTAGGGTGTCAGACAATTGGTGACTATCATGACCAGTACTTGAAAGCTGACGTTTGTTTGCTAGCAGATGTATTTGAAAGTTACCATGAGAAGGGTTTGTTACACTGCAGTCTTGACCCGGCTTGCTACATAACTAGTCCTGGCATGACATGGGATGCATTTTTGAAATTGTCTGATCGTACGATGGGTGAAATGGTGGAACATGGATTGAGGGGTGGAATTAGTATTGCAGCAAACAATTATGCCAGAGCCAACAATAAATATCTGGAGGGTCATGGTGACCTTAGCTATGACCCCTCAAGGTCATCTAATTATATCCTGTACATAGACGCTAACAATTTGTATGGATACGCGATGTGTGAGTTATTGCCCTTGAAAAACTTTTGTCTGTATGATTTGTCACAGTATGATGTAACACAGTCAGGGTTAAACAAACAATATTATGAATCTTGTCCAGAATGACGCGAAGGGTTGGATCTTTGAAGTAGACCTGGAGTACCCATACCATCTACACGATTTCCATAATGATTATCCCTTAGCAGTTGAGAAAATGAGTATGACAGGGAAAGAAAGAAGTCACTAAACTTGTACCAAATCTGAGTGACAAATTCAATTACGCTTGCCACTATCGCTTGTTAAAGTTTTACATCAGACATGGGTTAGTACTAAAGAAAGTTCACAGAGGCATTCAATTTGATCAGAGTGCTTTCATGAAAGATTACATAATGAAGAACACAACCCTTTGTGCGAGGGATGGTAACACTGCATTTGACAAAGACTTCCTTAAACTTATGAACAATGCCTGTTTTGGCAAGACTATGGAAAATCCTCATCACCGTAAAGATGTGAGACTTGTTACAACTGAATCGGGTGCAATTAAACTTACAGGTAAGCCTCAGTACACAGGGTACAAGGAGTTTCATTCATCATTGTGTGCTGTGTCACTCAAAAAAAAAAAAAGATTGTCAAACTGGACAAGCCAGTGTTTATTGGTATGGCAATACTTGAGTTGTCAAAATTGCTGATGCTTGAATTTTACTATGATTATTTTAAACCAAAATCCTGAGTGTCGTCTGTTATACACTGACACTGATTCTATGATCATTGATGTGCCTACTGAAGACTTTTATGTAGACATGAAAACAGTACTACACATGTATGACACGTCTGATTACCCTAAGGACCATAAATTATATAGCACACAAAACAAGAAAGTGCCTGGTAAGTTTAAAGACGAACTGAATGGTGTGCCTATAGTTGAGTATGTTGGACTGAGATCAAAAATGTATTCTATACTGCACCAAAAAGGTAGTCAGTCGAAAGCCAAAGGAATAAAAAAAAAATTAAAAAAAAAAGCAATAAAAAATAAAGACATCCGTCATGAACATTATAAGCAAGTGTTAGATGGGGCATTAATGCCTGATTATCCAAACAAGTCACTGAGATCAAACAAACACAATCTTGAAATGATTCAAACAAATAAGAAGTCACTTGCATTTGCGGACACAAAACGAGTGTTTCACAGTAAGGAAAAGGCTTATGCGCCTGGACATTACAGGCTCAAGTTATCTGAAGAAATAGCTGATGCACTGGTTGATGAAATAATCGATGAGTTGGTTGTTGAAATGAGTAGCAGTGTCTGGGGGAATAATCTGTAATTCTTCTCTGACAAATGCCCTCTGTGGTGCAGGCTCATATAAATAATATATTGACGCGTCAGCACCAGGAACTATTTTTTTTATATTGTGTACAGACGTAGACCAGATGGGGTCAGTTGCCCTGTGCCTGAAGTCATTTTCTGATTCTCCGGGTTGATATAAATATCTTACCTGTTTAGTAAATAAACTTGTGTCTGGCGGTGGTGACGGTGTTGTTGTTTTTGGCTCTGTAATTGTTTTCAATTTAATACCATCAGCAGGCTTTGGGTGTCCTTCGTTATTCATTGCTTTTATCACATGTGGCAATCTCTTAACCCACTCTGTGTTTTGTGCGTCATGCATGAGTTCCTTTGAATACTGGTAACTAAAAAGTCTCTCTGATAACTGTTTGTTGAAATTCTCATCTATTGCCTGTGATCTGTGCACGCCTGGAATGCCTCGTCTAACCAGTACATCGTGCTTTGCAAATAACTGATTAACGGCACCTTTAAATTCAGGTCCATCATCAACTTGCACAACCCTGGGGAATTTTAAAGGGCCTCGACTCTTTGATAACGCTGTAGCAACTGTGATAGCATTCTTGTCAGATATAGGTTCAGCGTCCTTATACCTTGAAGCTATGTCTACAATAGTCAGTGCGTATTTGTATCGTTTTTTTCTTATTGTGTCATGTGGTAGGATGCGTGTCATATGGTGTTGTGTTTTCAAAATGAGGTCTTGATATTTTTCTTTGCGCAGGGAGGTATATCTGCCAAATTGCTTGTCTCTGTAACCATTGTTTGCCTTGATTGAGTGTTACATCTCCGCCCACAGCCGCGTGTAATTTCTCAATAGCTGTTGCTCCTTTCCAATATCCAATTGGGGAGTAATATATTTTTGATAGTTTATTTTCGACGTTCATATAAAGACCAGTAAAAAATACAAATATCATTCCCACTAGAACAAAGATTATCTCTCCATTTCTTTGTTCTGTATTTGGTTTGTAATAGTCACTTAGTTTCGGTTTTGGGATAGACATGTCATTACCAGTGACTAAAAAATACTCACGAATTGCGTCGTCTGTATTTGAAAACGTATGTTGTGCGTGACCTTCAAGCCTCAATCTTTCATTAATGTAATCAAGTTTTTCAATTCTTGCTGGGCTTGAGCTAATTTTTCAGATGCCTCATTGTGTCGTTTCATTTCTTCTGTTGATTCTTCTCTACCCACTTTTGAAAAGAGATAATTCGACCCACTGAAAGCAAGTGCATTAACCATGGCCCCTCCAGTTATTACTGCTAAAGTCGCCATACTTTTTATTTACATAGAAACATTTTCTGGAATAATTCCCTGCTTAACAAGAAAGTCTTTCGTCGCAATTGACGCAGTAACAATCGTGATTAATTTAGCACTGTCTTCCAGATCCAATCTGGTCAAGTCTACAGACCTCATTTTGAGTAGACTTTTTCCCATCATAGAATAAGCTACTGCTAGTCCACTTATTATGGCAGAATGATAGACAAGGTTCGGCAGAATGATAGACAAGGTTCATTAAATTCTTTGAGTCGTTCATTTCTTAGGCAATAAAAATTAAAATAATAAATTTATTAGTGCATGATAAATGGGTCGACAGGTTTGGTTGTTGTTGGTAATGTGGAGACTTCTGTTTTTGATGATGGAGTGTTTGATTTTTGGACACTGTTCGAGCCTGTGGCCTGTATTTTTGGTATAATTGGTAAGCTACAAATCCAAATCCAACAACAAATCCGACAACTACATATTTTGTTGATTGAGGTTCGGGGTCAGGGTTAGACTGGGTTGTTTGTCTTTTACTTTGATGGGGGTTGGGTGGGGAAGAGGGTCCTGATGCTCCAAACTGTCCTGATGGTCCTGACGGAAATGACTCTAGTTCTGATGGCAGATCACTTACATGAACCTTTTCTGTTTGCGCTTGAAGCTGTAATTTTTTCTGCTTGTTCCAATCAGCTAAACCTTTACCAGCCTTCAGGCTTCCTGGGGTTTTAGTTGTTTTGGTCACTATGTGAATCGGAGTCTGGACAGGGTTGGGGATTGGGTTCATCTGTGAAGTCATCTGTGGAATCGTTTGTGAGTCGTCCATTTTTATCAGCAAACAAATTTAATTTTGAAAAATCGATATGACTCCCAGTCACTAATAAAGTTATGACAGGTGCGAGATAATTACAAACCTGTAGTACATCTGACATGCTAATTTACCTATTGTATTTGAAGCTATGGGGTTACTCTCTAGGTCGTGTGATAAGGTATCAATGTCTACGGGTGAAAAGTGATTGACTGCTTTTGAATATAGGCATACAATAGATCTGCTTAAATCTCAGGTCATTACTGAAGCAATGTGGTTATCATATTTTAAAAAAGGTGATTTAAGTCATCAGCTGAGAGTGAATTAATATCATCAGTTGAATAGTGCTTGCCGAGATAAGCCTTAGACTTTCCTGAAACAATTACTGAAAGGATTCATTCTCGTTTTGATTCCAAATCTTTGTTCTGTAAAGCGTCGATATCATTTAATAATAATAATTCATTTGAATCCATTTTATAATAAAATAATAATAATAAGTAAATAAAAATGTATCACTTACCTTTGTGCTGAGGGGCTGTTTTGACTTAATTTCGTCTCATCAGAAAGGTAACTTTTAACCTTTGACAGTCCATTGTGAACGAAAAATTTCTGTGGCCACCTACTTTGTACCAAAGACCACATGTCAAAGCCAAACAGGTGTATTGCTCTCGAGTGTAGTTTTGTGTTTGTGAATGTGCGAGCTGTTGGTACATCCCTAGGAAAAACACTTGAACATGGCACTCCCGGGCTGCGTTGTGAACGCATACCACGTGAAAGTGATTTTCAACACACCACACTAAGATAAAAATATTCTGTGATGTGTAAAATTTGATGGTATGTACAAAGACCCGAGAGCATGTAATCGCTTAGATTTTGATTCTCAGTAAGCAGCTTAGCACTGTGTAACTACTCTGTTGTTTTCATTGGTTCCACTTGTGGTTGCATCTCTATTTCTCTTTTTCTCTGTGCCATAGCTGCACGCATTTCTTTGACTGAGGTGCTATCTTTTAATCTTTCCATTTTTGTAAAGACTTCTGCTGCATTATTATGATTCATCTGTATATCCTTCTCAATAAATTTCACCTTGTCCTCTTCTCGGGTGATATCTCTCATAAATTTTTCTTTCTTTTCTACAAATGTAGCATACTGTTTCTGCACACTTGAAAACACCTCAATATCACCTTTATACTTTAGAAGTAAATCCATAAATTTTGTTTCATTATTCATATGTTCTGTATAATCTTTTTTTAGCTTCTGTATTTTTTCTTTCTGTAGTTCCAATTTTTGCAAATATCGATTATGTTTCATTTCAAGAGCACTATGCTGCTTACGGAGAGTCGCATGACGCCTCATAGCGTTTTCACCAAAATTCATATTCATGTTTGGTGTCACGTTGCTGTGGGCTGGGTTATATTAAAAAGATGGACAATAAAGCTCATTCTGGTTTGAACCAGTTCGCTTTTAAGATCAAGCCATAACAATCTTGAAAGTAGGAAGTTTACCTACCTCTAAAAAAACCTGTTTTTGCACAAGATATGCTGTTTATTATCAAGTGCCAGTTGGCATTCACTTGACAGTAGACCTGAAATGTCTTACGAAACCATTACAGTGTTTGTTGTTAGCAACTATCAATAACACACCACACAGCACATTACAGTGCACAAATAGCAGAGACCACAAACCTGCTCCACGAGACTGTGTGGGAGCGCTAAAATAAATTCACGTTCTGAAAAGACAGAAATATTTTTCAAGGTGTGTCTGTGTATGTGTTTGCGTGTGTGTGTGTGTGTGTGTGTGTGTGTGTGTGTGTGTGTGTGTGTGTGTGTGTGTGTATGTGTGTGTGTGTGTGTGTTTGTGTGTGTGTTACCTACCTCTAACAAAACCTGTTTGGCTCAAGATATAGCATGTTTTCAAAGTGACGGTTGACACACACATGGCATTGGAATTGAAACAATTACAGTGGGGGTAGTGTCCCACCCCGCTGGGAACTGAAAGCAATAACACGCTACGCACTACAGCACACAAAACCTGCTCGCCCAGTCTAAGGGGGGGGGGGGGGGGGGTAATGGGCGGTGTGTGTGTACACAAGTTTAAGTTTAAAATATACCAGTTAGAACATGACGTCTATTCAGGGCTGACAGCTGCTAAATAATAAAACGGTGGAGTGCCACAAAGACTTTGTTTGGCCTAGCATTGACTGTGTTGTGAAAACACATTCCGGATATACATTAGGACGGCATGGTTGAGAAAAGTGTGTTATGTTACCATTGTGTAGAAAGTGTGTGTGTGTGTGTTTGTTTGTGTGTTTATGTGTGTTTGTTTGTGTGTTTATGTGTTGGTATGTGTGTGTATGTGTGTACGGCGCTACACATACTGCAGTACGCAGAAAACCGAGACACCTCACAGAACCTGTTCTACGAGTCTTCGTGTTGGAGTGCTAAAAGAAATTAACCTTCTGAAAAGTCAGAAGTATTTTTCAAGCTCAGACAAAACCGGATGAGATCTTATAATCTATACATAGTGCTCTAATGTATTCATGAAACTTCAATTTTATCCGGTTGAGCAGTTATGACGTCAGCTCTGTCATACCGGTTAGCTGTTGGCTGTATGAGTGTGTATGTATGTATGTATGTATTCATGTGATGGTGTGTGTGTGTGTGTCAGTGTGTGTGTGTGTGTTTGCGTATGCAAAGTGGTGTAATGCTCAGAAATTTAACTCACAGTCCTGTTTAAGTGAATAACGCAGTCAACAAGACGGCTTTATCATAACAAGCCATTATGCTCGAGAAAGGCTTTTGTCCTCGCTTGGGCTGATTCAAAGAGCTGTGTACTGACTGCACTCATGTAATCAAGTCACAAACCTCTCTGCATGTTTTGTGTATGTGTGTTTATGTTAGTATGTACGTACGTGCGCGCGCGTGTGTGTGTGTGTGTGTGTGTGTGTGTGTGTGTGTTTGTGTGTGTGTGTGTGTGTGTGTGTGTGTGTGTGTGTGTGTGTGTATTTATGTGCATTTCCAATAAATGAAAAGTTGTGAAACAGGCTTTATGTAACGCTGAAGCCCTATTCACACATGACCAATTCAAAAGATTTTGCACTAAGCTGAACTTAAAGATCTTTTCAAGCGTGGCATTTGTATGGGCGCGGTGAAAACATGTCCCCACCTTAAATGCATTGAAAAGGGTTTGTCAGTCTTGTCATGCGTGAACTGGAATGTTATGTGTGGGACAGAGCTCGTGAGTTTTTCAGAAATCGACTCTGACAGTATTGAGAGACAATAAAGAGTAATTTTCTAATTATTGGGTGTGTAAAATGACATTATTATATTTATTTGAGTACACTATCAGGATTTTGGTTTGATTTGAGAGAAACGGTCATGTGGAAGTTAATGACCTTAATTAGTTAATTAATTAAGGTCAACTTAAGACAATGGGTAATTGTGCCATTATTTTACTCGACAATACAGATGATGATTCTCATGAGCCAGTGTTTGTTTCAAAATACGGTTTTGGTGCCAGTGAGGTGGAAATTATGTTAGCATTGAGAGAGTAGTGATTGTTTGAGATTAAAATTGAATAGTTCTAGGGCATCTGTTTGGCTCCTGAGAATCCGGTGGTTGAGTAAGGTACATTCTTCTATCTCTGCTGTCGCCCCCCCTCCCCCCCGTCAAGACACCCCTGGATCCGCCTCTGATTCAGTGTTTGTTATTTTCCTAGCAGATGTAAGAAATAAGTGCAGAACACTTGAAGGGAAGACTTGTCGAGACTGTTACGTGCAGAGCGGAATCAGTTCACGGGCCTACAGGTTATGCAGTGTCCAGTTTGAAGACAGCCAGTTTACGTGTATCACGGAAAGACAGGTTGCTGTGGGATGCTGTACCAACTTTGTTTTCTATGCCCACCCCACCCCTAAATGTGACGCCAAAGAGACAGCCACCCAGGAAGAGGGATGGTGCTACACGTGTCACTTTAGCCAGGAATTTTCATAATAAATAAATTGTTAATATAATACATAATACGTAAACGTAAAATACTCAAATATGTAAGTTTACATCCCTACAAAACAAAACAAAAACAAACAAAGAACAACAACAGCACAAGAGATGACAGTTGTGTTCAGAACTGTAATCTTAACCCTTTGCATGTCGGTGGCGGTTTTAGTCGCGATGATTCCTGTAGGAATCATCTCGACTAAATCCGATACAGACACCCATCATTAAATTCAGTCGGGCATGCATAATTTACATTCTTATGATTTTTCGATGACCTATGTATGTTTTGTCTCGGTGTGTGCGTGTGCGTGTGTGTGCGTGTGTGTGTGCGCGCGCGTGTGTAATTCAGTCACATAAAAATAGGATTTGATTGTTTTGAGTTGTTAATTTCAGTAAAGGTGTGGTGGTTTATCAGCATGTCATAACATGATTTAATGCATGGTCGCTTTTATGTGTGCAAGAGGAGTCCAGTGGAGAAACCAACACCGATGTGGGGGGAACAGCATCAAGACGGCGGATGGGGAAATGGGGGTCCGCCCCCCCCCCCCTTCCCCAGGCGATAAATTCTTTACCCGCAATGCTATAACAAAGTTCCTTTTTGTTTCACAGGGTCACCTTTGTCCCTGTTTGTTATTTGAGCGAGAGGTGAGAGTCCTACTCTTCTCTCTGTTGTCTGATTTTTGGGCCACTGGCAGTAAGGTCTAGTCGGGAGGTCTTTTTGCATCAGGTCGAATGACTCAAACAACAGTTGGAACATTCCCCCACCCCTCCAGGTAACTGATCCTCCCCTCACAAGAGGTGGTCAAGCCAGCGATTTACAAGAGAGCAGGCTTTCAAGAGGAATATGAAAACTGGGCGCAACAGACCTGGCGGCCAGAAGAAATATAAGCTGCAGGAGAAAGACGATTACAAAAAGATGAAAACAGAAGAAGACATTAACACCAAAAGAAGGATGAACAGTTTTTGTTTTTAAAAGCCCAAATCAGTTCCTAGTCGTAATTTTGAGAAGTAAATTGCTCTTCAAACATACAGTTCCTGTGTGTGTGTGTGTGTGTGTGTGTGTGTGTGTGTGTGTGTGTGTGTGTGTGTGTGTGTGTGTGTGTTTAGAAAGGAGGGAGGGGGATTTGGAGATGGAGAGTGGGAAGGGGTGGGGGCTGGAGAACATGATTAGTGATGTCTGTTTTATCTGTTTTCATCTGTAACTGATGGTATCGTCTGATGTAGTAATTATCAATAATCAAGTTGACTTAATTATTTCATGAATGATGCATAATTTTGTCTTAAATTTGCATGCGTTTATATACGTTGGTTGGAGGGAGGAATGAGGAAGGGGGAAGAAAAACATGTCATTGGCGATAATTTCTCATTAATCTTCTTGTGCATGCACCACCAGGTACTGTTTTACAGTTCCTGGGGTTGTACGCACAGAGGGGTTAATATGGCCTGTGCGTATAATCACCGTCTGGCTTTGTTGATAGATTGGTGGTAATGCCTACTGCAAGTTGAAAATGTATAAATACTGACCAGAGTAACTGATCATGTGATATTGTAAAAATCAGCAACAAGTAAACAATCAAACAAAAACAAAAAAATCCCACAAGAAACAAACAAACAACCAACAACTAGTGTTTCTGTAATTTGTTTAATGCAAAGTTGATGGTTTGTGTGTGTGTGTGTGTGTGTGTGTGTGTGTGTGTGTGTGTGTGTGTGTGTGTGTGTGTGTGTGTGTGTGTGTGTGTGTGTGTGTGTGTGCGCGCGCGCGTGAGCGCGCGCGCATGCTATATACATCAACGTATTCTTACAGGAACAAGGAAGTGACTGATTTATTGATATATCTTGTTTTTTCGTGCACATATTAATTCACTACTTTTCACAAAGAAAATCTTTAAAGATGGCAAAATTGAGAGAAAAATATCTTAGAATCAAAGCTCTTTTAAAGAAAAGTAATAATATATATATTTTTTTAATTGAAAAAGAATCAGTCCTCTGTAATGCACGCACATGGCACATGTATATGCTGAGTTCCCCTTCAGAAAGCCTAGCAACACAGCACGAGTAAGCAAAGGGACTGAACCCTTACAATTACCTCGCTTTTTTCAGTAAGCCTTATGAAAGAGTGATCTGTCTTATAATGTGTTGTCTTTGATGGGACTAGCGATGCAATGACGTGAGGCTTATAGTGATGTCATTTTGCTGCTCGTCAGAATTCCTGTCGCTACTCAAGCCCCCACAGCGTACTAATGGCGGGAAGCGCAATGTGTCCGACTTCATTTGTGTGTGCCGGTGTGTTTTGATCAGAAGCTGGGTTAGAGAGGAAGGAAATGGATCAGAAGGATAAGCTTAAAAATATAAACATGAACTCTGATTGCTCCTAAAAGAAAAAACGCATGTGAGCTCTAAACAATACGGTAGACTTTGGGATGAAATCCTCATATTGTTCTGATTTGGGCAACCCAGCAGTCGTCAGACGTAAGTGTAACCAACAATATTAAACTAAATAGAAACATAATGCAAGCTCAGTCTCTCTCTCTCTCTCTCTCTCTCTCTCTCTCTCTCTCTCTCTCTCTCTCTCTCTCTCTCTCTCTCTCTCTCTCTCTCTCTCTGCGCCATCAGGGATCCAGCAGCCCTCCACACTGTATTAGCTGCAAGATAATATTTCATTTATTGTGGCTGTGATTCCAAATGTGTACTTCTGTTGGTGCCAACTTCGTCATGTAAATACCGTGCATAAACTGTGCATCATTGGTGACTCTGTCCAGTAACGGTCAGTTTCATTTTTTACCGTTTACTCCTGGACTGCGCAATCCACACACCAAATCTAATTTATTCCAGACTCTAATTGCTCTAGTGTGAGTTCGTGTTCGAACTGTGCATACGTTTCTATTGCTTCGAACGGATTTCCAGTGCCGCTCTTCTCACTAGCTGTGATTTGTGTGATAGCCGTGTATTTTACTTTTGGTTCTAACCTGTGTCATTTACTGTTGCTCTACATAGTGATATGCTTCAATTGGATCTAAAACATGGCCTGTAGGAGTCGTCTCGTTAGTGCAACTGCAACGAGTTCTCTCCCTATTGTCGATTGTCGCCCTTGATAATTGAGGTTCCCTGGCAGCGCAAAGGTACTATAATTTTCAACGAGTTTTCTCCCAGTTCTTAATTGTCGTCCTTGATATTGAGGTTGCCTGGCGCGCATGGGTACTGTAAAGACCTGATGAGATGACCTACTACTCTATTTCACCTAAGCATCACTGAGCATGCTAAAATGAAAGTACCTCCACCTTCTTGCCCCCATCTTAATCGTCTACACCTTACCTATCCCTCCATCCATCCACTATTCTGACCCCGTTCTCAAAATCAACTCCCCCCCCCCCACCCACCCACCACCCACCCACCCCCACCCCGCCTTTTTTTTTTCTATAGCGATATGGTCTTCACAATGGCATGTTTCTCCCCGGTCCAGTCGTGTCAGCCTACCTCCAGTCCCAAACCCCTTCCCAATCACCTAATCCCAAAGATCCCATTGTGAAAGACACTCTCGATGAAAAACTGAAAGTTTTCAATGACACAAATATCCATGTTCTGAAAAAGGCTTTGTCGGTTCGCTATGTTCACCTTCTAGAGTCCACTAACACGCACGAGCACACACACACACACACACACACACACACACACACACACACACACACACACACACACACACACACACACACACACACACACACACACACACACACGAACACAGACACGAACACACACACGAACACACACATGAACACATGAATAAACACATACATACACGCATACACAAACACGTATACACACACACACACACACACACACACACAAACCAAACAAACACACACACACACACACAAACCAAACAAACACACACACGCACACACACGCACGCACATACGGACACTTACAGACACTCATGTAAGTGTAATTCACCTTTAACGTGATCTGCCAGGTGATGTCACAGTTGAACGCCGCACACCGCTATTGAATAGAGGGGACACATTTCTCTCTTTTCAATTCATACACAAGCCGCAACGGGACTGTGCTTTTGAAAAGCTCTCAGCCGTCAAAGCTCTTTCATAGCTACAGCCTTTTAAATCACTAAGTGATGTCAAAGATCAACATGGGGACACCATGATTTGAAAGGAGGGGGATTTGTACAAGTGGGCTTAATATACTCATGACTGGTTTCTGAGGAATTAGAAAATCAACTGGTGGTTATATTCTGCACTATACAAGCACTGAAAAAAACAGCTAGATAAGAAACTATCAAGTTGCCTCACTTACCTTATAAGATCTTATTAATTACTTGCCATAACAACTTATTAATTACTTCTCCTAATTACTTATAAGTTATTAATAACAACTTGACTCTAGTCACATATACTAAGTCTTATTTACTAAGATACAAGGGCAACAAAAAAATTTTTTTTTTCTTAATTGTATTCTAACAGTGGAGCTAAATGCATATGACAGAGAATAATAGCTCTTAAAGAACAGGCATGTCTTGTCTGGGGTAAACTCAAAAACTATTGACTACATAGCTGACTGGTAAAAACGTATGTATTTACTGTTCAGTGTAACTTCCTAGAAAAACATGATTTTGCTTGATAACAAATTTCAAAATTACCTGCAATTTTGATTTTATATAAAAAAATTAATTACATTATAAATGAACCAAGATGAATTACTTCTTCTAAATGATATCAATGCTGTAGAAAACAAAGACTTAGACTCGAAAAAACAGCGTCTTTTGTCTGTAGTTGTTTCGGGGAAGTCAAAGGCTTATCTCGGAAAACAATACATGACAGAAGACATAGAATCTCTAACCGCTGATGAACTATTTAAACTACATGCGAAATATGAAAACCACATTGCTTTACTAATGACTCGTGATTTAAGTCGATCTCTTGTATGTCTATACACAAAAGCAGTGAGTCACTTTCTACCTGTGGATAGTGACAGCCTATCACACGACCTTGAAAGCAATCCTATTGTTTCAAGTTCAATTGGTAAATTAGCATGCATCATGTTTTACAAGTTTGGAAATTACCTTGCACCTGTGGTAACCTTACTTGTTACTGGGAGTCATATTGATTTTTCAAAATTAAATTTTACTGCAGAAGAAAATGGACGAAACCCAGACCACTCCACAACCAAACCCCAGTCCGGTCTTGACGCAGGTTCAAACTGTGACTAAGGCTAAAAGTCCAGGCAGGGTTGAGGCTGGAAAAAGAGTGGCTGAATGGAACAGGCAAAAAAAAATTACAGCTTCAAGCACAAACAGAAAAGACTCATGTATCTGATCCACCGTCAGGACCGTCAGCACCATCAGGACCGTCAGGACTTGTGTCAATACCGTCACTCCCTCATCAAAGTGAGAGACAAACAACCCAGTCTAACCCTGACCCCGAACCTCAAACAACAAAATATATAGTTGCCGGATTTGTTGTCATACAGACACGTACAGTGACCAAAAAATCAGACACTCCAAAAACAAAACCAGAAGTCGCCACATTACCAGTAACATCCAAAGCCATTGACCCATTTTATATGGAGTAAATAAAAATATTATTTTAATTTTTATTGTATTAGAAAATGAGCGACACAAAGAACATAATGAACCTTGTATATCACTCTGCCATAATAAGTGGACTAGCAGTATCTTATTCTATGCTAGGAAAAAATCTACTCAAAATGAAATCAGCAGACTTGAGTAGATTAGATTTTGAAGACAGCTGTCACACCAGGGAGGAAGAATATATACCACTCGGAATATTTGGATATTTGTTCGATTTTAATGATTTGATCTTCTCATTCGCACGACAAACAATAGACAAGACGTATACAAACCTACGCAATATTCACTCAATTCATACATGCACCTGTAACTCACGCACACCCTTAACCATTCGTACAATGTTCACAGCACTAACCACACATCCTACACTTATTGTTCCACTACGATGTCACATCTCAATGTCTGTCGATAATAACTGACACTAATTAATGCTTAGGTCCTCGAACGATTAAACAGTTTGATTACTCCGACCGTGGATAAAGATGAATGTAGCGTCGCTGCTTGTTGGGATAAAGATGATTGTAGCGTCGTTGCTCATTGATTCAGCCACACCACTGGTCGAATAATCGCACTGTCTCTCGCGATGACACGTCGAAGCTCCACACGCACACCGTCAGGATCAACTTGTTATCTCGTACACCACGTTGATTGATTACACTTCCACATGAAGCATACACAAATCCAACTTCTCAGCTGGTGATAGGGGACACATACAAAACGATCTCTCCATAAGAAATCCGCCATTGCTAAAAAGTTACTTCCGCCGGAATGACGACACCGTAACGATGACGACCGCTAACGGCTTCCGGACGTTGTCGCCGATTCCCGATCGTTTTCGACATCGAATAAATATTGTAATAACAGTCAATTCGAAATATCATGCACACACACGAATACGACATATTTCCGCACAACACATAACCTCTCACCACGATACGAATTATTCATTTCAAAATCAACAGGCTCTACAAAACGTTTCGATCATTCCATTCATCCCCGCGCGCCGATCGCCAGACGACACCGCAAACTCGCCAACGCGCGCCGAATATCATACAATCTCAGATCTAGAGCCGAACAACTAATACATTTTCCGAATCTACTACTTAACAAACGCGAATCAGCTATATAATAAACAAATACATACCCAAAGATGCGTGAAAAGTTTACTCAGTCTTCGACTATCTCGTGCTTGTCCCAGCGCCCACGACTGATGGCCGTTGACAAATTCACCGTTATAATTAGCTGGTTACATGCGTAGTTATACACAACTACTTACTGTGTTTACACAACCAACATTGAGCATTTAGCTTCACTAACATTCTATCCTTCGATAGATAACACGAGGCACACCACACCACCTCAATTCCTCACAAAAACTAACTTTTAACTCGAGAGCAAAAACCTCTCATGTCTGACTGTCTTCCAAACGATTCACAGTGACGTGACTCTTCAAACCAACATCGTACGTCACATGTTCCAAACACACATCTTACGTCATATGTTCTTGACGTCACTAAAAAGTACATGCCATAACCGCAACACACAACAAAGAACGAAAGTTCTCCACCAAAGAAAATACTGCATAATGATTAAAATAAATTGTGACAACAGCGCTAAGCTAATTGTAGTTGTTACAGCATCAATTGCGACAAAAGATTTTCTTGTCAAGCAGGGAATTATTCCCGAAAATGTTTCTATGTAAATAAAAGTAATATGGCGACTTTAGCAGTAATAATTGGAGGCGTGATGGTCAACGCTCTGGTATTTAGTGGCTCAAATTATCTCTTTTCAAAAGTAGGTAGAGAGGAATCTGCAGAAGAAATGAAACGTCACAATGAGGCATCAGAGAAACTTGCACAAGCGCAACAGGATTATGAAAAGCAGCGAATAGAGAAACTTGATTTTATCAATGAAAGATTGAGGCTTGAAGGTCACGCACAGCATACGTTTTCAAATACAGACGACGCAATTCGTGAGTATTTTTTAGTCACTGGTAATGACATGTCTACCCCGAAACTAAGTGACTATTACAAACCGAGTACACAACAAAGAAACGGGGAGATAATCTTTGTTCTAGTGGGAATGACATTTGTTTATTTTACTGGACTTTATATTGCTAGAAGAAATGACAGCCGAAAATAAACTATCAAAAATATATTACTCCCCAATTGGCTACTGGAAAGGAGCAACCACTATTTAAAAATTACATGCCGCTGTGGGCGGAGATATATCACTCAATCAAGTCAAACAATGGTTGCAGAGACAAGCAATTTAGCAGATATACCTCCCTGCACCAAGAAAAATATCTAGACCCCATTTTGAAAACACTACCCCAAATGACACACATCAAATGGACCTCCTGTTCTTACCACATGATACAATAAGAAAGAAACGATACAAGTACGCACTGACTGTTGTAGACATTGCTTCAAGGTACAAAGACGCTGAACCCATATCTGACAAAACAGCTACCACAGTTGCTACAGCATTAACAAAAATATATAGTGGAGGCCCTTTAAGATACCCCAGACTTGTACAAGTTGATGACGGATCAGAATTCAAAGGTGCTGTTAATCAGTTATTTGCAAAGCATGGTGTACTGGTTAGACGCAGTATTTCAGGTGTACACAGATCACAGGCAATTGTAGAGAACTTTAACAAACAGTTATCAGAGAGACTTTTCAAAGGAACTCATGCATGACACCCGGAACACTGAGTGGGTAAAGAGATTACCACATGTGATAAAAGCAATGAACAATGAAGGTCATGTAAAGCCTGTTGATGCTATTAAATTGAAATCAATTACAGAACCAAAAACAGGACCAACCCCCGCACCTGACACAAGTTTATTTACTAAACAGGTAAGATATCTATATCAACCAGGGGAGGCCGAGAACTACGTGAGGCGCAGAGCGACAGACCCTATCTGGTCAACGTCTGTACATAATATAAAAAAAATAGTCCCCGGTCCTGACGCAACAATATATTACTTGTACGGCCCTGCACCCCAGAGGGCATTAAATGCCCTCTGGGGTGCAGGGTCGTACAAATTTTGTCAGAGAAGAATTACAGATTATTCCCCCAGACACCGTTACTCATTTCAGTAACTAACTCATCAATTAATTCATCAACCAGTTCATCAACTATTTCTTCCGATAACTTGAGCCTGTAATGACCTGGTGCATAAGCTTTTTCTTTACTGTGAAAAACACATTTTGTGTCTCCAACTGCAAGTGACTTCTTATGTGTTTGAATCATTTCAAGATTATGTTTGTTTGACCTCAGTGACTTGTTTGGATAATCAGGCATTAATGCACCATCTAACACTTGCTTATAATGTTCATGTCGAATGTCTTTATTTTTTATTGCTGATTTTTTTTATTCCTTTGGCTTTCGACTGACTACCTTTCTGATGCAGTATAGAATACATTTTGGATCTCAGTCCAATGTACTCAACTATTGGCACACCATTCAGTTCATCCTTAAACTTACCAGGTACTTTCTTGTTTTGTGTGCTGTACAGTGGGTGATCTTTTGGGTAGTCAGATGTGTCGTACATGTATAACTCTGTTTTCATGTCTTCATAAAAGTCTTCAGTACACACATCAATGATCATAGAGTCAGTGTCAGTGTATAGCAGACGACACTCAGGATACTTCGGTTTAAAGTAATCATAATAAAATTCAAGCATCAACAATTTTGACAACTCAAGAATTGCCATACCAATGAATACTGGCTTGTCCAGTTTGACAATCTTTTTTTTGAGTGACACTGCATACAATGATGAATGAAACTCTTTGTACCCTGTGTACTGTGGCTTACCTGTAAGTTTAATTGCACCCGATTCAGTTGTGACAAGTCTCACATCTTTGCGGTGATGAGGATTTTCCATAGTCTTCCCAAAACAGGCATTGTTCATAAGCTTAAAGAAGTCTTTGTCAAATGCAGTGTTGCCGTCCCTGGCACGCAATGTTGTGTTCTTCATTATGAAATCTTTCATGAAAGCACTCTGATCAAATTGAATTCCTCTGTGAACTTTCTTTAGTACTAACCCATGTCTGATGTAAAACTGTAACAAGCGATAGTGACAAACGTAATTGAATTTGTCATTCAGATTTGGCACAAGTTTAGTGTCTTCTTTTTTCCCTGTCATACTCATTTTCTCAACAGCTAATGGATAATCATTATGGTAATCGTGTAGATGGTGTGGGTACTCTAGATCTACTTCAAAGATCCAACCCTTCGCGTCATTTTGGTCAAGATTCATAATATAGTTTGTTAACCCTGACTGTGTTATGTCATACTGTGTCAAATCATACAGACAAGTTTTTCAAGGGCAATAACTCACACATTGCGAACCCATACAAATTGTTCGAATCTAAGTACAGGATATAATTAGATGGTCTTGAGGGGTCAAACCCAAGGTAACCATGACCGTCCATATATTTATTGTTGGCTCTGGCGTAATTATTTGCTGCAATACTAATGCCTCCCCTCAATCCACGTTCCACCATTTCACCCATCGTACGATCAGACAACAGGTCTATAGATATCTTACTGGATTTCAAAAATGCATCCCATGTCATGCCAGGACTAGTTATGTAGCAAGCAGGGTCAAGACTGTAGTGTAACAAACCCTTTTCATGATAACTTTCAAATACGTCTGCTAGCAAACAAACGTCAGCCTTTAAGTACTGGTCATGGTAGTCACCAATTGTCTGACACCCTAATTTATCCCACGCATCAAGTGCGTGTTGATATTCAGAGTCAGAAATACCTTTACCATTAAGTGTGGAATAAAATTTCTCTTTCGGTGGCAGTCTTGTTTCCTCAAACAACCCAGTGATCAATGTACTCATAGGGATACACACCTTTTATGATCAAGTCTGGCTCAAAATATTTACTTGTTATTGGATACTCAGTCAGTCCTTCTGCCAGACTAGCCAACCCTAAAGACAAATGTTGCATAGAGTCATAAAATGCTAATTTGTCTAACCTAAAATTCAAGTATTTCTCAATTGTTTGCGCTATACAATTAATGTTTTTGTAAGACTTATCCACAGCCTGCATGATAATCCTTTGAGATTGTGGAAAAAGATTGGTAACTTATATGTCTTAGGATCTGTTTTTAATAATAAGTTACAATTGTTATGTGCAGCACCTCTGTAACGTCCAGTTATGTGATCATGGTCACGAACTTTATCACCCTTTATCACAAATCCAACACGTCTGTGCTGCATCAAATTTCAGTTTGTCTTCTTCTGTCATCACCAAAGGCATCTGACATGTTGTGAGATATTGTACTACCTGACTATACAGATGTCTCATTTCTGTTAAAAACAGACATTCTGCATTTTCTCCCCTGTAGATAACAGGTTCTGAATGCTGTCTGTCTGACCTAACAATAATGTATCCAAAAGAACACACCACTTGGTCACTCAACTTTATAGTTTTTGATAATGACTTTGGAACAGGACCCTCATATGGAACAACTAGTGATTCAAAATCAGCATACACTACAAACGGCAGCTTTTGTTGATTCCCATAGTTCTTAAAATATACTTGACTACCAGGATCTGGATACTTAAGTACAGTTTGTATGTCATCAGCCGACCTGCAGTGCTGGACATGTTTGTGTGCCATTGCAATAGAAGAAAATCTTTGTAAACATTTCTTACACACTTCTTGTTTGCCATTGTGTTTTGTTGTATGCCCATGAATTAGACGTGACATACTCCTGATAATTGTGTAGTGGAAGTTATTGTCATCACCGATTAATAACATGTCAACATGTTTATCTTCTGACTGTCCGTAGGTTGGAGCAAGTGGTGATACTCTAATGGGTTGTAACTTATCAACAGACTCATTATCCCACACATATACATTTACAGATATACCAGGATTTAGTTTTTCAAATAAGTCTATGTCCTCTATTTCAACAGGGAACTCAATGCCACTGAAGTTGAGTTCATTTACAAATTTGATGTAGTTCAGGTTAATAGGGTTGGATAAATCACTGCAGACGATAAGAGGTGAGATGGTAAATAATGTTGCCAAACTAGGTGAGCTTGATAAACACATAGAACGTGAAAAAGAGAAACTGGCTACCGCAGACAATGGGAATCTTAACACAGAAACGAAAGAAAGAATCCAACACAGATTAAATGATTTGCAGATAGAAAGATCAGGGCGGTTAGAAGTGATTAGTATTGGGAGGGAAAAACTGAAATCACAAGTTAACAGGATTAGAGAAACTATTCAGAAAATACTTCACGAAGACACTACTCTGGCTGAGAGATTGAAAACACTTTTCAGAGAACAGGGTATCACAATTGCTAGTTTAATTACAGCTCTTGGGTTTATTATCAGTACTGTTGTGTTAGCTGTCTCCGGGGTTGGTGGGGGTGGTGGGGGTCCAGCACCGCCAGGTCTGCCAGCACCACCAGCACATCCAACAGACCCAAAAGATTTACAGTCATGGGTAAAGAAACAACTGTCTCACATATCAGACTTGCTTGAGAAATTGGCTCTGAAAGCAATGGACGCTTTGCCTGGTATTATAGGCACAGTTGTCAGTTGGCTTATTACTACAGCAGCAAAGGTAGTTGGATTTATGGCAGAAAATGTTTGGGTCTTTTTGATTACAGTAGGAGGGTTAATGGTGGGTTATTTAATGAAACAGGTAAAGAAATAATATCCCTAATCCAGTAAGGCCTATTACCAATGCTGTTCGTTCTGACTCATGTGTGTCAGGGGTTGCTAGCGACGTGTTGGGTGTTACTGGCGTTACTAGCGTATGGCTGTATGGGTATTGGGGCAGGGGAAGTAACCACCTGTAATGGTTTTAACAACAGTACAGGCGCAGTGGTTCCTCCTAAGTTTACAGATTGATTAAGACCTAATTTTTGATCACGACCTGCAACAATGATTTTATTAATATAATTTGTTATTGTACCCATTTGGAGTTGAAGATCAGATGGTAATATGTATAACCCGATGCCAACTACAAAGTTAACTTTTGATCTGGCATATCTGAGAACGTCTTGGTAGCGCTGTATGCTTGATGGGAGATCTACTGTTGAATTAATTGAATCTTCAAGATTAGGAAGAAATTGTTTTTGTGCTTCAAATTTGCCACTTCCATTCAAAATATTTGATTTTGTTAGTGATTGTGCACCTAGTAAACACCAGACATATGTTCTGATTGACTCATTTACACGCTCGACTCCTGCTTGAGTAAACCCGTCACTCTTGTCTAAAACAAATGTGGTCCAGGCATTAGACTGTTTCTGTTCAATTGATCCTAACCAGACTTCAGATTTTGATGAGAATGAAGTGTAACCAGGGTAATAATCTTGTGGGTATTGTCTGTGACTCATAGCATAATACAATGTACTCATACCATTGTGATCATCAAGTTTTTGTGTAAAGTCATACTTTGTGCTGATGTTAAACTCATTACAGATGCGTTCAAATGCTTTCATATCCATGGGGTTGTTAAACCTGTTAAAACTGGATTCAGTGGGCAGTGGTGTATGAAGTTCTGACAAAATACGTCTAAGCTGGTAATAAACATGAAAACGGTAGACAGATCTAATAAGTTTGTTTGAGTGATTCAAGTGGTCTGTGAATGAAACACCGCAGCCTGTAGTAGAACACAGTATAGCAAAGTTAAGTTGATTTTGAAACATCTGTAGTGGACTTGAAGACCACTTTCTTGCAGTAGCATCATGTGTAATTGAAGGGTTTAGGTCAAAGGGATTGGGTACTTTCACTTGAAATAAATCTTGTTCGTTTACAGCTATGTAGAGCTGATTTAGTTGAATTATTTTCTGTTCATAAGTAGGTGCAACATTATATTTGGCATTCACATTAAATTGAAATGAGTTTGTACTGGTAATGGTTGGCGATTTAAATTCCATCCTTTTTTATATGAGATAATAAAAATGTTTATTTCCTTAACAAATCTTGACACAAGCAAACCAGTGTGGTTAACTAATGGGATTGATAATCGTGATGATAGCAAGGCTGTAGCTATCCATGAAATGTTCTATACAGTAAAGTGGTTTAATATAGAAGATGATATATATAATAAAGTAATTTTTGGTGGTAAGACTGAAGCTTTACCGCTTGGGTATTATGACTTTTGTACTATAGCTGAATGGTTTCAAAGTAATTTTAAAATTAAAGCAACTTTAAATCCAGCTAACCTACTTGTTACATTAGAATTTCTGACAGAACATTGGTTAAAGATCTCAGATAGATTTGCATATTTACTTGGATTTTATATTGATGAAGATTGGTGGAGATCAGATGATTTAGATGAAGCTATGTTTGGTATTATAACAATGAAGACAAAAAAACTTAAAATAACTGGAAAACGCCCTGTCAATTTGTCAGTACACACAGTATTTAATGTGTATTTGAAAGAACTAAACACGACTGAGAATGTACACAATGGAAAGCCTTCGACTTTGTTGAGATGTGTGCCAGCTGGAACTGCTCCATATTGTGAAAGTGTGGTTGTTAGATTTCCTAATTTGCAGTTTAAGAAATTAGGTTCTAGTTTCTTTGAGTCACTGTGTATATCTGTAACTAATCAGGATAACAAACCAGTTGTAATGTATGATTTTAGTGTTGTGTTGGAAATTAAATAATTTTATTTTTGTTTATAAAAATTAGTGGTGGTCCAAAGCCGAGAATCATACCAGTTGCATGTCCAGTAACAGAGTTGAAAGATTTGGCAGACGTACAGGATTTTGAGAAGGAAGGGGAAATTGGAGAAATATATGGTTTTGAACTTGATTCGACTGGTATGTACAAGCGAAAAGTAATTGTTGACATGAAAGACGGTGAAAGACAGATTCCTAAACTTGGTCAGCTGCGTGATGTTACTGTACCAGTTCCAGTAAATAATGTGCCCTACAATTTAATACATGTGGGTAATAAGTGGGTTGTTTCACCTGTGCCGGCACCAGCACCCGTAATTGACTGGGACATAAAGATTGAATTTATTAGTCCTTATGTATACACTGATGACGAAGGCGCCTTAGTGTTTAGGAAGGTTGTTAATTCTGGGCCGCTGATTGCAAGTCTTGTTCCAAGTTTTGCCCCAGACAACAATAGCAGAGATAAACTGAAAGTTGAAAATTATGAGAAACGACTGTATCTTCTTACAACTAGAAAGGGAAGATCAGATACTTCTGTTGTGTTTATGCCAGCAAGCTTAGTCGTGGCTAGAGAAGCGACAATAGTATTTGAAATTATCTTGAGATCTATAGCTTCTGTGAAAGAGGCAAATATTGCACAGGGAATAAAACTTACATGGGATGAAACAGTATCAGAATCATCAAAGGTCTTTATTGCTATTACAAAAAGTGCTGATGTTATTTATGTTTCGAGCAGTGTTCCAGCTGTCAAGGTGGTGGTCGACAAAACAACTTTTGTTCATTTAAGTGACATAAACCTTGAACACATTGATCTTGTTTCATTTTTATTATGCCAGCAAATTATATACTTTTGCTGAGTTGCAAAATGTAATGGATGATTAAATAAATAAAAAAATAAAAAAAATGTCATTAAAAAAAAAAAGCCAAAATTCTATCCAATACTTTCGACGCTTGAGCCGACTGAATCAATTGTAATGACTAAAACAACGCTTGCACCTGATCCACATGCGACAGCTGTGCCAATTGCATCAGATAAAACATTACAGGCAGACGCATTCAGATTAAATAATATTACAGAAGCAATTAAATATTTGGAAAGTGAAGAGGCGAGGTACTCCAGATGTAAGAGACGGTATAAGACCGTTTTCAATTCTGTACAAAATACTTCAATGGCTGTTGGTGCAGTTTCAGCTGGTTGTTCTGTGGGGGGTATTGTTCTGTTTGCCACAGGAATTGGAAGTTTAATTGGAATTGCAGTTGAGGGTGTTAGCGTTACTACATGCTTGGCTTGCTTTGGTTTGGAGGCCATGAACAAGAGGTTTCACATGAAATTACAAAAACATGAAGCATTGAGTACTTTGGCGGGTGCGAAGCTGAGCAGTATGAAACTTATTATCAGTAAGGCATTGAATGATAATAATATTGATGATGATGAATTTAAGCGAGTCCAGGATGATTTAAATAATTACAAAAAACAGAAGTCTGAAATCCAAAATAAAATGCGTAGTCAATCTCCCGTGAATGTTGAAGAACTAAAAGCTAGTTTTTTAGAGATGGGAAAACAGATTGGAGTTCAGGAAACCACAGAAAAACTACACAATCTTTTAAACAAATAAAAATCAGATTTGGTAATGAATCAATATTTTTGTCATATGCTTCGCAGAGAGATGACACGTCATTTACACCACTTGTGCCTGATTGTTTAGCCCCGTCAGCACCACCACCAGAGTATTATTGAGAAAAAAAGTTTTTTTATTGTCCTTGTATCTTGACAAATCTGACCGAGTAAGTTGTGACTTAAGTCAAGTTGTTGTAAGAACTTATAAGAACTTACAGTAAGTAATTAATAAGTTCTTATGATAATTAATTAATAAGTAATTAATAAGTTCTTATGATAACTAACTTAAAGGTTACCACTACAGGTTCCTAAAAGTTAGTTGTAACTTGTTAATAAGTATAAAGTTCTACTTGAGAAAATCGACTCTGACAGGGGTGTGTGTAAAATGTCATTAATTTATTACAGAGTGCGCTGTCAGGATTTTGGTTCGATTTGAGAGAAACGGCAGTGTGGACGTTAATGACCTTAATTAGTTAATTATTAAGGTCATTAGGTGTTGACAGAGACAATATTTATAGAGAGAGACAATAGGAGATCCGTAAGATAATCAGATCAATGAGGCCGCATCAGTCATGCTTGTCACTTTTTAAAAATCAAACGGTTGATTGGGTAATAACGGGGGCGTAATGGGGTAAAAAATTTTAATATTAAAAATGACGTAATTTAATGACTGATGCGGCTTTATTGAATATATTGTCTTACGGATCTCCTATTGTCTCTCTCTCCGTATCATGCTACGTTGATCTGCTATCATACATTCAACTTGCATCATATTTGCACGCTCAAATGTGTGTGTGTGTGTGTGTGTGTGTGTGTGTGTGTGTGTGTGTGTGTGTGTGTGTGTGTGTGTGTGCGTGATTGTAACGCATCACTCGAGTAATAGGCGTCATGCGTTATCCTTGTGCTGCCTTACATCTGACTCACTCTGTGTGTGTGTGTGTGTGTGTGTGTGTGTGTGTGTGTGTGTGTGTGTGGTGCGAGACGGTCATCACTCGAGTAATGACCGTCTCGCATTACTCTTGCGCTGCATTGCATCTGGCACACATGTGTGCGTGCATGTGTGAATGTAACGCATGACTCGAATAACAGGCACCATGCGTTACCCTTGTGCTGCCTTACATCTGACTGAATGTGTGTGTGCGCGCGCGCGCGCGCGCGCGCGCGCGCGTGTGTGTGTGTGTGTGCGTGTGTGTGTGTGTGTGTGTGTGTGTGTGTGTGTGTGTGTGTGTGTGTGTGTGTGTGTGTGTGTGTATTTTCAATTCCTCAATAGTTACAGTTGATGGTCAATAGTTTACTTTTGAAGTTTAACTTTACTCCTTTAGTTTTTAGTTGAAATCTTAGAGTTTATATTTTTTCATATAATCTATGATCATCTTTATGTTTATTTAAATCTATTGTATGTGCACGTGTGAGTATGTGTGCGTGTGTGTGTTGGTGTGCGTGCGTGCGTGATTGTAACGCATCACTTGAGTAACAGTCACCAT
Organism: Semisulcospira habei; assembly: GCA_036245525.1. NCBI lineage: Eukaryota > Metazoa > Mollusca > Gastropoda > Semisulcospiridae > Semisulcospira > Semisulcospira habei. Next base: position 101,859,215 of record BTPG01000005.1, on the reverse strand, counting down.
GCGTTACCCTTGTGCTGCCTTCATCTGACTGAATGTGTGTGTGTCAGTGCGTGCGTGCGTGCGTGCGTGCGTGCGTGTGTGTGTGTGTGTGTGTGTGTGTGTGTGTGTGTGTGTGTGTGTGTGTGTAACGCATCACTCGAGTAATGGGTGTTTTACTTTTTTTGCTGCCTTGTCTTGTAGACAAGATGGCGGCCATGCAACACCTCCCGGCCGCCCGCTCCGGCAGAAATAGTCGCCACCCGCAGTATTTTAGCAGTCATTGTGCCTTCGTTGATATATGATGTCGGGCCCTGCAATGCTGCATCATGACTGGTGTTTCTGTTTGATGACTTTTGTGAATTTGCTGTGCTGTGGCTGTTAAATGGATTCAGTAGTCTCAGTCAACGGCAGTTTCCTCCGCCGTCAGTGCAATGCTGGTAGTTTATACACGCCGGCTGATAGTTTGCTAGTCAGTACCGTGGAAATCGGAACTCAGAAGAACAGCGCGCATTATGCTGTGGCAAAGAACCAACGTGCTTTTCTCCCCTTAGTAATCATCTCAGGAGTGGCTCTTCCCACGAGGAGTGGCGTGCGTGCCAGTGCAGTGAGGCGAGTGCCAGCAGGCTTCGGGCCCCCACATTCCAGCCGAGTGATGTGATGACGGACACTTCCCCGACACAGTGACTGGGTTTTTTACAACACTTAACAGCGTGTGCATGTGTGTACTGTGGATTAGGAACAACGTGCTTTTCACGTTAATGTTGTAGTTTTATTATTATTGCTTCAAAAATGAGTAGGTGTGTAGTTATATACTACTTAAGTTATACATAATGATTAAGGTGTGGTGACTGTTTATGCCGGAGCGAATGTCTGTCTAATAGCCGGCGCTGATCTATAGCGACGGGCCCCCAGGTAGCAACTGTGGAAGTATAATTTGTCTTTTTGTTTTGTTTATGCGTATTTTTTAAAATAAATTTTATTTGTGAAACTAGTCTCAGCCAAGCAGGAAGTATAAAAACATTATATTACGTGTTTAAGAGATACTATGATAGGGCTGTCCTTAGTTTGCTTTGTGTTAGGGAGGTTCAGGTCGGGTTGGGGCCGCTGGCGCCGGCCATGAGACGCCTTGGCGACGGGCTTCACCCGTCCCGAGCCATTTGTTGTTGTATGATGTTGTGTGAGTTTGGGTGATTGCGAGTTGCACCTGAGGTGGCGAAACAAATTTTCCTGTACGTGTCAACATGTATTTGGAAGAATAAAGTTACTTGACTTGACTTACAACTAGCATACGTGTGCGCATCGGCCGCCGTATGTGTGTGTGTGTCTGTGTGTGTGTATGTGTGATATTTTCAATTCCTCAATAGTTACAGTTGACGGTTAGTGTTCAATAGTTTACTTTTGAAGTTTTAACTTTACTCATTCAGTTTTTAGTTGAAATCTTAGAGTTAATATTCTTTCATATAATCTATGATTACTTTTAGGTTTATTTAAATTAATGTATGCGCATGCGTGAGTATGTGTGCGTCTGTGTGTGTGGGTGCGTGCGTGATTGTAACGCATCACTTGAGTAATAAGCACCATGCGTTACCCTTGTGCTGCCTTACATCTGACTGAAAGTCTGTCTGTGTGTGTGTGTGTGTGTGTGTGTGTGTGTGTGTGTGTGCGCGCGCGCGCGCGAAATATTTCTGTTTATTATTATTATTATTATCCTCTCTTCTTTTTATTTTTATTTGTCATGTTATCTTTTCTGCTGTTATATTTATTTAAAATGTTATTAAGGACAGACGTGTAAAAAGGCCTGCGTGCCTACTGTCTTCATCCTTAGAAAATAAAGTTTCAATTCAATTCAATTCTCTCTCTCTCTCTCTCTCTCTCTCTCTCTCTCTCTCTCTCTCTCTCTCTCTCTCTCTCTCTCTCTCTCTCTCTCTCTCTCTCTCTGTGTTGCCCCTTGCAGCTAAACACCTTCCCTCTCTCTCCTCCCCCGTTCTTTCACACCCTTCTGCATCTAGTTTTTTTTTTATGCCCAACATAGACTTAGCATAAACTGACACACATTTAGCATAAACTGACTAATTTCCACATAAGGAAAACATTAACTGTAAGAATTCGAAAATCCAACTACTTTAATTAAGTTCACGGTACTATTATATGACGACATCAGCTTTTACAAATGCGTAAATATAAAGTGCACAAATTTTACTGTAAGCGTTTTAGCGTACAAAAAAATCTGTTGTGTGCTCTAATTCCATTGATCATGGAAGAAATGCATCACCATCCTGTGCTTAAGAAAATGGTATCATAGTCTTGCGCTGCATTGCATTTGACGATGACGTCACAGCCTTCCAAATATGAAGGCTGTGACGTCATCACGTGTTTTAACAAATAATAAAGTTTCTTATTGTATGAATGCCTGATAAAGGACGAACATACTGATACCCCAAAAAGTATTTACTGGTAGTTATCATAGCTTATCTAGTACCCATACCCCCCAAAAGTTATGACCCCATTGGGAGGTGGGTTAGGTCAAACACTGGTATCTTCGGTACGGTGTTTATTTTGGGCAAACATCTATGACGATATATGGTTTTAGATAGACTTTCAGAAACAAAACAGTCTCCGATCCCCCGCAGGGAGAGGGAGGGGTGTGCGGTGATTGGTTAGTTGAGGGGGTGGGGGTTTCGGGGTATGCGGGGGGTCCGCTATGGACGGCCATCGGTCTATCTCGTGGATCACAGTCTATCAGGCATCCGAAAGGGGACAATGATAACGTCATATTTAGCCTGTTCCCATAGCAGCTCAAATGATCTGTCACCACCATATGCCTATACCTTATTGTCGACCGAGGCCTTTAGAGAGAGAGACACACACGCCGTGGCCACGAATACGCTCGATTCTCTTGAGTTCTTCGCTATCGATGTTGTAAACGTCGGGAAAAGCTTTGTGGGTCTCAATGCTAGAAATGACGTTAATGCCTGCAATACCAGAGTCCTACTTTAACCATCTTGCGTATACGTCCACCGGCATTGTGTACAATAAAGTGGTTTATGAATACAGTCCGTTTTCCAGTATTGGTTTCATGTGATCAAGGGAAAGAACTTGGTTTTCCATGGCCCACTGCTTATATCTGGTGGGTTACATCCCATTACACGAACTCCCAATATAAGGAATTTTTAAGGTGCCAACATTTTTGTTGTTGTAATAAGCAAAGTTTGTTATAAGCGAAGTGTCAGACTTCTTAATATAATACTGATAACAATCCTGGCATATTGACAAAGGTTTTCTTTCAGTCTTAAGAGCATTTACCGGGGCATTTTAATGCAGAATCAATTAAGTATCAGGAGAAAAATGACAGGCTCATAGTGAACGCGAATTCGCAGGGTAGCGGACTACACTAAATGCCTCCTTCACATAAAAGGTGAAATAATAGTTATATTTATATATAACTATTATTTCACTTTTTATGTGAAGGAGGCATTTAGTGTAATCCTCTACCCTGCGAATTCGCGTTCACTATGATCCTGAAGCTCTTTCTTTGAGGGCGCGAGTCATATGAGCTTCAAAAGTGAAATATTCCCCACTGGCTTGGATATTGAAATTTGTTTTTGTTTTCAAAATAATTTCTAGTTTTAATCGCTCAAGAAATAATGTTATTTCGGCGACTGGTGAAAGTTTTCGGCCATTGGAAGCAAGGTGTAGCGTCGGGAAGCCTTTTGTGCCAGTTTGAAAAGTCCCAAACAATAGGTTGGAACCACCCCTGAGGTAACTGTTCCCTCCGCCCCTGGTGTGTGTGTTTGTGTGTGTGTGTGTGTGTGTGTGTGTGTGTGTGTTTGTGTGTGTGTGTTCAAACGCCCAAATAGTGTACACAGGGGGCCTTTTTTGTTGTTGTTTGATATTTCGGCGACTGGTTAAAGTTTTCAGCCATTGGAAGCAAGGTGTAGCGTCGGGAGGCCTTTTGTGCCAGATTGAAGGTCCCAAACAAAAGGTTGGAACCACCCCTGAAGTAACTGTCCCGCCCCTGGTGTGTGTGTGTGTGTGTGTGTGTGTGTGTGTGTGTGTGTGTGTGTGTGTGCGTGCGTGGGTGCGTGCGTGCGTGTGTGTGTGTGTGTGTGTGTGTGTGTGTGTGTGTGTGTGTGTTTGTTTGTGTGTGTTTTCAAATGCCCAAATAGCGTACACAGGTGTTTTGATGGGGAAAATGTTAACAATCTACGATACCGTACACACTGAATATCAAACGTGCCATTGTTTAATGTGCTCCTGACTTAGATCGACACAAACGTTGTCTCATGCATATGACTGTTTGGGCTTACTGGACGGTCTGCTCGGCCGGCCCCACTTGCGAAATTTGAAAAAGGGCTAATGCCTTTTAGCACAGTAATAGTACTGTCTTTACCGACATCGTCTGTGTGGTTAGTTCTTTTTGTGTCTGACTCTTGTATTGTGCCGTCTATATGTTATAACATCCTCAGGATGTTATACGCTGCTAGGGCCTATAATAGTGTATTTTTTATTAGGATCACGCTAAGCTCACTACTGATATAGTCTAGAAGTAAACTTCTGAATACATCTAGGCATGGTGGGCATTTTATGTGTTGCCCCTCATGACACTCCCCCAGTCATTACAAATATGTGGTGCCACTGTCCCCTTCTCCACCCATGCAAAAAATATGGGCGTCACACTTGATAGTAGCCTGTCCATGCGCCTTCACGTGAACAGCGTTTGCATACCCGCCTATATTGAACTGCGACGTATTGCTTCAGTCCGCCACTATCTGATACCTGAAGCAACTAAAGTACTTGTCTGTACTTTTGCAAAGCCGCTCTTTTGGCTGACTGTTCCCAGTGTCTGATTGGCAAACTCCAGAAAATTAAAAACTCAGCTGCTAGGTTGATTCTTAGCCCCTTAGAGTCCCTAGATCGGATCATATCACACCCCATCTGTCTACTCTTCACTGGTTACCTGTAACAGCTAGGATTCAGTATAAAATTTCATGCATGACTCACAGTTATATTACCTGTTCCTGCCCACACTACCTCGCCTCTCTTCTCCAGCTGTATACGCCCTCAAGACAGAATTTGCGCTCTGCTGCCGACTCTCGAGTCCTACGTATCCCTCTCGTCAAGACAAAGGACATCGAGCTACTTCTCTCGCAGTTTGCAGATGATACGTCAGTGTTCCTGGATGGTAGCAGAAAATCATTTGAGGAAAGCATTCATACCTTACCTTACTTTGTATCCTTTTCTGGTTTGAAAATTAATCTAGACAAAACGCCAGTGAATTGGCTTGGCTCCATGAAAAATTATCCCACACGCTACGTGCCAGATTCCAACTTTATCTGGGATCCTGGGATCTTTAAGGTACTTGGCATTAACTTTTCTACAGATGTGAATCGTATCACCAACATCAATTATGAAGGAAAGCTGAAAGAAATTCGACGGGTCTTACTTATATGGTCTAAGCGACAGCTTACTCCGTTAGGTGAGATCACGGTTAATAAAACACTTGCTGTGTCAAAGATTGTTCATCTTTTCACTAACTTACCAGACCCACCTACACTTTTTCTCACGCAACTTAATAAAATGTTATTCTTCTTTCTGTGGGACGGTAAACGTGGTAAAATCAGTAAGATGGTTTACGTATGCTGAACATTTTTTCTTTTCTGATCTAATCCTGTCTGTGTTCGAAAGTGCAAGGAAATGTTTGATGACCTCATCATCATCATCAGTCCCTTGCCCGAACTGGGCGTTGGGGGGACTGAAAGGCAGCAGCAACAGACAGTGCTCTCCACTGAGTTCTATTTTGGGCGGTGGCAAGCAAGTCTGGCATCTCGAGTTCGGTCCATTCTTTTATGTTTGCGACCCAACTCTTTCTCTGACGACCTCGCCGACGACTTCCTTCGAGAGTGCCTTGGAGGATAGTCTTGGACAAGGTGTTGTGTCGGGTCACGTGGCCAAACCAAGCAAGCTTGCGCCGTTTTACGGTTGCCAGAAGGGGTTCATGTGGGCCCACCAGGGAAGTGACGATGCTCCGTACATATTCGTTGGTCTTGTGCTCGCGGTACGAGATGCGCAGCAACTTCCTCAGGCACTTGTTCTCAAAGGCCTGGATTTTCTTTTCTGAGTCTGCAAGCAGTGTCCAAGTCTCACAGCCGTAGAGTAGAATAGACACTACGAGGGACTTGTAAAGCCTGTACTTGATGGTGAAGCTGATGGAGTTACTTCGCCATATCCTGTCTAGCCTGGCCATTGCGGATGTTGCTGTACCTATCCTGATACGGATCTCTGCTATGCAACTACCGTCTTTGGACAGGGTGGCTCCCAAGTACTTGAAGCTATTGACCTCTTCTAGCTTCTGGCCGTTCATGTGGATGTTGCTGCTGCTGTCGCTTGTGGTGTTGATCATCACTTTGCTTTTATCCGTACTGATCTCCATGCCATAAGACCCTGCGTTACTTGAAAGTTTGTCTGTCAGGTTTTGGAGCTCACTATTGCTGCCTGCCATGAGGTCAATGTCGTCTGCGAATCGAAGATTGCACAGGGATCTGCCACCAATAGAGATTGAAGTATGGTGGTCGTGGAGGGTTTCCTGCATGATCTTCTCCAGGAATATGTTGAAAAGGACAGGAGAGAGCAGGCATCCTTGACGGACGCCGATCGTCGTCCTGAAGAACTCGCCTGACTGATTGTTAAGTAGAACCGCGCTGCAGGCGTTCTTGTAAAGCGCTTCTATCATTTGGATCAGTCCCTCCTCTATGTTGAACGATCTCATGACTTGCCAGAGTCCGTCGTGCCAGACGCGATCAAATGCTTTCCTGAAATCAATGAAGTTGTGGTAGAGTTCGCGCTGATGCTGCAGATGTTTCTCGATGAGGACGCGGCAGTTGAAAATCTGCTCTACAGTGCTTCTTCCAACTCTGAAGCCAGCCTGTTCTTCTGCCAGCAGTTCCTCGGCGAAAGTTTTGAGGCGGTTGAGAATGATTCTGAGCATTACTTTGCTAGGGTGACTTATCAGACTGATAGTTCTGTAGTTCTGGCACTGTTTCAGGTTTCCTTTCTTGGGGAGCGGGATCACTAGAGACTGTGTCCATTCTACTGGCCATTTCTTTTGCTCCCAGATCTTTTGACAGAGTGTAGTGAGGACCTTCGTTGTTACTTCTCCTCCATGTTTCAACAGTTCAGCAGGTACGTTGTCTACACCTGGAGACTTTCCTCCCTTCAGGCCGCGTACGGCTGCTTCCACCTCTTCAGCTAACACTGATGATGACCTACCAGAATGGAAATTTTTGAAATCACCTAAAACAACCCCTGACTGGCTCAGGTGGTTTCAGTTAAGGCTGATAACAGACTCTTGCCCACAAAACGCTTTTTGTTTTTACGTAAACTGTCCAACACGGCAATGTGTACATTCTGTCAGCAGGATGAAAAAACTATTACCCATCTTTTTTTGGGAGTGTCAAGTTTTGGACAGACATGGTAAAGTGGCTACAGGATGATTGTGCGAACTGTGCAATTCTTAGCTTTTGTAAGGAGTTGGTGCATTTTGGAACTACCCAAAATTTCAAGTCAGACATTGTTATAGACCTAATGATTCTGGTTGCCAAGTTTTATATTTATAAATGCAGGTTACAGGAAACTCAGCTAAGAATTGAACACTTCATTAACTGTATGAAAAGTCGCTTTAAAGTGGAAAAGTACAGATCCTAGGCCAAACTGAAAAAAAAAAAAAAAAAAAAAGCTGTGGTTTCCATACTGTCAGTAGACACTACCCCACACACACTTCCTTCTTAGTAATTCTTCACCTTTCCGAATCTCTCATAGTATGGCAATCTTCTCCTTCCCCCCCCCCCCCCAATGTTGTGGTTTAGCCTGGCAGTGCATCGGTGTTTATGTGTGTGTGTGTGTGTGTGTGTGTGTGTGTGTGTGTGTGTGTGTGTGTGTGTGTGTGTGTGTGCGTGGGATAGGGGGTGGGGGGGATTTATGCATGTAGGGTAATTTGTTTTGTTGTTGGTGTACTGTACTCCTGTATTGTTTTGTACTACTATGTTTTTTATTGTTTTGCAGTGTACTTTACTGTAGTGTATTCTGTGCTGTATCGTAGTCTGCTGTATTGTGCATTGTAGTTTTTTAAAATGTTGTGATATGCAAAAACATGAAGAATTTATACCCCCAAAAAAATGTGCACACGGAAAAAAAAAAAAAAAAAAAAAAAAAAAAAAAAAAGACAAAGTCGTTCGGTGAGAAGTCATTCAGGTACAGAGCCCAGTTGTTTGGAATGATCTCCTATGCGAACTGAGATACATGGATTCGAGAGAGGCATTAGACTCGTCTTTTTTTCTGTCTACTACGAATGACTTTTGTCACAGACCAGTCATGTTGAAGTCATCTCCATCTCTATTAGAATTAGTGTGTGTGTGTGTGCGCGCGCGAGCGTGAGTGCGAGTATGAGTCTATAAGCGTAGCATTTTTGAATGGTGACTTTATAGATTGTTTATAGAGTGCGTTGTATTTTTAAAAAAATACTTTTTGTAAATTGCGTTTTTGTAATTAGTTATTTTTGTACAATTAGTTTTTGTTAAGAGTCTTAATAATCCGAGGTTAGGCGCTATACAAGTACTCATTATTATTATTATTATTATTATTATTATTATTATTATTATTATTATTATTATTATTATTATTATTATTATTATTATTATCGTAACAGAAAAGATGCATCCCTGAACTGCTGTTTCGATTCCACATGATCACATTATAATTGCAAACCCTTACCTCGACCATCCATTCCTTAAAAGCACGACACAGCGACATACATACGCGTACGCACGCACCGTGGCACACACACACACACACACACACACACACACACACACACACACACACACACACACACACACACACACACACACACACACACACACACACGCGCGCGCGCGGAGACAAAAGCCTCAGAGTGGGTTACCTACCATTTTATGTGAAAATGGGTTCCCATATTTCTATTTATTCTAGGGATCTGGAGTTGATGCAAATGTTTAGAACTCACCTTATAACTAAGCTCTACAACTTAAAAAAAAAAAATAGACATTTTCTAGAAACAGAGCCACTGGATGGAGAAAAAAAATGGGTTTCTACCAATAAAGTGGGTGCGTCTCACACAAAAACTGGCATTACAGTGAAAATGGGTGTCTACTTCAAATCATTCATTTTAGCATGAACTATTTTAATAAAATTAGGCGTCTGTAATAAGGTAAAGTTCATGGAATATTTGATGCTTCTTTTCCACATTTATTTTATTGTTGTCATTCTTTTTTCAACTTAATGTGTATTCCTTTTTTTTTTCCTGCATCAAAATTGTCAAGAACAATGACACTGTTACACACAGTTAACAAAATACCTCACTAAACATACCTCTGGTTGATTTTATTATGATTGTTTGGGTGGGGTTGTGGGGGGGGGGAGGAGGGGAGGGGGGGGGGGGTCATCACTCTTGGTTTATAGAGCTGCTGAATGTTCTCTTATGAATGAAAGATTTTCATTACCAGTGGAATCAGTAGGTCATTTCAGAGGCGCGCACAGTTGCACGTCGAACCACTCACAAATACACATTTGGGGTGCACCAGATGGGTCCAGTTGGCCAAGTCCCACATTCCACACTATAGGACAGCTAAGACTGAGAAGCAATCGCGGCGTTTACGGCGCGGTACAAGTTTAAAACTAAGAAACTGTTGTTCTTAGAAGCTTGTCGGGTAAAAGTTTTTTTTAAAATTAAAACTGTTTTAAACTCTCTTTTAACTCAACTTTTATTAATGTTAAAAGTGTTTTAATTTACAAGCGTGTCGTAACTCTTATGCCTCTATTCCAACGTATAGTGCTGGATATTTTTCCCATTGTCGCCTTTTCTCATCGCTCAACACTCGACTTTCCAGTCCTTCCCTCAAACGGACAGCATTCACACAAATAATACATCTTACATCTTTTTCCTCGCGCTGGGACCATATGGCGTTGAGGCGCGTCCCCTGGGTGGTGGATAGGGGGTCCCTCGCGAGAGGGGTGCACCGAATGAAATAAGGTGCCGTGAACCAACATGGTCTAAGGGACAGAAAACCCCTGGTCCTCCTAGTAAGGGGGTGGGCGTGGGGGTAGCTTCCCCACCCTGCAAATAAGGAAATAGCTACAAAAACGCCGACGAAAAGACAAACAGCAATTCCTTTCCTGGAGGAGGAAGGTTCTTCTACCAGAAGAGTTATGACGTGGTGTGGTGAAAGCCGGAAGTCTTCGGAAGCCACAGGACCGAGCCGCCTCTCTTTATCCAGGGACACAATCATGGGCACATGGAAGGTCAAGACCATGTACCAGAGCGGGAAGTGCGCCCAGATAGCAGCGGAAATGCAAAAGTACAACCTTTCCCTCCTAGGTATCAGTGAAGCCAGATGGACGCAGTCTAGCCAGAAAAGGTTGTTAAGTGGGGAGATGATTCTGTATTCAGGTCATGAAGAGGAGAATGCCCCTTATACAGAAGGTGTAGCATTCACGCTGTCACCAGTGGCACAGAGAGCGCTGATTGGCTGGGAACCTCTTGGGCCAAGAATTATCACAGCAGCCTTTAGAACTAGGAGAAAGATCAAGTTGAACGTCATCCAGTGTTATGCGCCCACCAATGACAGTGTAGAGGAAGAGAAACAAGAGTTCTACGATCGACTCCAGAGTGCTGTGGACAAATGTGCGGAGCGAGACATCACCATCGTCATGGGCGATTTTAATGCCAAAATAGGGGAGGACAACAGCGGATACGAAGAGGTGATGGGGAGACAGGGACTAGGCTCGGAGATGAGTGAGAACGGGGAGAGGTTTGTAGAGTTTTGTGCTCTAAACAGACTTGTCATTAGAGGCAGCATATTCCCACACAGAAGAATACACAAAGCAACGTGGGTCTCACCTGACCGCATTACAGAGAACCAAATAGACCATATCTGCATTAGCAAGAAATTTAGAAGATCCCTTCAAGATGTTCGAGTGAGGAGGGGAGCAGAGACCATCATCTGCTTACCTTAAGAATAAAGATCAAGTTAAAGAAAGCTGAGAGAGACTGGAGTGAGAGAAGAGTTCAAATTGGTGCTGTCCAACCGGTTTCAAGCGCTACAGGAGCTAGTAAATGAAGAGGAGGCAGTCACCACAGAGCAGCAGTGGAAGGCAGTTAGAGAGGCACTGAACTCAACCTGCAAAGACACTGTGGGGTTCAAGAAACACCATCACAAGGACTGGCTGTCGGCACAGACCTTGAAGAAGATAGAAGTGAGGAAGCAGAAGAAAACAGTTGTCAACAATAGTCGCACGAGAGCGGCCAAAGCAAGGGCACATGAGGAATACTCGGAAGCCGACCGCGAGGTGAAGCGGAGTATCAGGGCAGACAAGAGGGCCTACACAGATGGCCTAGCAGCAGAGGCAGAAAAGGCAGCAGGCAGCGGCAACCTGAAACAGCTCTACGACATTACCAGGAGATTGTCAGGCAAGTATGGCCATACAGAAAGACCAGTAAAAGACAAAGAAGGCAAGCCTATTGCAGACAGAGCAGACCAACTTGACAGATGAGCTGAAGTATTTTGAAGAGTTACTGAACAGACCCACCCCACCCGACCCCCCAGACATCCAGCCAGCAAAGACTGATCTACCCATCAGCTGTGACAGACCCAGCCGGGAAGAGATCAGAAGAGCAGTGGCATTTTTGAAGAACGGCAAAGCAGCAGGGCCGGATGGCATCCCAGCGGAGGCACTGAAAGCAGACCTAGAAACAACAGTAGAGATGCTGTACCCACTGTTTGGAAAGATCTGGGAAGAGGAGGTGATGCCGGCTGACTGGAAGGAGGGGTACCTAATCAAGCTTCCCAAGAAAGGCGACCTCAGCAAGTGTTCCAGCTACAGAGGAATCACCTTAATGTCAGTACCAGGAAAGGTCTTCAACAGGATCATCCTGGAGAGAATGAAGAGCTCCGTCGACTCCAGCAAGCAGGATTCCGGAAAAACCGATCATGTACAGACCAGATTGCTACTCTCCGCATCATCGTGGAGCAGAGCACGAATCGGTAAATCCAGAGCAGCCTTTCTCCAGCTGAAAAAATTGTGGAGTTCCAGAGAGCTGTCACAACACACCAAAGTCCGGATTTTCAACTCAAACGTAAAAGCAGTTCTCCTATATGGAGCAGAGACTTGGAGGTTGACAAAAACCACAGTCAACAGAGTACAGATCTTCATTAACAGTTGCCTTAAAAGAATCTTGAAAATCCACTGGCCAGAGAAGATCAGCAACATCAGACTCTGGGAGAGAACAGAGCAGATAACAGCAGAGAATGAAATTGGGCGAAGAAGATGGGGATGGATTGGTCACAGTCTGAGAGAGATGGTTTCGAGTATCACTAGGCAGGCATTGTCATAGAACCCCCAGGGAAAGAGGAAAAGAAGCAGGCCGAGAAACACCTGGCGTCGAGACCTCAGAGCAGACATCAAGAGACTGGGAACCACCTGGAGTAAAAATCGAAGGAGAAGCACAGGACAGGAGTCGCTGGAGGTCCCTCGTCGACGGCCTATACCCTGGGAGGGGTGACAGGCAGAAGTAAGTAAGTAATTACACCTTTTGGCAACATTAGGTTTCTTTCTCTGACCTAGCATTACATCCGAAAATGGCCCATCCAAGCCTGCACTCTTTTTACTGCACTAAACGACCCACTGCAGCAGATGACGCACGTAACGACGCTGACTGTGTCACAGTGTGTGACGTCATTTGCATTCAATCAATTTGTGCATACACTCCAAGAGGAGATGCAGCCAAAACCAAAGCAATCATAACACCGACAAACCTACAAACAAAGCAACAGGTTGAACCAGGCAGGACACAAGACAACAGCTGCTTCACCCAAAGCCTATACGTCCTCTCTCACATTGCGCACTCATGCAAACACTTCACTTCATAGCAAGTTGCTCGCGTACAAATATATTGCCAGAGTCCCTGGCACACTGATACATTGCTCCCAAATAGGCCACTAGACATGACTTCCCACCACATCACCCCGGAAGCACAACACAACTCGACACTTTTTAAAAAAAAACAAAACAACCACACCCTCAAATAACAAACCTCCTTTTGCAGTAACATAAACAATTTACTCCTTCAAACAACTACAATACCCCCCCCTCCCCCTCCCCCTCCCCCCCCCCCTACCTTTCGTATCTCTCCGTTTAACTTCGGCTCACCGACGCAGACGACCAATCAGGGCTCTGAGAAGGGTGGTGTCGCATTTTAGGGGTTTTGTGCACACACACACACACACACACACACACACACACACACACACACACACACACACACACACACACACACAAACACACACATACACACACACACATACACACACATACACACACACACACACACACACACACACACACACACACAGGAGCACAAAAGCCTCACAGTGGGTTACCTACCATTTTATGTGAAAATGGGTTCCCATATTTCTATTTATTCTAGGGCTCTGGAATTGATGCAAATGTTTAGAACTCACCTTATAACTAAGCTCTATAACTTAAAATAAAATAAACATTTTCTAGAAACAGAGCCACTAGATGCAGAAAAAATGGGTTTCTACCAATAAAGTGGGTGGGTGTCTCTCTCACACAAAAACTGGCATTACAGTCAAAATGGGTGTTTCACAACATTAGGCGTCTATAATAAGGTCAAGTGCATGGAATACTTTTTTTTCTTCACATTCATTTTTTGTTTTGTTTTTTTCAACTTAATGTGTATGTATGCATTAACATTCTTAACATTGTATGGTGCAAAATTGAATGAACACTGGCCTGTAACCTTTCGATTATGATTTTTACAGAGGAAATCTTTTAAACATTGCTACGTTTTGTCATTCTGAAGCAAAACAGTTTATGCATGGCATTTATGTGGGAATTCTGGAAATTAAACGACTTAAAAAAAAAATGTACTCTGCAGTTTGAGACAAACAGCAACAGAGCATTTTGAATATTAACCCTTATTATTCGGAATACACCAGTGTGTGCAACAAGTGTGACTAAAATAGTCCAAAGGGTAGTGGCAGAATAGCTTGGCACCTCTAGGCGCCAAGCTATTGTGGCACCACCCTTGAACTAATGTCATTGGTCTATGTCCTCATCTGTAAGTTCTGTAATGTAGCTTGCATATATGGCAGTGTACAAATTTGAAGCTTTTAGCCTCAGTATGATGCAGGTTAAAAAGTGTGGAAAAATATGAAAGACAGAAAAAGACCCAGACGAAGAAACTAACACTTAACTTATTCTACCCCAGACACACCAGAGCAAAATAAAGATCGACCATGATAGTTCAAGGCTGATGCCAGAATAGAGTGGCGCCTATGGCCGCCAAGCTATTCTGGCATCACCCTTGAACTATCGTGGTCGATCTGTGTCCTGCCCTGCAACGCAGTTTTCAGAAGACGACTTCAACATTTGGGGATTCCGGTCTTGGGGTAGAATGAGTTGAAATGACAAAACAGAACACTGACATTAATTAATGAACTGACAACATGGGAAACAATCACTTGAAACTTCAGCCTTTATTAATCACATCAAAGGTGCATGCATATAAAAACACAGTAATTGTTTGTAGACACTTCAAACAATCAAGAGCAGTCAAACCTTTTTCTGCCAACTTTGTGATGAGGAAAACTAGTTCTTGCCCAAGTTCGGTACGTAAAGGGTTACCGCGACTTATGTGCCTCTATTCATAAAATGGAGAGAGAAATATAATACTGAGTCCTAGCAAGTGCGACAATAAAGTTTAGCCGAGTTGGTATACCTCGTCCAATGTTGCTATATTGGCAGCAGACCGCTCGCTCGGACCGGTCTGGTGCACCCGATCGGATTAGAGCGTGTGCTTTCTGCACCTGTAATGGGCAACCTCGGAGAAAGAATCACGTGAGCTTCGTTTGACTGCTGCAAAATAACATGAATAAAGAATAAACCCTTTCCCATATATGCAATCCAGCAATTATGCATCCATCATTATGCTAGCACCACGAAACATTACGCGATTTGGCAGATTTTTTAAAATAGCTTTTTTAAACCCTCAATGGAGGTGATTTTTGCGACATCTGCGTCGTTTGCGGCAGAAAGCACCGTCAAAGTTGAAGTTCGAGAAATGAGCGCACTACATGTACAAATAGACTTGATTCAGTGGTGTTGGGCATGACTCAAGCCTCCGCCATCTCAACACAAAACTGGCGTGTTCGGGGAGATAAAAGGCTACAAGTTAAAACCGCAAACGAACCTTTTTTATTTTGACTGCGATCACAATCTTCTGCGTGAACGTACAAGACCACACTACAAGTGCACAAGCCAACCTGCGCGCGCAGTTCTGGTGCACATTTCCAGTCCGAGCGACCGGTCTGGTGCGAAAATAGCAACAGTGGCACCGCTGGTGCGTTTAACCTAGGTAGAGGGCGAGGTATACCACTCAGCTAAGGTTTATGCTTCCTGTGACTTTAGAAACAACAATGCACAGTATGCAAAGTGTACTTTATAGTAACAAAAAAAAAAAAAAAAAAATTTCCAAAATGATCCAGGCGTACATCAGATAAAAACAAGCTATACACACTGAAAAAATAACACTCTTGTAATAAATGTTTATCATGTTGACAATGGTTTTCTTATCTTATTATTGTCTTTCATCCCGATTGGTTGTACATTGCTGAACGTCCGGACGTGCCAGCATTGATAATGAAGGGGAAAAAAATAAAATAAAATAATGAACAGAATATTGAATGTATGTCGCCAGCCAGTCTAATACGCTAAATAAACTTAAGATCATTTAGCAACACACATCCAAAATCAAGAGAGATACACCACCACCCTCCCCCCCACCCCCCCCAAAAAAAAACAAAACAAAACAAAACAAAAACAAAAGCAAACAAACAAAAAAATTATTCAGACCCAAAAGGTGAGTGCCAATCATGTAAAATGCAAAGAAAAGAAGTGCCCAACGGAGAAAGAAACAAGCTCAGAAAAGACGGTTACAACACAATTCAGTAAGATTTCGGGTAAATCCGCCTTGTCAAAACAGACAAACAAACAGAGAGATCAGTCGCTACTTATCTTTGTTCACAGAAGGAATGTGCTGCACATTCCTTCTGCCAATGAAGATAAGTAGCGGCTAATCTCTCTGTTTGTTTGTCTATTTTGACAAAGGGTATTTACCCGAAATATTAATTGTGTTGTACCCGTCTTTTCTAAAGCGTGTTTCTTTCTCCGTTGGGTACTTCTTTAATGTTACACAGCATACAAAATGATCCAGGTGTACATCAGATAAAAACAGAGCTATACACGCTGAAAACAACCGAATAATAACGTTCTTGTAATAAGTCTTTATGTTGACAATGTTTGTTTCTTTTTCTCTTATTATTGTCTTTCGTCCCCAACCGCCGTTTCATCAGCAGTTCCATTTTCAAAGTTTTACATGTTATATACAGTATGCAAAATGATGCAGGCGCACCAACCCCATAGTAGCACCAAACCCATAGTAGTAATAAATCTTTATGTTGACAATGGTTTTCTTACTCCTTATTATTGTCTTTCGTCCCCAACCGCCGTTCCATCAGCAGTTCCATTTTCAAAGTTTTACATGTTATATACAGTATACAAAATGATGCAGGCGCACGAACCCCATAGTAGCACTCTCGTAATAAATCTTTATGTTGACAATGGTTTTCTTGCCCCTTATTATTGTCTCTCGTCCCCAAGCGTCGTTCCATTTGCAGTTCCATTGACAAAAACAAGCTAGACATGCTGAAATCAACCCAATAATAATGAACACTCAGATTGTAATAAATCTGTATGAAAACGAAAATGACGCGAGTGTCGGAGAATCTCAATTCATTTCTTTTGTAACTTTTTGTTTGTCCAGCGCCTATGTCTAAGTGCAGCCTCTTCTGCAATTGCCTGCTGTATCTCGGCCTTTCCAGGAAGTTTGTTCACGACGAGGTGCGACTTGAAACGAATTTCAAGAGCTTTCTCTTCAGCTTTCCCCCAAGGTTTCCTTGTAAATCTAGCTTTCTTTCGAACAGGAACCGACGCAGAACTGTCATCATCAAAACTATCTAGTTTGTCATCAGGCTCTGGACGTCTTTTCTCGGTCATGCTCATTGATTCCTGTGTTGTTGACTTGCTATTTGCTTCATTCACAGGTGCTGTTTCCCCAGAGACCTCTCTGCGAGTTTCTGATGTGTTTTCATTGTCAAAGTCAATCTCTTCATCATCGCCCAGTTCAGCTCTAATGCAACTCTCAAAATCTGTCATCCCATTATTAACTGACAGAAGAATCTTTGCCACTTTTGCCTTTTGAAGGACGTCTTGAGGTTGGCGGTAGATATGGCGATGTATCCGAATATCATGAACAAGGAAGTCTGCCAGCTGATCCTGGTCTAACTCCGAGATGGCCATTGACTGAGCCAAAGTTGCAACCTGCTTCCGTAACTGAGTAAATGTGAACATGGCTGGGTTTGACACTTGTGCTTGTAGCGCATGTTCCTTCAGAACATCATGGCCTCTGTAAGGCCTCTGACCAGAAGGTGTGGCAAAGATGTACTGAGAACCGGCGAGAGCTGGCACTGATTGCCTCATTTGAAGGATTCTGTCCACAGTTGTCATCACCTTCTTCGTCAGCAAAATGGGAACACTCCTATTAAACTTGCCCCTGATTTCCACTCGCTGAAAATGATTCACCATTTTCTTCTCAACCTCTGTGAGACCTTTCAAGATATCTTGATTGGTGATCGATCCAATCTTAGCATTCTGGAAGTCTGATACCTTCATTCTCTGAACTTCTCCCCCTCGTTTTCGGTTGAAAAGTGATACAGCACAAAGAGTTTCTTTAACCACTGTCGGATAATCTTCCGAAACCATCCTTGTCTCAAGAAGCTGTTGGACCTTCCTCACATCTTCACATGATGGGATCAGCTTGGGATCATGGTCATTTTCCCGACCGACTGGGCTGCTGTAGCTGACACACAATCGTACCAGTCCCCGGTGAAGACAGAGTCAAAGCACTGCGCCTCAGAGAGCTCCTGTCGCCACCTGTCATCTGAACCATGCCCAAGCTGTTTGGATGCCAGCGACTGTTTGATCTGTGAACATTTTTTCAAAGCATGGCCTATGCACATTGCAAGATTGCCTTTTTTGAACTGATGTGTGTCCTCATCAAATTCTGCTAGCTCTTTACAGCCAGTACAACATGATCAAAGCTAGCTGAATTGACCACAGCATTTAAACTTGCGATTTTCATTTCTGACCTCACTCTAAGAATCTTTAATAGTCTCCCTAACTCCCGCATCCTGGAGCTGATTTGCCCAGCCGTGTGTTCTTCAATGTCCCTGCGGTCAAATAATCTCTTTCCATACTCCAGAAGCAAGGGGTCAGTTCTGATGAGACGGCTTATCTCATCATCTCTCTGTCTGGCTAAAACCTTATGATAGAAGGAAAAGTCAACGTCTAGCCTACCACGTTGAGCAGCCTCACGTCGCTTAGCGAACTGAAACCCTCCATGTTTCTGACAGCAACGTTTTGAGTGTACAGAGATCAGCTTTTTTTGATAGAGCCCTTTGCAATGGCTACAGGCGAGAAGGTCGTCTACCTTACTAGTTTTGGTGCGATACTTAGGAATCAAACATCTTGATTTCTTTTCAAGAACTGCAACATTATGCATGTAATCACCCTCATCTTGTATTCTGATCCATGCTTGACGTCTCTGCTTAGTCCCTTTTTTATCATCAAAATTTTAGCAATGTCTGCCTCATCTGCATGGACATCGTGTAAGTGCGTGCTCATTTTCAAAACAAGCTTGCCACAAAATTTGCATGCATGTTTCTTGTCCCATTTGTACTTTCCTTTCCCTCTCTGCGACACGTGCACACCCGTTTCTTTGGTAAGCGCTCTTTCCCCACCCCCAACATCATGTTCCTTCTGCCTATCCACATTGTCATTACCACCCCCTCATTCATCCCCTAACGCACACTGCACCTTGCTGGTACTTGCTTCACTGACACCTGCCCACCCTGAAACAGCCACTTTGAAATCTAACATATTCAATACAATACTGTCTGTGTCAGAGACCCCAGAGATTGACGGCGACACACCGTCTGAATCCTGTGAGCTCGAGCCAGGAACAAAGTCCTCGTCATCACTGTCCTTGTATTGCGATGCGCTTGCACTCTCAGCCTCAGGCCCATCCCAGGCTCCATTTGCCAACTGGAAAAGGAAAGAAAAAAAAAAAAAAGAAAGCTGCATTAGTACAAAAGCAGCCCAATTTTGGTTTAAGGGGCCTTGCACAAGAATATAAAGAGTAATCCCGTGTATGACCAATTTACATATGTGTGACCTTGGTGACGAGGGCTGGCTTTCACAGCAGCAAAATCCATGTTTTCTGAAAATGTAAGCAGTTTTCACACATCTGTCAACCCCACGTGACCCTTTGAGAGAGGTCACTCAAATTGGTATGTTTACAAAGGTCTTGCCACAAAGTATCCTTGGGCCAAGCTTGAAGAATATGGCTTGAAAAGTCTCCGAGAAAATGCCACTGTTAATGTTTACCATGGACGCGGACGGACGGACGGACAGACGACCAGTGGCCCAGAACATAAACTCACTTTTGCTTCGCACGCGAGCCAATAAAATGAAGATGATCATAGAATCACTTACCAGTTTGTAATTGGGGGCATTCCGCTGCCGTCTATGCACCCTCCTACCAGACGCACCCTCTGCGACAGACGACGCTGGGCCATCATGCTGCTGCTGACTAATTTTGCCATGGGCCTTGGTCATGTGCCAGGAAGGGGCGTGCTTGTCCACTTCCATAGATCCCGATGGGTGTGGACATCCTGCTGCCATCCGGCGCTGGGTGTGTGCAGAAAGTGCTGAGTGTGACCAAAACAGTTTTGCTGCAAACATGTCAAATACAACCATGTAAACCATTGCCATTTTGAATCAGATATATACATAATTACAGCAGTACCCCCTGCCCCCTACGAACAATAACTGGTAATACAGTAAAAGGCGACACTTTAGTTGCAAAATCCGAAAAAAACTATTCGTGGAAGTCTGTTCTTCGAATCGCGAGTTAGTTTTGCATACGATGATTCAAATACACAATGAAATCTGGCGCCATCTTTTTTTACAGTGCATGCATTCATGTCATTGTCAAGTTACTTTTCGATATCAATCACACATGTCAGAAAAAAATGCAACCCAATCGCGTGACAGATTGACCTTGTAATGTGTTATTGAACGAATTCCTTTCGTTGAAGAAGAAAGCTTTTGTTAAATTCGTGGGGTTCTATTATCTGTTACTACAAGACTGACTGAGCAGCACTGACTGACTGAGACGTGGGTCATAGCAGACGCCCGGCGTCTCAGTTTTCTCGGCCAAACGGGTCCATATAGGCTACTGTGCAATTGTATCTGATTGGGAGCATCTCAGTTAAATAACTGCGCTGAAGAAGTACACTTGGGCGTGCTTTTAACTAAGAAATATTGCATAAAAACAATCTTACCTGATGGAATGACGGTTGGCGGGGACGAGAGACAATAGAAGGGGAAACAACTCAGTTCACTCTGTGCAGCCGAACGACGCTCGCTTCCGTGGTAACACACTGGCCCAGTGCGTTTAAAACACACAACATTAGGTAAACCTGCAAAAATGGGACATCAATTTTTATATTTTTTTCTGACTTTTGAATGAAAGATAATGCAGAAACAACCCTCAGAAAAAATGGGTGCCTGACTTGGTCACCCAGAATTTTACACACACCCATTTTCCAGAAGGATGGTAAAGAAAGTCGCCCATATTAGTTGTTTTGTGCACGAACACACACACACACACACACACACACACACACACACACACACACACACACACACACACACACACACACACACACACACATGGAGACAAAAGCCTCGAAGTGGGTTATCTACCATTTTATGTGAGAATGGGTTCCCATATTTCTATTTATTCTAAGGCTCTGGAATTGATGCGAATGTTTAGAACTCACCTTATATATAAGCTCTATAACTTAAAATAGACATTTTCTAGAAACAGAGCCACTGGATGGAGAAAAATTGGGTTTCTACCAATAAAGTGGGTGCCTCTCACACAAAAACTGGCATTACAGTGAAAATGGGTGCCGGTTCAAATCAGTCATTTAAGCATGGAGTTGTATGTATGCATTAACACTTTTAACATTTTATTGTGCAAAATTGAATGAACACTGGCCCCTAACCTTTAGATTACGATTTTCACAGAGGAAATCTTTTAATCCTTGCTACGTTTTGTCCCTCTGAATCACAACAGTTTATCATGGCATTCTGGAACTTATAAGGGACATTTTTTTATGTGCTCTGGAGTTTGAGACAAACAGCAACACAGCATTTTGAATATTAACCCTTATCATTCGGAATACACCAGTTTGTGAAACAAGTGTGACTAAACTAGTTCAAGGGTAGTGCCAGAATAGCTTGGCGCCTCTAGGCGCCAAGCTATTCTGGCACCACCCTTGAACTAAAGTCATTGGTCTATGTCCTTATCTGTAAGTACTGTAATGTAGCTTGCATATGGCAGTGTACAAAATTGAAGCTTTCAGCCTCAGTATGATACGGGTTAAAAAGTGTTGAAAAATACGAAAGAGAGGAAAAGACTCGGAGGGAGAAACTAACACTAAAAATTGACAAAACAAAACACTGACATTAATTAATTGACAAGATAAAAGCTCACTTGAAACTTCAGCCTTTATTAATCACATCAAAGGTGCATACATATAAAATCATAGTAATTGTAAACACCTCAAATCAAACAATCAAGAGCAGTCAAACATTTTTCCCGCAACACTGTGATGAGGAAAATAGTTTTTGCCTTTGAGACGTAAAGGGTTTCAGCAACTTCTGTGCCTCTATTCATAAAATGGTGAAATATACTGAGTTCTAGCAAGGGTGACATAAGTTATTGGTCGCAGGGGCCCGTGCGGCAAGCACCTGCTACCAAAAACGTATTTGTTTTCATTCCTCCACTATTTTCGTAAAAGAAATCAAGAAGACATCTTCTGATCTGGATCAGGCCAGACATGACTGACGTCAAAGGAATATAGATTTAGACATAATAGACTTATGATGTAATTTAAAATAAATCATGACGTTGCCGTCGCTAGTACTGAGTGTGCTTGTTGTTTCGAACAACACTAAGTAACCTTTTACTTTAGAACGTTTTGGTGATCTTTACTAGGACAAAACTCGTTTCCAAGATGCATCACGAAGAGGGCTACAATATAAGTTATTGGTCGCAGGGGTCCGTGCGGCAAGCACCTGCTACCAATAAGGTATTTGTTTTCATTCCTCCACTATTTTCGTAAAAGAAATCAAGAAGACATCTTCCGACCTGGATCAGGCCAGACATGACTGACGTCAAAGGAATATACATTTATACATAATAGACTTATGATGTAATTTAAAATATATCACGACGTTGCCCTCTCCAGTACTGAGTTTGCTTATGGTTATGAACAACTCTAAGTAACCTTTTACTTTAGAACGTTTTGGTGATCTTTACTAGGACAAAACTCGCATTCAAGATGCATCACGAAGAGGGCTACAATATAAGTTATTGGTGGCAGTGGTCTGTGCAGCAAGCACCTGCTACCAATAACGTATTTGTTTTCATTGCTCCACTATTTTCGTAAAAGAAATCAAGAAGACATCTTCCGACCTGAATCAGGCCAGACATGACTGACGTCAAAGGGAATATACATTTATACATAGTAGACGTATGCTGTAATTTAAAACCAAGCCCAAGCTGTTTGGATGCCTGTGACTGATATGTGAACCTTTTTTCAAGACATGGCCTATGCGAATTGCGAGATTGCCTTTTTTGAACTGATGTGTGTCCTCATCAAATTCTGCTAGCTCTTTTACAGTCAGGACAACATGATAAAAGCTAGCTGAATTGATCACAGCATTGAAACTGGCGATTTTCATTTCTGACATCACTCTGAGAGTCTTTAATAGTCTCCCCAACTCTCCGCATCTGGAACTTATTTGTCCAGCCATGTGTTCTTCAATGTCCCTGTGGTCAAATAACCTATTTCCATTCTCAAGAAGCAAGGGGTCAGTTCTGATGAGATGGCTTATTGCATCATC
The DNA here is from genome assembly GCA_036245525.1 of Semisulcospira habei. Classification (NCBI taxonomy): domain Eukaryota; kingdom Metazoa; phylum Mollusca; class Gastropoda; family Semisulcospiridae; genus Semisulcospira; species Semisulcospira habei. Next base: position 101,836,025 of record BTPG01000005.1, on the reverse strand, counting down.
TCTCTGTCTGGCTAATACCTTATGATAGAAGGAAGAGTCACCATCTAAAGGTATTGGAAGCATTAGCCTCCAAAGTCTTGTTTGCGTCACCTCTTTCTGACAGCAACGTTTTGAGTGTACAGAGATCAGGTTTTTTTTTTTTATAGAGCCCTTCGCAATGGCTACATGCAAGAAGGTCTTCCACCATACTGCTTTCGGTGCGATGCTTAGGAATCAAGGAACCATGATTTCTTTTCACGAGCTGCAATGTTATGCATGTAATCTCCCACATCTTCCTATCTGGATCAGGCCAGACATGACTGACGTCAAAGGAATATAGATTTATATTTAATAGACTTATGATGTAATTAAAAATATATAATGATGTTGCCGTCTCCAGTACTGAGTGTGCTTGTTGTTATGAACAACACTAAGTAACCTTTTACTTTAGAACGTTTTGGTGATCTTTACTAGGACAAAACTCGCATCCAAGATGCATCACGAAGAGGGCTACAATATAAGTTATTGGTCGCAGGGGTCCGTGTCGCAAGCACCTGCTACCAATAACGTATTTGTTTTCATTCCTCCACTATTTTTGTAAAAGAAATCAAGAAGATATCTTCCGACCTGGATCACGCCAGATATGAGTGACGTCAAAGGGAATATACATTTATACATTATAGACTTATGATGTAATTTAAAACCAAGCCCAAGCTGTTTGGATGCCTGTGACTGTTTGATTTGTGAACATTTTTTCCCAAGGCATGGCCTATGCCCATTGCGAGATTGCCTTTTTTGAACTGATGTGTGTCCTCATCAACTAACACCTCCCCACCCTGAGCCTGCCACTTTCAAATCGAACAAAGAAAATACAATACTGTCTGTGTCAGAGTTCCCAGAGATTGAGGGCGGCACACAGTCTGAATCCTGTGAACTCGAACCGGGAACAAAGTCCTCGTCATCACTGTCTTTAGGTACAGGGCGAGGTATACCAACTCAGCTAAAGTTTATGCTTCATGTGACTTTTGAAAGAGTTAGTTAGTTTGTTAGTTGAGTTTAACTCCGAGCAGGCAACTAAGGCCATCTGACGGCAGACTTTTGAAAGAATGCATAGCATGCAAGTGTACCTTATAGTAACAACCAACACAATCATGACACTCTTGTAATAAATCATTTGTTGAAAATTGTTTTATTATCTTGTGTTTCGTCCCGAGTTGCTGGAGTTGCAAAGCTAAGTGTTTTTACAGTATATCATGCCCATTTCATTTCAGAGCACGCCCAAGTGTACTTATTCAGCACAATCTTTAATTTAGATGCTCCCTGCTACGGTCGTCTGCTTCTATGATCATTTATGTTTTGTTACAGATAACCCCACGATTTTAACAAAAGCTTTATTCTTCAATGAAAGGAATTCGTCCTATAACCCCATTAAAAGGCCAATCTGTCATGCGATTTTATTGCCTTTTCTGACATGTGTGATTGTGATCGAAAGTAACTTCACAGAGAACACCTGCACTGTGTGTGTGATGCGTAAGAAAACATCTCAATTAATTTCTTTTGTAACTTTTTCAGTCGGTTGCGGATGTAATCCTTAATGTTTGTCCAGCGTCTATGTCTATGTGCGGGCTCTTCTGCGATTGCCTGCTCTATCTCGGCCTTTCAAGGAAGATTGTTCATGACAAGGTGTGTCTTGAAACGAGTTTGAACAGCTTTCTCTTCAGCTTTCCCACATGGTTTCCTTGAAAATCTAGCTTTCTTTCAAACAGGAGCTGACGCAGTACTGTCATCATCAAAACTATCTAGATTTTCATCAGGCTCTGGACATCTTTTCTCTGACATGCTCATTGATTCCTGTGTTGTTGACTTGGTACTTGCTTCATTCACAGGTGCTGTTTTCCCAGAGACCTCTCTGCAAGTTTCTGATGTGTCTTCATTGTCAAAGCCAATCTCTTTATCACCCAACTCATCTCTAATGCAACTCTCAAAATCTGTCATCCCTTTGTTAACTGACAGAAGAATCTTCGCCACTTTTGCCTTTTGGAGGACGTCTTGAGGTTGGCGGTAGATATGGCGATGTATCCGAATATTATGACCAAGAAAATCTGCCAGCTGATCCTGATCCAACTCTGAGATGGCCATTGACTGAGCCAAAGTTGCAACCTGCTTCCGTAACTGAGTAAATGTGAACATGGCTGGGTTTGACACTCATGCATGCAGTGCATGTTCCTTTAGAACATCATGGCCTCTGTAAGGCCTCTGACCAGAAGGTGTAGCAAAGATGTACTGAGAACTAGCTAGAGCTGGCACTGATTGCCTAATTTGAAGGATTCTGTCCACAGTTCTTTGTCAGCAAAATGGGAACACTCCTATTAAACTTGCCTCTGATTTCCACTCGCTGAAAATGATTCACCATTTTCTTCTCAACCTCTGTGAGACCTTTCAAGATATCTTGATTGGTGATCATTGCAATCTTAGCATTCTGGAAGTCTGATACCTTCATTCTCTGAAGTTCTCCCCCTCGTTTTCTGTTGAAAAGTGATATGGCACAAAGAGTTGCTTTAACCACTGTCGGATAATCTTCCGAAACTATTCTTGTCTCAAGCAGCTTTTGAACTTTGCTAACATCTTCACATGATGGAATGAGCTTGGGTTTGTTCATCGTCATTTTCCCAACCGACTGGGCTGCTGTAGCTGACACACAATCATACCAGTCCCCGGTAAAGACAGAGTCAAACCGTTCGGCCTCAGAGAGCTCGAGCAAATACCTCTCATCTGAACCTAGCCCAAGCTGTTTGGATGCCTGTGACTGTTTGATCTGTGAACATTTTTTCAAGGCATGGCGTATGCGC
>BTPG01000005.1:101663197-101828197 GCA_036245525.1 Semisulcospira habei | reverse complement strand
CCACAACCGAACCCTGTCTTGACGCAGGTTCAAACTGTGACTAAGACTAAAAGCCCAGGGAGGGTTGAGGCTGGAAAAAGAGTAGCTGCATTAAACAAACAAAGAAAGTTAGAACTACTGCAAAAGGTACATGTAACTGACCCACCGTCAATAACACCATTGGTGTCACTACCATCAGGACCGCCAGGTCCGTCACACCCTCATCAAAGTGAAAGACAAACAACCCAGTCTAACCCTGAACCTCAAACAACAAAATATATAGTTGCTGGATTTGTTGTTGGATTTGGTTACGTAGGTTACCAATTATACAAAAAATGCAAACCACAGACTCATATAGTGTCCAAAAAATCAGACACTCCAAAAACAAAACCAGAAGTCGCCACATTACCAGTAACATCCAAAGCCGTTGACCCATTTCATATGCAGTGAATAATTTATTATTTTAATTTTTATTGCCTAAGAAAATGAGCGACACAAAGAACTTAATGAACCTTGTCTATCACTCTGCCGTAATTAGTGGACTAGCAGCAGCTTATTCTATGCTGGGAAAAAGTCTACTCAAAATGAAATCAGCAGACCTGAGTAGACTAGATTTCAAAGACAGTGCAAAGCTAATTGTAGTTATAACAGCGTCAATTGCTACGAAAGACTTTCTCGTCAAGCAGGGAATTATTCCAGAAAATGTTTCTATGTAAATAAAAAAAGTATGGCAACTTTAGCTGTTATTGTTGGTGGGGCCATTGTTAATGCACTTGCTTTCAGTGGATCAAATTATCTCTTTTCAAAAATGGGTAGAGAGGAATCAGCAAAAGAAATGAGACGTCATAATGAGGCGTCAGAAAAACTTGCTCAAGCACAGCAGGATTATGAAAAGAATAGAATTGAGAAACTTGATTTCATTAATGAAAAACTCAGACTTGAAGGCCATGCACAGCATACGTTTTCAAATACAGACAAAGCAATTCGTGAGTATTTTCTCGTCACTGGTAATGACATGTCTATCCCAAAACCTAAACTAAGTGACTATTACCAACCAACCACACAACAAAGAAATGGGGAGATAATCTTTGTTCTAGTGGGAATGACATTTGTATTTTTTACTGGTCTTTATATTGCTAGAAGAAATGACAAGTGTTGAAAATAAACTATCAAAAATATATTACTCCCCAATTGGATATCGGAAAGGACAAACAGCTTTTCAGAAATTACACATCGCTGTAGGCGGAGATGTAACACTCAATCAAATAAAACAATGGTTACAGAGACAGGCAATTTGGCAGATATATCTCCCTGCTCCAAGAAAGATAACAAGACCTCATTTTGAAAACACTATACCAAATGACACGCATCAAATGGACCTCCTGTTCCTACCCCATGACACAATAAGAAAGAAACGATATAAATACGCACTGACTGTTGTAGACATAGCTTCAAGGTATAAGGACGCTGAACCCATATCTGACAAAACTGCTACAACAGTTGCTACAGCATTATCAAAGATATAATTATAGTCGAGGCCCTTTAAGATACCCCAGACTCATACAGGTTGATGATGGATCTGAATTTAAGGGCGCTGTTAATCAGTTATTTGTGAAGCACGGCGTACTGGTTAGACGAGGCATTCCAGGTGTGCACAGATCACAGGCAATTGTAGAGAATTTTAACAAACAGTTATCAGAAAGACATTTTAGTTACCAGTATTCTAAGGAACTCATGCATGACACCCGTAACACAGAGTGGGTTAAGAGATTACCACATGTGATAAAAGCAATGAATAATGAAGGACAAGGCTTGTGCCCTAAGCCTGCTGATGCTATTAAATTGAAATCAATGACAGAGCCAAAAACAACAGCACCACCGCCAGACACAAGTTTATTTACTAAACAGGTAAGATATTTATATCAACCAGGTGAGGCCAAGAACGACGTGAAGCGCAGAGCAACTGACCCCATCTGGTCAACGTCTGTACATAATATAAAAAAAATAATTCCTGGCAGTCCACCAATTTATTATCTTTTTGAACCAGCATCACAGAGGGCATTTGTCAGAGAAGAATTACAGATTATTCCCCCAGACACTGTTACTCATTTCAACAACTAACTTGTCAATTATTTCTTCGACCAGTTCATCGGCTATTTCTTCAGATAACTTGAGCCTGTAATGTCCAGGCGCATAAGCTTTTTCCTTAGTGTGAAACACACGTTTCGTGTCCCCAACTGCAAGTGACTTCTTATTTGTTTGAATCATTTCAAGATTGTGTTTATTTGACCTCAGTGACTTGTTTGGATAATCAGGCATTAATGCACCATCTAATACTTGCTTATAATGTTCATGACGTATGTCTTTATTTTTTATTGCTGTTTTTTTATATTCCTTTGGCTTTTGACTGACTTCCCTTTTGGTGCAGTATAGAATACATTTTTGATCTCAGTCCAACGTACTCAACTATTGGCACACCATTCAGTTCATCCTTAAACTTACCAGGCACTTTCTTATTCTGTGTGCTGTACAGCGGGTGTTCCTTAGGGTAGTCAGAAGTGTCATACATATGTAACTCTGTTTTCATGTCTTCATAAAAGTCTTCAGTAGGCACGTCAATGATCATAGAGTCAGTGTCAGTGTATAACAGACGACACTCAGGATACTTCGGTTTGAAGTAATCATAATAAAATTCAAGCATCAACAGTTTTGACAACTCAAGAATAGCCATACCAATGAATACTGGCTTGTCCAGTTTCACAATCTTTTTTTTGAGTGACACTGCATACAATGATGAATGAAACTCTTTATACCCTGTGTACTGAGGCTTACCTGTAAGTTTAATTGCACCCGATTCAGTTGTGACCAGTCTCACATCTTTGCGGTGATGAGGATTTTCCATAGTCTTACCAAAACAGGAATTGTTCATAAGCTTAAAGAAGTCTTTGTCAAATGCAGTGTTACCATCTCTTGCACGGAGGGTTGTGTTTTTCATTATGTAATCTTTCATGAAAGAACTTTGATCAAATTTAATACCTCTGTGAACTTTCTTTAGTATTAACCCATGCCTGATGTAAAACTGCAGCAATCGATAGTGACAAACGTAATTGAATTTGTCATTCAAATTTGGTACAAGTTTAGTGTCTTCTTTTTTCCCTGTCATACTCATTTTCTCAACAGCCAATGGATAATCATTGTGATAATCATGTAGGTGGTGTGGGCACTCCAGGTCTACTAAAAAAAAAACAACAACAAAAAAAAAAAAAAAACGGCTGTTCACATCAAGACATCATATAGTGGTGTGCGATGTACAGACACCTTTTTACCAAAAATGCATTGTCCCGCCTGTGTCTCCGGGAGATCAGACTTGTTCTGATCCGCTACTCATGCGATTGATTGTGTGACCAGTCAAACCCAATAAACACAAATCAGTCAGTCTCCAACGAAGCGAAACAACGCTATACATACGGCTCATTAAAGCCCTGAGAATCATCACCAAAAGCCAGCGGTGTGGTAAACACTATGCTAGGCAAAGGGAATGTTCCCCGCGCACACATTGATAAACTGTGTATTTTTATGAACTGCAAACAATTATTCGTGAATGATTCCGTCCAATTTGGACATTGCAGCATAGCGCTGCTCGGACGGCCCCCATTCGTTGCCGAGTGGACTTCAAGGCGGTACCGCCAGACACAATCAACACAGGAAAACTGAGAGAAAGTACGCGACAACAACGCTTTTCTCTCGTTTCTTTGGGGGGAAACAGGAAGGGTGCACGTGCCGGAATGAGAGCATCTAGACTAATTGGCGGCGAAAGTAGGTCACCTCAGCCTTGCGACTGGTGACTCTTTTCAGACAAGAGGAAATGATTACGTGCGAAAATGAAGGTACACTTAACCTATTTAGCGGGGAAAAAAAAAAAAAGGGGTCAGGATTTCCCCCGCCCAAGTCTATCAAAGAACACACGTACTCAGTATTGTCTGAGGGAACTCCAACACGGGAAATGAGTTAAAGTTCCTACATGCGACATAATCAGTAATATGCGCGTGAGAACGTTTAACTCAACATAATGGTATAAAGAGGGATCAATCTACATCAAGCCGACCTAATCAGATGGAGGGAGCCCCGCATCATTTCAGTTCGAGTTAGACTGATACACGCTTGATTGGTCAAACAAAATGAACCAACCGTGGCACACCCGCCATATTCGGCGCAAGAAGCTTCCCGCGGGACTGTATAAAAACGGCACCCCACTAAGGTGTGAATTAATCATATTTGATGAACACTCTGAGTCTACGATTCTACACCAGTCTTCCAGTCTTCGTTTAACCAGCATCATGGCCTCCAGCAACAACCAGAGCGATTTGTCGGACAGCGGCGACGAGATAATCAGCAGCCAATTCCGCCTACATCAACTGAAAGAAGAAACAGCCAAGATAGCAGAGCAAGCGTCGAGTGTGGACCTAGACGCCTTCCTTCCCGACCTCCCGACCATCCCATGCCTCAACCGGTCAGCGGCAGCGACAGAAAGAGCCAAGGAAATTGAGATGTTAGTGGATGCCCGCACCCATTGGGGCACACTACGTAACGGAATGACAACAGAAGCAAAAACCGGCCGGCCTTGCGGAGCCCTCGACTTTCGACTCTCAACGAAGGCGGTGATGGGCGGTACAAAGAAAATGCAGGAAGAGAGCAAAACACTTCTTCGGAACAAACTGACAGAAATTTCAACCGCAGTACGGGAAGAGGTGGCCAAGTTTGCCCTAGAGCAGTACAAGACCATCTCCGTAAACGTAGAGGCCAATCTGACAGCAACCACGAACACACTCCCAGCAGCGGAAGCGGCTTGGGTTAAGGACAAATTTGGACATGCCAACGAAAAAGAAAAGAAGGCATACCAAGAGTACAGCAAGCGACTGTAAAAGCGGCCCGCCAGCTCTCCGGACCGTGAACGCAGCCGCCTTTGGCTGGCAGCGAAACGCCATAGAAAACAGTAGTAATGCGACGTACAGCAGTCATTGTTATGACTACAATCTCTCCAGGTCCTTTTCAGGACCTCCATATCTTCCCAAGATGGGACATCATTGAATCTCCAACATCAAGGTCATTCAACGTACCTCAATTTGGCTAGTTGGTTCTTTGAATAAAGAAAACAAACGAAGCCAGAGGTTAACACACGTATCCGTAACCACAAGTCGCACACACCCTCCATACGACATGATCAAATGTCTTGAGACCCACCCACCCCAAAAAAGGAAAGGAAGGATAATATAAAAACTGACAATAACTAACCGTCGGAAAATAACAGATAAAAACGCGAGAGGCACTTTCAGCGTCACCGTACTCGGGGTGAGCAAGCCTGTGACTAAACAATCATCGAAAGACACAGCGGCGAAAACAGACAAGCCAAAAGCGCAGCGAAGCAACGCGGGGACACGCGCAGCGCTAGTGCACCCATCAGAAGCCGAGAGACCGTGGCATCACACTTAGCGCCCCCAACACCCTTAGTGTGTATTTAACAAACGAAGAGAGAAACCAAGGGCATTGTCAGCAAACGCACAGTTTACACTCAGCGCTCCCAAAAACGCGAGTGGACAAAGCCGCCTCAAAGAGTGGTGATGATGGCAAGACGCAGCAACCCAAGACGTAAACAGGCGTGTGACAAAGCACGCTACAAAAACTACCACACATCAAAACGGGACACCAAACGTACTGAAGAGGCCAATAAAGCCAAAACTTTCGTCACCAATCTGTCAAAACACAAACTGCCAGACCCTCAGTACCTTCTACTCGCCAAAGGAATAAAATTCATTCCGACACCCATGCAACACACCCACGAAAGAGAAATCATAATGAACTTTATGGAATTGGCACGTAAAATGCGTTGCAAATACCAGTTCGCGGACCCAGAAACAGAATCACCTCTACACCCTTTTAGAACCAACTCAGGTTATGAGCCACCCAGAGGCTGCAACGCTCTGGAAACATACATCAGCAACACAAGGGAAGAATTGGCACACCTGGAAAATAGAAGAATAAGACCGAACACTACGAAAGAGGAATGGCAGGCCATCCAGGAACTCAAAAACAACAAGGACATCGTCATTAAAAAAGCAGACAAAAGCTCCACCATCGTCATCCTAGACAGAGATGATTACATCAAAGAAGCTGAAACCCAACTACGAGGAATACACTACCAAAACATAGTGTCCCCTAACATGAACGACATACACAGTGAAGTGATGCGACTGATACAAACGATGTTCAACAGCGGCGAAATTGACTCCACAACCTACAAGTTCCTGCTACAGTCCAAAGAGAAGAGAGACCCCGCCCACCTATACATATTACCGAAAACACACAAGTTGACACCTCAGCAACTAAGAGAAGCGGAACAACTACAAACGGACTAAATGGACTACGCCGCATCCCAGGGCGACCCATCATATCACAAGTTGCAACCCCAACATATTACATTGGACACCTTGTTGACTTCTTCCTACTCCCATTCGTGGAGAGACTACCGACGTACTTGAAAGACACACCTGCATTCATACGCCTGATAGAAGGAACGGAATTCCCTGAAGACACAAAAATCTGTGTCTATGACGTCTCAAATATGTACACAGTACTGAACCAAGACGCTCTTCTGCAAGCCACGAGCGACGCTCTACCTGAGACGCTTCGACTACCTCCCCTACCAAGCATCAAAAGGGATAGAATAGTGGAACTTCTGGCACTAATGCTGAAAAACAACATCTTCACATTCAACGGACAAAATTACAAACAAATCATCGGCTGCGCAATGGGCCAGGTCCCATCCCCCTCATGCAGTGACCTACTAATGGCACGAATAATGGAATAATGGACGAAGTCATCAACAACTACCCACATAAGCATACCATCATACTTCACAAACGATACAGAGATGATGGGATAATCTTTATCCGGAGATCGAACGAAGAAATCAACAACCTTTTCACGCTAGCAAACGCACACACAGAAGGAGTCAGCTTCACACACCAAATCTGTGAGAATGAGGCAACTTTCCTTGACATCACAATCTACAAAGGAACGAAGTTTGAGGAATCCAAGCACTTCGATGTCAAAATGTACAGAAAACCAACCGAGACATTCCAATACTTACACCGAAAATCAGCGCATCCACTGGCAGTCTTTAACGGACTTGTGAAAGGAGAAACGCTTCGCATAACACGGAACTGCTCCGATGAAGAAATAAGACAGCAACAAACAGCCTTCTTCCACGAAAAATTAACAGCAAGACAATACAGCAAAGAGACACTAACGGAACTCTCAGCGGAGGTGAACAACACACCCCGACGAACTCTCCTACAAAAAAGAAAGGGTAAAGAAAAGAAAAAACACCAATCACCTCCCCTTGTATTGGTCACCAAGTATCTCTCTTGGCTTGACTTCGCGAACGAAGATTTTATAGGAGTTGCCCACGACGTCTGCAGGCTTGTTCGTGGCTGCGGAGGCCAATCCGAGACAGGCAGGTTCGACCGCAGTGGCTGCAGGGGAAGGTATGGCCAGGGTTCTGAGCTGCGGCATCTCTGTTTTTTCTCCTGAGCCGCTTGTCCTTAAGGCTAGCTCTGTGAGAGTCCTCAAAGGAGACAGCTGCCTTGTAAATGGTGGAGCGCCAGGTGTCACGGTCCGCAGCAAGCGAAGACCACTGGTGGTGGTCGATTTGGCAGGCACTAAGTGACTTCTTGAGACAGTCTTTGTATCTCTTCTTTGGTGCCCCTCTGTCACGGTGTCCAGTAGCAAGCTCGCCGAACAGGGTGATCTTTGGTAGGCGATGATCCTCCATCCTGGAGACATGCCCCGCCCAGCGGAGCTGTGTCCGCAGCAGCGAAGCCTCGATGCTCACAGTTTCAGCCCGTTCAAGGACCTCGACGTTGGTGACATAGTCACTCCAGTGAATGCCCAGGATGGTACGCAGGCAGCGCTGGTGGAAGCGTTCGAGGAGTCGTAGTTGGCTGCGGTAGAGGGCCCAGGACTCGGAACCATACAGCAGGGTGGTGAGGACCACAGCTCTGTACACGCTGATCTTGGTGCCTGTTTTCAGCTGCTGATTGTGCCACACCCGCTTGAAAAGTCGCCCGAAAGCGCTGTTCGCTTTTGCCAGCCTGCTGTCAAGCTCCTTGTCCAGCTTGGCGTCCGACGTGATAATGCAGCCAAGGTAAGTAAACTGGTGCACTGACTTTAGTTCAGACTCGCCGATGGTGATGTGAGGAGGGCGGTACACTGTCTTGGGTGCCGGCTGATGGAGGACCTCTGTCTTTTTAAGACTGACCTCGAGTCCAAAGAGCTGGGCAGCATCTGCGAAGCAAGACGTGATGCGCTGCAGGGCTCTCTGTGTGTGCAACGAGGGCAGCATCATCAGCAAAAAGCAGCTCGCGAATCAGTTGGTCTAGGGTTTTCGTGTGGGCCTGCAGTCGTCTGAGGTTAAACAGGCTGCCATCGAGACGATACCTGATGTACACTGCATCGTCATCATCGAGGTCCACTGTGGCCTGCTTCAACATCATGCTAAAAAAGATGGTGAAGAGGGTCGGTGCCAGCACGCAGCCCTGCTTTACACCGTTGAGAATAGGGAATGGTTCTGAGAGGTCATTGTTGAGTCTGACCTGGCCTTGCTGGTCCTCGTGTAGCTGGACAATCATGTTGAGGAACTTTGGGGGACAGCCAAGTCGCTCCAGGATCTGCCACATGCCTTGCCTGCTCACAGTGTCGAACGCTTTTGTTAGGTCGACAAACGTTACGTACAGCCCTTTGTTCTGCTCGCGGCACTTCTCCTGTAGCTGTCTCAGCACGAAGACCATATCGGTGGTGCTCCTGTTTGCTCTGAAGCCACACTGGCCCTCTGGGAGTTGGTCTTCAGCGATGGCAGGTACCAGCCGATTCAGGAGCAGCCTTGCAAGGATTTTCCCAGCAATGGACAGCAGGGTAATTCCCCGGTAGTTGGAACAGTCAGACTTCTCGCCTTTGTTCTTGTACAGGGTGATAACGACTGCATCACGGAGATCTTTTGGTAGTGTTCCTTCCTCCCAGCAGCAGAGAAAGAGGTCATGGAGCTTGTTGTGCAGTGCTGTGCCTCCATGTTTCCAGATCTCTGGCGGTATTCCATCAATGCCTGCTGCTTTGCCACTCTTGAGCTGATTGATGGCTTTGAGGGTCTCTTCAGCGGTGGGCGGTTCGTCCAATTCAACCTTTACTGGGAGGTGTGGGATTTGTAGGACGACTGCTTCTTGAACAGTGCGCTCAGCGCTGAAGAGGCTCTGAAAGTATTCCGACCAGCGGTTCAAGATGGAGGTATTATCTGTGAGGAGTGCCTGGCCGTTCGCGCTTCGCAGGGGACTTTGTACCAGGTGCCTGGGGCCATACACTGCTTTCAGTGCTTCGTAGAAACCCCTGTAGTCACCATTGTCAGCGCAAAGCTGGGTCCTCTGTGCAAGTCTGGTCCACCACTCATTCTGGAGATCTCTGAGCTTGCGCTGGAGACTGCTGCAGACGAGGCGGAAGGCAGACTTCTTCACAGGGCAGGAAGGCTGGGCTAGGTGAGCCTGATGGGCGGCTCTTTTTTTTGCTAGGTGTTCCTGGATCTCTACATCGTTTTCGTCAAACCAGTCTTTGTTCTTCTTTCTGGCGAAACCCAAGACTTCTGCAGAGGATTTTGCAATAGCAGTTTTTAGTTGTTCCCAAAGTGTTTCAGGGGAGGAGTCTACTGGGTCCGCTGTGTCTTTGAGCCTGCGCTGTAAATCTGTCTGAAAGGCAGCTTTCACATCATCACCAAGTATAATCCCAAAACAAAAGGACTAGCTAGAGCGCTCAGGAAGCACTGGAAACTGATCACAAACGACCAGTGTTGCAAAGAAATCTTCACGACACCTTCCTTAATTGCCTATAAAAAACACAAAAACTTGGGAGACTTACTCATCTCCTCAAAACTGGCAACGCTCACGAACAACGAAGAACAAACAGGGTGACAAAACAAGACAGCGAGACAAAACTGACCAAGTTTAATAACGACAGCCAAGGCACATCAAGCAACAGAAATGCAAACCAAAGGAGACACAGGACTACACGAAAGGCACGAAAACAAAGCTGACATGAATATAAAAAAAAAAAAAAAAAAAAAAAAAACCTCAACAACAACACAAAAACAAAACAAAACAGACACACAAGAATTTTGTGAAACCGAAACCATCCTCTTCACTACAATAGGGAATAGAGCTGCACGTCATCCGGCAAACGGCAACAGAAACAAATGGCAACTCTACATCGGTGCCAACCACTAAAAAGCGAAACTTGGAAGCCATGAATGGATGGAGCGCAGTTGGCACACACCAACAAAACCCCTCCCTACTCCACCCTTGGATTAAGGCAGCAGTTTAACATCGCAACACGTCGATAACCGCAACGCGAACCCCAGCTTTATCTACACCTATGCCCACAGCAGACACAGTAATAGGAAGCAACGGCCGCTAACCGACCACCACTCCGACGCGCGCCGCAGGCTGACAAGCCCCGCACACTGCGAGCAACGCGGCCTCAAACACTTGAACGATTCAGTAGTCGCTGATCACATCAACATTTGTTTGCGCCACTAGCTGCACCACTTTGCAGTGGCTGGTAAACAGAAAATTGTCAAAATCGCCCACTCCGACTGAGTACAAAAGTTACTGGCCGAAGGGTATCAACACAATAGCCTACTTCTGCACTGACCACTAGCTCCACCTATTAAGCAGTGGAAAAAGTCCAAAGAAGAAGAACATGCGGCACCACTAGCTCAATCAAAAGTTATAAGCTGCACGCCGACTCCAAACGGATACAGCCCCATGACACATTAAACGAAGCAGAACGACCTCCGTATAAGAAATCAACTGGCATTGGAAATACTTTAGTCCCACGCGCCGTCCACACCACAACCAAGACAAAAGCCCCCCCCCCCCCCCCCAAACAACGGGGAAAATAAAACGGAATGAACCAGAAACACAAAAACCGCCAGACCTTTGAACTATGGAGCGACATCCAAGAAATCATAGGACCAGCACACAAATGGCCAAAAGAAATAAGAAAATACATGTGGACGAAAAACCTCCCACATTTTCAAAGAATCTTACTAGCCGCATTCATCTTCTCCAATGGACTGAACCCTACGATATTTTTTGAATGGGTTGACCTCATGGGCCTATGCAGAGACAAGGGAGCAAGGAAACAACTAGAATTCCTCTTCATATACTTTAAAGAGGGAAGATACAGCAAAGCTTTGTACGCCTACGACATGACCAACGGACGCTACGAATACTTAGACGGAACCCCGAAACACCACATACAACCACGGAATTGCCCCACCAACAATCAAAACTAAGGACACGACAGGAAAAAAAAAAAAAAAAAAATAAAAAACAAATACCACCACTCTCCACTAGCCTTTCCAAGTAATAATGTGAGCGAGAGTACATCCTCTTGAAGAATACAAAATGAACTACAAAATAAACTTCCATAAAAACCTAACAACAAAGGTTCACTCAACCAAAACAAATGGATCAGTACGCTGAAGGCAGCCCTTAGCCAATAAAGGCTTAAATATGCCCGAAATACACCTGACAGCTAATACAAAAGGTGACGGAATTATCTAGCCATCACATAGTGGTGTGCGAAGTACAGACACCTTGTTACCCAAAAAGCCAACCACGAATCGAACTAGAGAAAAGAGGAGTCACGTGACGGACCCGCATCAAGCTAATACAGTTGACGGCACCAGCTTTCAAAACTGAACCGGCAGACTATGTTCGAGCAGCGTCCACCAGCACTGCGGGTAGAAAAAGAACCAAAACGCAACAACCGCACTCAGTCAGTCTCCATTAACTCTCACTATCAGCAGTGTCAACGCCACGACAGAGCAGCCCTACCAATTGGCAGTGGTGGAAACAAAACTGAACTACACTGAACCGAGAAGCCATCTTAGCTCCACTAGCTCAGACAATTAGCAGTGGCTGAACCCCGACCGGCGACACTGATTATCTTCTACTCGCCACTAGCCCTTTTTAATCGGCAGTGACGGTAGCGAGAATACACCGACTACTTGAACAATACAGAATGAACCAAAAACAAACCGTACCATAAAAGCCTAACAAAGGGTTACTCAACAAAAACAAAAGGGTCAGCACGCTGATGAAGGCAGCCCTTAGCCAACAAAGGCTTAAACATGCCTGAAATACACCTCAGACAACAAACACAAAACGTGACTGATTTGTGAAATGTCATAAGGGTATACGGCTGGTCACATCAAGACATCACATAGTGGTGTGCGATGTACAGACACCTTTTTACCAAAAAAGATCCAACCCTTTGCATCATTCCGGTTAAGATTCATAATATAGTCTGTTAACCCTGACTGTGTTACATCATACTGTGACAAATCATGCAGACAAAAGTTTTTCAATGGCAATAACTCACACATCGCCCAGCCATACAAATTGTTAGCGTCCAAGTAGGTAATGAATGACCTTGACCCAGGGCTTGAGGGGTCAAAGTCAAGGTCAAGGTCCGGGGAGTCCAGATATTTATTATTTGCTCTGGCGTAATTGTTCGTTGCAATACTAATTCCTCCTCTCAATCCACGTTCTACCATTTCACCCATCATACGATCAGACAACTTACTTACTTACGCCTGTCACCCCTACCCGGGTATAGGCCGTCGACGAGAGACCTCCAGCAACTCCTGTCCTGTGCTTCTCCTTCGATTCTACTCCAGGTGGTTCCCAGTCTCTTGATGTCTGCTTGGAGGTCTCGACGCCAGGAGTTTCTCGGCCTACCTCTTTTCCTCTTTCCCTGGGGGTTCCATGACAATGCCTGCCTAGTGATACTGGAAGCTGGCTTTCTCAGACTGTGACCGATCCATCCCCATCGTCTTCGCCCAATTTCATTCTCTGCTGTTATCTGCTCTGTTCTCTCCCAGAGTCTGACGTTGCTGATCTTCTCTGGCCAGTGGATTTTCAAAATTCTTCTAAGGCAACTGTTCATGAAGGTCTGTACTCTGTTGACTGTGGTTTTTGTCAGTCTCCATGTCTCTGCTCCATATAGGAGAACTGCTTTTACATTGGAGTTGAAAATCCGGACTTTGGTGTGTTGTGACAGCTCTCTGGAACTCCATACTTTTTTCAACTGGAGAAAGGCTGCTCTGGCTTTACCGATTCGTGCTCTGACATCTGCATCAGTGCCGCCTTTTTTTGTCTATGATGCTCCCGAGATAGGTGAAGGACTCCACCTCCTCCAACGGGGTGCCAGCAAGCAAGACTGGTTCTTCCCTGGTTGCGTTCAGCCTCATTGTCTTTGTTTTCTGTTTGTGAATGGTGAGGCCCACTTGGGACGAGATGTCAGCAAGCCTCGTGGTCTTGTCCTGCATTTGTTGATGAGTGTGGGACAGTAATGCCAAGTCGTCTGCAAAATCGAAGTCGTCAAGCTGTGTCCACAGTGTCCACTGTATTCCACTTCGTCTGTGCTCTGTGGTCATCTTCATGACCCAGTCTATGGCCAGTAGGAAGAGGAACGGAGACAGCAGACACCCCTGCCTGACACCAGTTCTGACCTGGAGCTCTCTGGTGAACTGCCCTTCGTGGATCACGCGACATGTCATGCCATCATAGCTGCTCTTGATCAGGCGGACGAGCTTTGTGGGTACACCGTAGTGTCGTAGGAGTTTCCACAGAGTCTCTCGGTCCACGCTGTCAAATGCTTTCTCATAATCCACAAAGTTGACGTACAGCGGGGAGCTCCACTCCAGAGACTGTTCCACGATGATGCGGAGAGTGGCGATCTGGTCTGTACATGATCGGTTCTTCCTGAATCCTGCTTGCTGGTCTCTCAGCTGGGGGTCAACGGAGCTCTTCATTCTTTTTAGGATGATCTTGTTGAAGACCTTTCCTGGTACTGACAGCAAGGTAGTTGGAACACTTGCTGAGGTCGCCTTTCTTGAGAAGCTTGATTAGGTACCCCTCCTTCCAGTCAGCCGGCATCACCTCCTCTTCCCAGATCTTTCCAAACAGTGGGTACAGCATCTCAACTGTTGTCTCTAGGTCTGCTTTCAGAGACTCCGCTGGGATGCCATCTGGCCCTGCTGCTTTGCCATTCTTCAAAAATGCCACTGCTTTTCTGATCTCTTCCCGGCTGGGTCTGTCACAGCTGATGGGTAGGTCGGTCTCTGCCAGCTGGATGTCGGGGGGGTCGGGTGGGCTAGGTCTGTTCAGTAACTCTTCAAAATACTCGGCCCATCTGTCGAGTTGGTCTGCTCTGTCTGCAATAGGCTTGCCTTCTTTGTCTTTTACTGGTCTTTCTGTATGGCCATACTTACCCGACAATCTTCTGGTAATGTCGTAGAGCTGTTTCATGTTGCCGCTGCCTGCTGCCTTTTCTGCCTCTGCTGCCAGGCTTTCTGTGTAGGCCCTCTTGTCTGCCCTGATACTCCTCTTCACCTCGCGGTTGGCTTCCGAGTATTCCCCCTGTGCCCTTACTTTGGCTGCTCTCGTGCGACTGTTGTTGACCGCTGCTTTCTTCTGCTTCCTCGCTTCTATCTTCTTCAAGGTCTGTGCCGACAGCCAGTCCTTGTGGTGGTGTTTCCTGAACCCTACAGTGTCTTTGCAGGTTGAGTTCAGCGCCTCTCTAACTGCCTTCCACTGCTGCTCTGTGGTGACCGCCTCCTCTTCATTTACTAGCTCCTGTAGCGCTTGAAACCGGTTGGACAGCACCAGTTTGAACTCTTCTCTAACTCCAGTTTCTCTCAGGAGGCCTACATTATAGCGCTGTCTTCTTGTTGTCTCTGTGCGGCTTTTCTTTAGCTTGAGCTTCATTCTTAAGGTAAGCAGATGGTGGTCTGAGGCGACATCTGCTCCCCTCCTCACTCGAACATCTTGAAGGGATCTTCTGAATTTCTTGCTAATGCAGATATGGTCTATTTGGTTCTCTGTTGTATGGTCAGGTGAGACCCAAGTTGCTTTGTGTATTCTTCTGTGTGGGAAGATGCTGCCTCCAATGACAAGTCGGTTTAGAGCACAAAAGTCTACAAACCTCTCCCCGTTCTCACTCATCTCCGAGCCTAGTCCCTGTCTCCCCATCACCTCTTCGTATCCGGTGTTGTCCTCCCCTATTTTGGCATTAAAATCGCCCATGAGGATGGTGATGTCTCGCTCCGCACATTTGTCCACGGCACTCTGGAGTCGGTCGTAGAACTCTTGTTTCTCTTCCTCGTCACTGTCATTGGTGGGCGCATAACACTGGATGACGTTCAGCTTGAGCTTTTTCTTGGTTCTAAAGGCTGCTGTTATAATTCTTGGCCCAAGAGGTTCCCAGCCCATCAGCGCTCTCTGTGCCACTGGTGACAGCATGAGTGCTACTCCTTCTGTATGGGGGGCATTCTCCTCTTCATGACCTGAATACAGAATCATCTCCCCACTTAACAGCCTTTTCTGGCCAGACTGCGTCCATCTGGCTTCACTGATGCCTAGCAGGGAAAGGTTGTACTTTTGCATTTCCGCTGCTATCTGGGCGGCCTTGCCGCTCTGGTACATGGTCTTGACGTTCCATGTGCCCATGGTTGTATCCCTGGATAGAGAGAGGCGGCTCGGTCCTGTGGCTTCCGAAGACTTCCGGCTTTCACCACAGGACGTCATAAGTCTTCTAGTAGAAGAACCTTCCTCCTCCAGGAAAGGAATTACTGTTAGTCTTTTCGTCGGCGTTTTTGTAGCTATTTCCTTTTTTGCAGGGTGGGGAAGCTAACCCCACGCCCAACCCCCTTACTAGGAGGACCAGGGGTTTTCTGTCGGGGTCACCTTCCCTTAGACCATGTTGGTTCACGGCACCTTATTTCATTCGGTGCACCCCTCTCACGAGGGACCCCCTATCCACCACCCAGGGGACGCGCCTCAACGCCGTATGGTCCCAGCGCGAGGGATCAGACAACAGGTCTATAAATATCTTACTGGATTTCAGAAATGCATCCCATGTCATGCCAGGACTAGTTAAGTAACAAGCAGGGTCAAGACTGTAGTGCAACAAACCCTTCTCACGGTAACTTTCAAATACGTCTGCTAGCAAACAAACATCTGCTTTCAAGTACTGGTTGTGATAGTCACCAATTGTCTGACACCCTAATTTATCCCACGCATCAAGTGCATGTTGGTAATCAGAGTCAGAAATACTCTTTAGTGTGGAATAAAATTTCTCTTTTGGTGGCAGTCTCCTTTCATCAAACACAACCTACTCACTGATGTACTCGTACGAATACACACCTTTCTTAATCAAGTCAGGCTCAAAATATTTACTCGTTATTGGATACTCAGTCAATCCTTCTGCCAGACTAGCAAGACCTAAAGACAAATGTTGCATAGAGTCATAAAATGCTAATTTGTCTAACCTAAAGGTCAAGTACTTTTCAGTTGTCTGGGCAATACAACTTATGTTTCTGTAAGACTCATCTATAGCCTGCATGATAATGTGTGAATCATACCCCTTTAGATTGTGGAAAAAGATTGGTAACTTATATGTCTTTGGATCTGTTTTTAATAACAAGTTACAATTGTTATGTGCAGCACCTCTGTAACGCCCAGTTATGTGATCATGGTCACAAACTTTGTCACCTCCCAGAGGTTGATCACAAATCCAACATGTCTCAGCTGTATCAAATTTCAGTTTGTCTTCTTCTGTCATCACCAAAGGCATCTGACTTATTGTGAGATATTGTACTACCTGACTATACAGATGTCTCATTTCTGTTAAAAACAGACATGCTGCATTTTCGCCTCTGTAGATAACAGGTTCTGAATGCTGTCCGTCTGACCTAACAATAATGTATCCAAAAGATCACACCACTTGGTCACTCAACTTTATAGTCTTTGGTAATGACTCTGGAACAGGACCTTCAGTGATTCAAAATCAGCATACACTACAAACGGCAGCTTTTGCTGATTCCCATAGTTCTTAAAATACACTTGACTACCAGGATCTGGATACTTAAGTACAGTTTGTATGTCATCAGCTGACCTACAACGTAAAACATGTTTATGTGCTACTGCAATAGAGGAGAATCTTTGTAAACATCTTTTACACACTTTTTGTTTCCTACCATATTTTGATACATGATTATGAATTAGACGTGACATACTCCTGATAATTGTGTAGTGGAAGTTATTGTCATCACCGGCAGGGCCAATTAATAACATGTCAACATGTTTATCTTCTGACTGTCCATAAGTTGGAGCAAGTGGTGATACTCTAATGGGTTGTAACTTGTCAACAGACTCATTATCCCACACAAACACATTTACAGATATACCAGGATTTAGTTTTTCAAACAAGTCTATGTCTTCTATTTTTACAGGGAACTCAGTGCCACTGAAGTTGAGTTCGTTTACAAATTTGATGTAGTTAGATACACGTTCAGGTTTTGATTTTACAAAGTGTAGTTTAGCAAGCACACACCACATAAAACAATAGTGGTCATCGTTTTGTATATTATTAACAACAGCCTTTTTGTTTGCAACCTCTGTTGGCAGTGGTAACCATGATTTACCTAATATAGGATGATACTTTGACTGTTTTAATTGTAGTTCATGTACATGACCTTCGTGCCAACCAGACCCCTTCATTTTTGCACTGTCAATTGTTTGGAGGAAGTCAGGTAACAGTTTGTCTCTAAACATGTTTTCTAATTCCCTTCTTGTGTTAACTGTGTGTTGTCTTGTCGATATATATGATACAATCACTTCACCGTCTACTCTAGTAAATTCTATTTTAGCAACAATCTGAATCTTTACACTACCTGTAAGAAGATTATCTTGTATGACAGAAAAAGAGTTTTCTATTGATTCATGAACATTGTTAGTATTAGATATAGGCAAGTCTGTTGTGTGAAACACGTTTCCTATGCCTGATGAGCTTGATGGGCTTTGAGCATTGACCATCATTTTTATTTGTCCGACAAAATAATAAATAAAAAATATTAACCTTGACTATGCTGGCGCTGCAAATGCAACTCCACTTTATTAACTGAAACACTGTTAATATATACATTTAGTTTGCATAGTTGTTTAAATATGCTATAACAAAGTTCCTCTAACCAGAGCAAGTGGTCATTATCAGTAACTTTAAAGGTAGGCATCTTTAAATCAATTGTCATGCACTCCACATTTGGAAGCTCATCAACATAATCCAAAGTCACACTATATGTTGCATATATCTCCACTGGTGCTGAAAAGCTTATGTGAGTGTGTTTGGATGATGATATTAAGTCGGTAAAGTGCTCAACATCTTTGAAGCAGTGTGAGATATCAAGCACTTGTATGATTTGTTCGTCTGTCATTTTTATTGGGTAAACAAAAGAATAAATTAATTTAATTAATTAATCCATACCCTGTGGGGTGATCTGTCTTTAAAATAAGCTTTAGATGCTTAGTTGATTTCAGTTTATTTTTTACATCATCCCGTTCTTGTTTATTTGGTATCACATCATTTTCTCTGAGGCAGTCTTCAAAGCTGTCATGATCCTTACAGTAAAGCAAACAGATAAACTTTAACTGTTCTCGAAAATCTTTCAGTACAGCATTATATTTCTGAGTGAGAATCCATACACTTACATTTGCGTGTCTGCCACTGAAGGCAAGATCTGCTAAAGTGTTTCTTTTCTTGATAATGTCTTTCTCTGCAGAACAGTCATCAACAATAAACAACGTTGGCTGCCCTTCAAATTGCTTGTAAAAAGACTGTAGGTAGTCATTCAGTTTTTTCTCAGGGTCGACTAAGTAGATGTTGCTGTCAGTCCAGATGAATAATCGGTTGTGATAAGCTTTGTTGTGTTTTATTGTAGGACAAAATATTACAATGTTTTCAAAATGGTGGATGTATCTTGTTTGTAAGTGGTTAAGTACAAATTCAGTTTTCCCACACCCTGTGGCACCACAAAACAAACCATAGTGTGGGTCAAGTGTCATCAAGTTCATTTTAATACACAATATAATTTTAATACAAGTGACCACTTAGTCTGCACTCTTGTATGTTCAGTTGTGCGTCATATATTAGGTACAAATATGGCTGCAGCATTTTCAACCTTTTTTTTGTATCTGAATTGTAATCCCGTCACTGCCGTTTTCAACAGTTCGACCTGAACCATGAAGGTAGTCATCATCTGTACTACGAAGGTCTAACCAAAGAGCATATTTATTTGTCAGGTATTGTCCGATCCTAACGTCATACAGATGTAAATCTTTACACGCAATGTTTACTGGTTTATCTCTAATCCTTCCACCCGCAAAATACTTTGTAATCTCGTCGTAGTGTTGATAAGGTTACAAACCATAAGCGTACACTTGGCGGCCTTCGATTGTGCAAGACAAATGTGTAATTTTTGGATTGTAGAATTTTTCTGAATCTCTTTTGTATGGAGCCGATGGTTCAACAAACAACATAAGAATGCCTTTCAGTGACCTGGCAGGTGTGTTCAAGTTTATGTTCCACATCGGGTCACTCTTGTCTTTATGCATTAAACTATGTCTAATCACCCTGTCATAATAAATTGGAAGTCTTGACTGGTACTGATTTTGTATGAGTCTGGCTAGTTCGGTATGTGTAACAATTTCATATTCCAAGGAAATGTTAGAAATCTTGTATGTTGCATTGAGATCAGATGATTTTATAACTTTGGAGTAGTCATTGAAGGTTAGTTCAAAACTCAGACGGTCATTCAGTGCTCCTTGGTAATAAGGTAAATGAGCTGTGAGGATTTCAAACTCAAGTGGAATGTAGAATCTGCTTCCATATGTTTCTGCCATTATAACGTCCTTGGCTGCAGTAGTTGTTTTGTCATGGCATCGATTCGAAGTTTGGTAATATTATCTGTCTGTATGCCTTGATAAATACGATCTTCTCGTTCTTCTCTTGTGAGCCAAAGATCTTTGTAACAGTAAAACACATCAGCATCGTCAAGACTAAACACTTCCTGTCCTTCAAGTTTTACTTTAATAGTTCTAATAATTGCTCTGCCAAGATTTTTAACTAGTGTTCTGTTTACATCTGCATCTGATGATAGTTCAATATTAAAAGTAAGGCGTGCAGTGCCAGGAACAATAACGTCACTGGGACCTAAGTTTGGAAACTTGACTGTAAGTGTTTGGTTCTGGTCTATGGTACTTGGATTATTTGTGATGACGATTGATTGTCTAATGCCCTTAACACCAAGAGGCTCACGTAGTTTTCTATATGGGTCTAACTTTGATCCGTAAGACTGTGTCATTTTTATTATGCACAATAAAAATTATTAAATTAATAAAACAATGGCAGCGGGAGGATTTAATCATGAAGATATTGAAATGGATGACATGTATGATTTTGGTAATAAAACAGATATGACAGATATGACAGATATGACTGGTACAAGAAATATTTACAGTTTACGTCATGAACTTTTAGAAACCAAAGTGAACTCGTTTTATGATCATGATGGTAATCGTCCAGACAACATAGACCCTATTCAGTTTGAACTTGATGGCAAGGGTCATTTATATTTAAATACTGTTGACAAAAAAGTACAATTAACTAACAAAAGAGACCCTGGTAAATTTAGGGCTTTAAGTACAATCCAAAATAAAGGTGGTGTTGATGCCTTGCATCAACTTGGTATTGCACCTCATCTTGTTAGTGCCCTCCATGACACACAAACAAGATTACCAACAGGACAAGAATTGAAATGGCAGCAGTAACAAGTCTGCCAGAAATAGCAAACACGGTAATACAAGAAACTTCATTTACTGAAGGTCAAATAAATGACGCTATGAAAACAATAGACGACCCACCTTTGACAATGATGGAAATTATGGGCTTGGATAAATCACTGCAGTCAATAAGAGGTGAGATGGTAAACAATGTAGCCAAACTAGGTGAGCTTGATAAACACATAGAATGTGAAAAAGAGAAACTGGCTACTGCAGACAATGGGAATCTTGACACAGAAATGAAAGAAAGAATACAACACAGATTAAATGATTTGCAGATACAAAGATCAGGAAGGTTAGAAACGATTAGTATTGTAAGAGAAAAACTAAAAACACAGGTCAACAGGATTAGAGAAACTATTCAGAAAATACTTCATGAAGACACTACTCTGGCTGAGAGATTGAAAACACTTTTCAGAGAACAGGGTATCACAATTGCCTGTTTAATTACTGCTCTTGGATTTATTATCAGTACTGTTGTGTTAGCTGTCTCTGGTGGTCCCAGGGTTGGTGGTTCTCCACCTCCAGCACCACCAGGCCCACCGGCTCCAACAGACCCAAAAGATTTACAGTCATGGGTAAAGAAACAGCTGTCTCACATATCAGACTTGCTTAAGAAATTGGCTCTGAAAGCGATGGACACGTTGCCTGACATAATTGGTACAGTTGTCAGTTGGCTTATTAGTAGCAGCAGCGAAAGTAGTAGAATTTATAGGCTGAACATGTATGGGTATTTTTGGTTACAGTAGGAGGGTTAATAACTGGGTATTTAATTAAACAGGTAAAGAAGTAAAACCCCTAATCCGGTGAGTCCTATTACCAATGCTGTTCTCTCTGACTCATGTGTGTCAGGGGTTGGTGATGGTGAGTCAGGTGTAGGGGGCCGGGACTGTTACTGTCTGTACGGGTGATGTCGTTACTGGTGCTGGTGTCATTAATGGTTTTAATAACTGTTGGTGTGTGGTTGTTGCTCCTAAGTTTACTGTCTGATTGAGACCGAGTTTTTGACCACGACCAGCAACAATGATTTCATTATTATAATTTGTTATTGTACCCATTTGGAGTTGAAGATCAGATGGTAGCATGTATAACCTGATGCCAACTACAAAGTCAACTTTCGATCTAGCATATCTGAGTACATCTTGGTAGCGCTGTATGCTTGATGGGAGATCAACCACTGAATTAATTGAATCTTCTAGATTTGCGAGAAATTGTTTTTGTGCTTCAAATTTCCCACTCCCGTTTAAAATGTTTGATTTTGTTAGTGATTGTGCTCCTAGTAAACACCATACATATGTTCTGATAACTCATTTATGCGCTCGACTCCTGCTTGAGTAAACCCGTCACTCTTGTCTAAGATAAATGTGGTCCAGGCATTAGACTGTTTCTGTTCTATTGAGCCTAACCAGACTTGTGATTTTGATGAGAATGAAGTGTAACCAGGGTAGTAATCTTGAGGGTATTGCCTGTGACTCATAGCGTAATACAATGTACCCATGCCGTTGTGATCATCAAGTTTTTGTGTGAAGTCATACTTAGGGCTGATGCTAAATTCATTACAAATCCGTTCAAATGCTTTCATATCCATGGGGTTGTTATACCTGTTGAAACTGGATTCCGTGGGTAGTGGTGTATGAAGTTCTGACAGTATTCTTCTTAACTGGTAATACATGTGAAAACGATACACAGACCTAATCAGTTTGTTTGAGTGATTCAAATGGTCTGTAAAAGAAACACCACAGCCTGTAGTTGAACACAGTAAAGCAAAGTTAAGTTGGTTTTGAAACATTTGTAGTGGACTTGATGACCACTTTCTTGCAGTAGAGTCATCTGTTATTGGAAGGTTTAGATAATAATCAAATGGATTGGGTACTTTGACTTGAAATAAATCTTGTTCACTTACAGCTATATCAAGCTGATTTAGTTGAATTATTTTCTGTTCATAAGTTGGTGGAACATTGTATTTGGCATCTACATTAAATTGAAATGCGTTTGTAGTAATGGTGATTTAAATTCCATCATGTTCTTTTTTATGAGATAATAAAAATGTTTATTACCTTAACAAATCTTGACACAAGCAAACCAGTGTGGTTAACTAATGGGATCGATAATCGTGATGGTAGCAAGACTATAGCTATCCATGAAATGTTTTATACTGTAAAGTGGTTTAATGTAATAAGTATCAATGATTATGCTGTGCATGAAACTGCTCTTGGAACTATAGGTGATGTGGGTATTGGCTTTCATGGCTTACAGCCTGGATATTATGACTTTTGTACTTTAGCTGAATATTTACAAAATGGATATAAAATTAAAGCAACTTTAAATCCAGCTAACTTACTTGTTACAATTGAATTCCAAAAGGTACTCAGTATGTAATAACACGCAGACTTATAATGCTACTTGGTTTTTTAAATGAAGATGACATATCATCTTTAGATATAGATAATTATGAAGATTGGGCATTAGATAAAGGATTTATAAAGCCCCCCCCCAAAAAAAAAAAAAAAAAAAAAAAAATAATTGGAAGATATCCTGTTCATTTGGCAGTACACACAGTACTAAATGTTCATTTGAAAGAACTAAACACGACTGAAAATGTTCACAATGGAAAGCCATCAACTTTGTTAAGATGCTTACCAACTGGAACTGCACCCTATTGTGAAAGTGTAGTTGTTAGATTTCCTAATTTGCAGTTTAAGAAATTAGGTTCTAGTTTCTTTGAGTCACTATGTTTATCTGTAACTAATCAGGATGACAAACCAGTTGTGATGCATGATTTTAGTGTTGTGTTGGAAGTTAAATAATTTTATTTTTGTTTATAAAAATGAGTGCTGGCCCAAAGCCGAGAATTATTCCAGTTGCGTGTCCGGTAACAGAGTTAAAAGATTTGGCTGATGTCCAGGATTTTGAGAAGGAGGGGGAGGAGGGCGAGGTGTATGGTTTTGAACTTAATTCTTTTGGTATGTACAAGAGAAAAGTAATAGATGACATGAAGGACGGAACAGACAGACCTATACCTAAACTTGGTCCGCTGCGTGATGTTACTGTTCTACTCCACCTGTAAATAATGCACCCTACAACTTAATACATGTGGGAAATAAGTGGGTAGTTTCACCTGTGCCGCTTGTGCCTACACCAGCACCCACAATTGACTGGGATATAAAGTTGGAATTTATTAGTCCTTATGTATATACTGATGATGAAGGTGCCTTAGTGTTTAGGAAAGTTGTTAACTCTGGGCCGCTGATTGTAAGCCTTGTTCCAAGCTTTGCACAAGACAACAATAGCAGAGAAAAACTGAAAGTTGAAAATTATGAGAAACGGAGGTATCTTCTTACACATAGGCAGGTCTGATGCGAAGGTCGTGTTTGCACCAACAAACTTTCCCATTGCAAGAGAAGCGACAATAGTATTTGAAATTATCATGAGATCTGTATCTCCTGCGAAAGAGGCAGATATAGCACAGGGAATAAAGCTTATGTGGGATGAAACAGTATCAGAATCAACAAAAGTTTTTATTGCCATTAGAAAAAATGTAGATGTTTTTGAAGTTTCGAGCAGTATTCCAGCCGTCAAGATATTAGTCGACAAAACATTTTTTGTTTTTTTAAATTTCATAAAGCTAGAACACATTGATCTTGTTTCATTTTATTACACCAGCAAATTGTATACTTTTCACGAGTCACAAAATGTAATTGCTGATTAAATAAAAAATATTTGTCAAATAAAAATGATAGACTTGTATCCACAACTACCGACGACTGAATCAATTGTGACGACTAAAACAATGCTTGCGCTTGATCCACATATGCCAATTACATCAGATAAAACATTACAGGTAGACGCATTCAGATTAAATAATATTACAGAAGCAATTAAATATTTGGAAAGTGAAGAGGCGAGGTACTCCAGATGTAAAATGAGGTATAAGTCAGTATTTAATTCTGTACAAAACACTTCAATGGCTGTTGGTGCAGTTTCAGCTGGATGTTCTGTAGGGGGTATTGTTCTGTTTGCTACAGGAATTGGAAGTTTAATTGGAATTGCAATTGAGGGTGTTAGCGTTGCTACATGCCTGGCTTGCTTTGGTTTGGAAGCCCTAAACAAGAGGTTTCACATGAAATTACAGAAACATGAAGCATTGAGAGCTTGCTGGTGCAAAGCTGAGCAGTATGAAACTTATTATCAGTAAGGCATTGGACGATAATTTTATTGATGATATTGAATTTAAGAGATTGCAGGATAATTTGAACAATTACAAAAAACAGAAGTCAGAAATACAGAATAAGATGCGTAGTCAATCTCCCGTGAATGTTGAAGAACTAAAAGCTAGTCTTTTAGAGATGGGAAAACAGATTGGTGTTCAGGAAACCACAGAAAAACTACACAATCTTTTAAACAAATAAAAATCAGATTTGGTAATCAATCAATATTTTTGTCATATGCTTCGCAGAGAGTTGACACGTCATTTACACCACTTGTTCCTGATTATTTAACCCCATCAGCACCACCCCCAGAGTACTACTGAAAAAAAAGTTATTTTTTTGTCCTTGTATCTTGTCAAATCTGTCTCAGTATCTTGGGACTGGAGTCAAGTTCTTGTAAGAACTTGTAAGAACTTAGGGTAAGTAATTAATAAGTTCTTATGGTAAGTAATTAATAAGTTCTTATGACAACTCACTTAAAGGTTACCTCTGCAGGTTCCTAAAAGTTAGTTGAAACTTGTTAGTAATGTATAAAGTTCTACTTGAGAAGATGATGATTCTCATGAGCCAGTGTTTGTTTCAAAGTACGGTTTTGGTGCCAGTGAGTGGAAATTATGTTAGCATTGAGAGAGTAGTGAGTGTTTGAGATTAAAATTGAATAGTTTTAGGGCATCTGTTTGGCTCCTGAAGATCCGGTGGTTGAGTAAAGTACATTCTTCTATCTCTAGCCCGAACTACCGTGCACCCCCCTCCTCCCCCCCCCCCAAGTACTCAATAAGATGGGTTTCAAAGTGTACCTTGATATGTCCTGAGATGTTTAAGCGATGTTCCCCTTAAAATCCTTAGGAACACACAAGAGATATAGCTGATGACACAAGGATACCCCCATTCACGCTCTTCGCTGATGCTAAAATGAGCTTGAGAAACATTTTCCTCTAAATAAATCTGAATTCATTCCAGAAGCCCAAATCAGGCATTATTATGTTAAGGCACACCTTCTGCGTCCTCTGCATAAAAAAAGAATAAAAATTATATTGAATCTGTGGCTCACAAAGAAGGTATTTGTGCACCCAGTAAAATGGCCATTTTCTCAAAATCACACACACACACACAAAAGAGACAAAAATAATGTGGCAGATGCCTTCAGACATTTTCTATAGCACTGGCAGTCCATTTTCAGGCTTACATCATTAAAACAGGATATCACAATAATTATAAACTTGACTAGGTGATGTTGTGATCACTATGAGTGCCTCATTGATTGATTTTGTATCCCTACCCCCAAGGTGTAAAAATACACAAAATTAATTAGAAAAAAATACTAAAGTTATTTCATTTCATTTTGACCTCTCTTTACCTATTAAGTTTCAATAATTTGAGCATAAAGTGCAAGAAAATGAAGAAAATCGACATCCTTTATGATACGTTTGTGGTGAATGATAGCTTTTTCCAATTTAAAATTGCCAATTTGGGAAACATACATTGTAGCCGATGCCCTCAGAAATTTTGTATACAACCGATAGTTTTTTTTTTTTTTTAGGTTTTAATGGTTAGGATAGAGTACCGCAGTTACTCCCAACCTGATGTTATGATGGTGTGATTCATTTAGAGGCCACAGTGGCTGAATCTGCTGCTCTACCCCCATTTTACCAGGACGCAAAGCAACACAATTTGATCATAAAAATTGATTATGTCATACCCCTCTGTTTTGTTTTTGTTGCCAGTTTTTCTTAACAAAGTATGCACTTCGAGCATAAAATTTGTGATCATTTCATTAACTTCAATGTGACCCATCAATTTAATTGTAATTCTGTTTTGTTAAAGCATATAAAGGGGGAAACATCTGTAAAGAGGGGCTGCCATTAAAAAAACTTAATAGAACAGCAAGACTGTAGTAAATGGCACATTCAGCAGTCTTGTCAAACTCAGGGAAGGTTACCTCAGGGAGGTGAATTGTCTGATGCTGTTCTTGGTCTACATTAATGACATCAGTACAGTACAGCAGTACCAAGGTTCGTGTCGAACATCCTCCATGCGGATGACTTTGTCGTGTGGAACGCAGCAGAACATACTGAAATAGCCTCCTGCAGAATCCAGTATGCTGCCAATATTTAGCAGCTGGAATGAAAGATGTCCACTCAAACTGAGCTAGACCATCTCTTTCAATCAGATGGAAGAGATCACCTTGAAAACTGGAGACCTTCCAGTACCAAAGACAGACAGGCCAACTTTACTGGCAACAAATAAATTACTGTATTCAGGGAGGCCTCATATTAAAGCCATGGAAGCTAGAGTTGCGGGAAAAAAGTCCCTGATGAAGAAACTGGTGGGGACCACATTGGCACAAATTACATCAACAACCTGGTGGAAGCAAACACCAGTTCGGTCAGACGAGTAGTGGGGTACCAAGATACTTCAACAATATGAAACACTCCCTGCACAACCAAACATGCCAGGCTTGACAAGATGCAGAACATGGGTCATTATCCTGATGCAGTGACATTCTTAGAGCTATCTGGAGTATTTCTTAACATTGGGAGGAACCATGAAACGTTATTAAGCATATTCATATTTACACCTTTCTAGATGAAAATAAACCAGAAGAAAAGACCATACTAGACCCGCCTTACGCTAGGTAAAATATCTCCTAAAAGATCAGCTAGTTTCACTCATTCAGTCTATCATATTTGCCTTTTTTCTTCAATAAACAAACAGCAAACAAATTGATTGGTCACATTTTGATCAGAATACAGTCCAACGTTCCACATATTTTAAAGGGTTCGGAGACATGAAACCTCCTGAGTTACATCTTCCCTGAGTTTGACAAGACTGCTGAGTGTGCCGTTCACTTCAATCATGCAATTCTGTTGAAGAGGAAGTCTTTCAGCCATCATCATTCATGCCTCGAAATCCAGACGGTAAAAGCTTTAGCAGCAGCCCTTGTCTAAAGACTCCCCCCTCCCCTTTTTATGTTTTTAATCCAAAATAGTTACAATTAAATTGATGGGCCACATTGAAAGTAATGAAATGATCACAGATTTTTATACTTACTGAAAAAAAAAACTGGAAACAAAAACATTTAAACACAGGAGTATGACGTAAGCAATTTTTTGGGATCATTTTGCGTTCCTATGCGTACTGATAAAATGGGGGTAGGGCAGCAGATTCAGCCACTGTGAACCTAAATGCATCACAGCATCATAAAATCAGGTTGGGATTAACTGTGATACTCTACCCTTACCAATAAAACCTTTAAGAAAAGAGACCTATCAGTTGTATACAAAATTTTCTGAGGGCATCGGAAACATTATTATTTTATTTTTTTTTCTTCGATTTTGCGGAAATGGCCATTTACTGGGTGCACAAATACCATCACTGTGAGCCACACATTCAATATTTTTTTAGTCTGCTTTTGCTGAGGATGCAGACGGTATTCCTTAACATCATATTGCCTGATTTGGGCTCTTGTAATAAATTCTGATTTATTTAGAGGAAAAATGTTTCTGAAGCTCACTTTAGGATCCGCGAAGAGCAGGAATGGGGGTACCCTTGCGCCACCGGCTATATCTCTGGTGTGTTCCTAAGGATTTTAGGGGAAACATGGCTTAAACATCTCAGGACACCCTAAGGTACACTTTGAAACCCATCTTATTGAGTATTGTGGGTGAGGGGCAGGTGGGGGGGGGGGGGGTTGTGCACGGTAGCCAAGACTGGCTCATGGAGTATAGGTACATATTTCCCCCAGCCCCAAAAGGCCTAATTTAATGGAGTTTGGTTTAAACACTGCTCATTTGTCAATATCTTTTCGAGTAATTCTCCTCGACTTTAGAGTAAACACGGCAGAAAACAATGGCTCTCTACTAAAGGGTTTAACGTTGAACTCTAAATGTTGAGAAAGAGGTCCCTGCATGCTTGGATACTTTCGGCCACATCTAAAATTTTGCGGGCGTCTTCATTTCCACCCTTGTATTTTGTCTTGAGCTTAGTATAGGCACTGGTGTGCATGCGGTGGCGAAATGGATTTGCATTAGTCAAAGCTACTATCATCGGACCCCTGGGGTGCGTATGTATGTATTTTACACACACTTGCCGGCCTCTCATGACCCTTGACTTTCCAAGGGGGTCATCCAAATTAGTATGCATAGATAGGTCTTACCATCAGGTATATCTGTACCAAACTTGGTTTGAAGTTGTGAATAGTATTTGATAACAAACATCTTTTGTCAAAATATGGCTATTTTGAACCTATTTCCGGAGCTCTTGTGACCTGTGACCTTTCTGATGGATCGACCAAATTAGTATGCACAGATCTTACTATAAGGTATGTTTTTTTGTGTTTTTTTTTAACCAAGTTTGGGTTTGAAGTTGTGAATAGTATTTGTAACAAAAAACAATTATGTCAAAAATAATAATATAACTATTCTTGACCTATTCCCTCATCTCCTGTGACCTTGACCTTTGCGAGAGGTCACTCAAATCGGAATGTTTAGAAAGGTCTTGCCACAAAGTATCCTTGGGCCAAGTTTGTGGCTTGAACAGTCTCCGAGAAAATGCCAACGTTAAAGTTTACCACGGACGGAGGACGGACGCTGGACAGACGACCACTGGCCCAGAACATAGACTCCCTTTTGCTTTGCACGTGAGCCAATAAAATGAGGATGATCATAGAATCGCTTACCAGTTTGTAATTGGGGGTCTATCCCCTGGCTTCTATGCCTGCTCCTACCAGATGCACCCTCTCCGGCAGAGGCTGGGTTTACCTTCTGCTGCTCAGGCAGCTGAAATATTTGTTGGGCCTTGTTCATGTGCCTGGAAGGGGCGTGCACAGATCCGGATGCTTTTGCATATTCTGCTGCCATCTTGCGCTGGGTGTGCAGAAAGTCCTGAGTGTGGTGAAAATATTGCTGCAAAACAATGTCAACTACAACCATGTAAACTTGACATTTGGGATCTGATATATATAATTACTGCAGTATTCTTGTTTGGTTAATGTAATTTAGCGGTACACTGCCAGATTGCCCACTGTTGACAGTGATAGTGGCAAAGAGCTTGCCCATGGTGATGTTTTTGAACAAGAAGCTGAAAATGATAGCGATTTTATCCCTGATGATTCCGATGAAATAGACGATGGAGATGATTGGGGGCCTGGTCAGTGGACAGTGTGAAATGTTGTGATTGTGTCGGATTTTCATTCATTATGACTATGGAATTACCTTCAATTTGGTGAGTAAATCATATTTGTTTCATGAGTTGATTCATTTTTTTCTTATTCTCCTAATATTTGTTAGGTTTGTCCACAATGATGATGCAAGATTTATCGAATCACACAGGAGAGGGCAGTTCCCACATTCCAAATCTATCTTCCATCAAAGATATGTTTTTCCACTACATTCACAGAATAATGGTATGAGAATGCTTGGATGTTTTGTTCAATTGTCTTTAATTTGGTATCTCATTTGATAAAATTGGTCAAATGGTTCAGACGTTATGGATGTTTTAAAAAGGTAGGGTGCTCCTTGTGTGTCTACACTGCTGCACTGCTGGCGTACAGCAGCTGCACTGTTCTGACAGGCTAGCAGGCAGGTGCACACATGCAATGTACAGCTGGTGATGAAAGGGTTAACTCTGGTCCTTCGCTTGTCAGTCTTGTTCTGAGGTACTCTTCAGAAAACAATAGCAGAGATAATCTAAAACTATATTATGAAAAACGGAGGTATTTTCTCACAGGTAAAAAGGGTAGAACTGATCCAACTGTTGTGCTTATACTAAAGAACTTTACCATAGCTAATGAAGTAACAATAGTTTTTGAAATCATACTAAGTCCTTTTGAGGATGTTAAAGAAGCCGAATTTGCACAGGGAATCAAACTTACTTGGGATAACTCAGTGGTGAAGTTAACAAAAGTCTTTATTGCTATTAGGAAAGAAGCAGAAGTAGAAGTATTGAGTATTAACCTGGCTGTTAAAGTAGTAATTGAAAAAAACAAGTCTAGTTTCATTAAGTTACATAAAACTGGCACATACAGATCTTGTTTCATTTTATTATGATAGCAAATTATATACCCCCAAGGAGTTGCAAAATGTAATCGCTAATTAAGTTTATTTTAAAATATTTTATTTTTCATAAAAAAACGGTGACCTTGTATACGCAAATACCTGACAAAAAATTACAGATTGAAAGTGCTGACTCATTTTATTTAATAATATTACAGAAGATTGAAGTATTTGGAAGGTAAAGAGGCAAAATACTCCAGGTGTAAAAGATGGTTCAACATGGCTTTTAATTCTGAACACAACACAACTATGGCTGTCAGTGCTGTTTCTGCTGGTTGCTCTGTGGGTGGTGTTGCTCTGTTTGCAATGGGAGTTGGGAGTGTCATTGGTATTGCTCTTGAAGGTGTCAGTGCTGTCATCTGTCGTGGTGCTTCATACTTTCTGAGACGCATCACATCTGTCCGACACAGTCTTTCTGAACCTGCCACTGCAAAGTTAGTGAATGCTTTAGTCACGAGCCGTCTTGACTACTGCAATTCTCTGCTTTTTGGTCTTCCATCTGAGCAGATTAGCCGCCTTCAGTGAGTTCAAAATAATGCCGCAAGGCTTCTGAAGCGCAGGCGAAAATGAGACCTCGTAACCCCTATACTGAAAGACCTTCACTGGCTTCCAATCCAATCCCGCATACAGTTTAAGATTGCGACCCTTGCATACCGCCACTTTGATGGAAGCCTTCTGTCATACCTTTCCTCCAGTCTGATCACTTACCAGCCCTCTCGCTCACTGCATTCATCAGGACAGAAACTTCTTAAAGTTCCAAAGTACCATCTCAAATCTGCCGGTGAATGCTCTTTCAGATGTACTGCTACTTTAATTTGGAATTCCTTACCGACTGACCTTAGAAATGCCTCCCCCCTTACGCAGTTCAAAGCAAAGTTAAAAAATCACCTTTCTCGCAGACTTTCGTGTGATATCTACGGTTTTCTGTAACCCCCCCCCCCCTGCAGACTCTGTGTGTGTGTGTGTGTGTGTGTGTGTGTGTGTGTGTGTGTGTGTGTGTGTGTGTGTGTGTGCATCGTTTTCGCCTGCGCATTGAGTTATATTATAAATATGAGAAATGCACCATATAAATACCATGTATTATTTTGTATTATTTATTATGTGCTTAACATGCTTTGGTTTGGAAGCCCTTAACAAAAGATTTCATAAGAAGTTGCAGAAGCATGAAGTATTAAGTACTCTTGCTGGAGCAAAGCTTAGTAGTATAAAACTTATTATCAGTAAAGATTTAGAGGACAATAAAATCGATGATGATGTGTTTAAGAGAGTGCAGGATGATTTGGACAATCACAAACTGCAGATGTCTGAAATTCAAAATAAGATATGTATCCAGCCTGTAAATGTTGAAGAACTAAAAACAACTTTTTTAGAAGAAGGGGGAAAAAAAGAAATCAAAGAGACCATGGAAAAAGTACAAGGTCTTCTAAACAAATAAAGATTAGTTTTTCTTATTCACAGAGAGTTATTTGTTATTTGGGTTTAACACCAAGCAGGCGACTAAGGCCATCTCACAGCGGAATTTATAGAGAGATGTCACATCTAACTATGTAACACCATCAGCTCCACCACCAAAATATTGTGAGAAAAAAAGTTATTTTGCTGTCCATGTAACTTGACAAATTTGTCTGAGTAACTTGATGATTTGAGACAAGAATTTGTAAGAAATTGAGTCAAATCACTTACAAGAACTTATGTAAACTCACTTATAAGAACTTGCAAAGTTACTTGCAGGTTGTAGGTAACTTTGAAAATTTGTTATCAAGTGCCTACAGGTAACATAAAAATTGTTATGAAGTGCCTGTATTTTGATCTCAAGTACACACTAAAAGAAACAGTACTCAATTGATTACTTTGTCCACCAGCTGTTTCATGCTAGCAAGGCGGGCAACTCTTCCTGGCTTCAAAACTTTGACATGTAAAAACTGTGACCAAAATGTTTTGCTGTGACAAAACTTTTCTGCTGTGACTGATACATCTGTGCTGTGACGAACTCGCCTGTACTGTGACGAATTTTAAAAAAAGTAGGTCAACACCGTGAGCAGTGCTGGTTGCAAAGTAACAAAAATATTCTGCTGTGCTTGATTCGCCTTGTGTTTGGCTCAGGTGCACAATGCCACCCCGGAGTTTATTGATTTTTCAGCAGGTCTGAACCAGTCTGCCTGCTGGCTGTTAGTGCGCAGGTCTGCTGACTCGCTCTAACCATGGTGTATTGATTGCTTTTTTTTTTTAAAAGCTATATTTAACTCTTAATGGTGCTGAGATAGGGTTTTGTGAGAGTTGTGTGTGGCGATGATTAAAATAGCTTTGTTTTAGGCATGGACTCAGTGATAATTTTATAGGTGGTTTTCAGATCTCATAATCTTTCAAAATACATAGTGGTTTGAGTTGAGACAGGTTTTGTGTGAGTTGCGAATGTTGATGATTAAAATAGCTTTGTTTTAGGCATTGACTCAGTGATGATTTTATAGGTGACTGTCAAATCTCGTTATCTCTCTCTCTATTGCCTTTTTGTGTCATATGAGATAGGTCAACTTCCACCAACGTCATTTGTCATTGAGTAAGCTGAGAAATGGCAAGGTTATTTCGAAGCAAACAAAGAAGGCTGACCATGACTGTGGACATCAGGTGACAGTTTACCTCATTACAAACGGTTTATTTTTTATGTGATAAAGTGCATTGTTATTGTGATTATATTTCACACGTCCACAATAAATAACTTCATAGACAAGGGATGTTAATACTTTCATATGCAATTAGGTCAACTTCCACCGACGTCATTTGTCGTTGAGTAAGCTGAGAAATGGCATGATTATTTCCAAGCGAAGTAAGTAGGCTAAGGCCGTTATGTCCGTCCCCGAGAGGACGCGATCCCCTCACTGCCTAGCAGTAAAAATCTCGTTCCTCACTGGAAAGGACAGCCTCGTGTACATGGCATGACCGCCGCGCGCGTATCCGCGCCAGTGATTGTACAGTCAGTTCTTACAAACGCTCTGTTTCCCAAAAAAATTTCATTGAGCCAACACCGAATAGGGATGTATGCACAGCAATGTATTCTCGTGCACCATTAAATCCACTTTGTTTAACATGTTCAACGATATAAAAGGAATGAAGACATGCGCATTCACACATATCGCAATCTAAGTCTACGCGTATTTTGACGTGGTCATCGTCATTTCTTAAAAACATCCACATGTAGGCCTATACACCGTGCTCATATTTAACAAAGTTATCGCTACATATTGGCAATGGATTGGCCATTTGCGTTGCCAATAAACACAACCATTTGATACTTGCACATTTTAATTACACATAAACATCATATACATAGTTAAGAATTGCGGCGCTGGACAACTACACACAAATTTGTAAAGTAATTTTTTATCATTTGTCTTTGTCGTTATCATCAACATCACTATCGCCACCACACCTCTTTCTTTACTTATGGAACTACGGTGTGGTGATAGCGGCAATGACGGTGGCGATAGTAGTATTTAGACATTCAACACACATTCGGCCTCGCATATTTCCATGTCAGCTCAAGAGAGGAGGGAGTCCCCTCTCTGTTTAGGAATGAAAAATTCATACCCCACGCGAATCGCGCTTACGTATACTTGTCCCTTCCTTGATAAGCTTGCGCGAAATTGGCACCGGGTCAATTTGTCGTGAGAGTGATTCGACACGTTACACCGGGCACTGGAGCGTTCCCAGGAGCGGTAAAACGATGGCAAGGCGCACGCGCCTCGCGCGGGAAGCAGGTGGCGGCAAGTGACACCATGGGCGGCGATGTAAGTTTAATCATTTTGCTTGTCGTCCAAATCGAGTTATCATTGATCAGCGGCCCGCGGCAGTGAGCTGAGAGATTTCCCTGGCGGCTTCGGCAAACATGGAGAATGAGGCCAGCTACACACTTCTGGTCACCGTTTTCCAGTTTTTAATTATCTGCATACCCCGGCAAATACACAGGCCAGCGAAGAGACTGACTGGGGGGGAAGGGGGGGGGGGGGGGGGGGGTCCAGCAAGGTTGCTATAATCTCCAACGCAGACATGAATGGTATTTGGTCTGCGGAAGGTAAAATCACATGTCCAATTGCGTCATAACTCTCACTCAATCGGCTATTGGTCAGAATTTTATTTGAAAGGGGCCTGTCCCAGGTTAGAAATGTTAATAGTTTGCATTATCTTCTTTATAATGTTCTTTTTTGTACGTTTTAGTATGTTTAGTATGTCTTGCAATAATGCTGGATTAAAGAGCTAACTTAACTTACAAAGTCTCAATGTCATAAAAATACTTTTCTGCTCTTTATTCCCCTTTCACTCATTCTCACTGAAAATATATAAATCGAAACCTCAAAACAGCAAAAAAATGAAACTTTGTTTTACACGTGAAACTTCATTTTCTTACAAGTACAACCTATATAGGGTTTAGATTTGAACAAAAAGTCTTAGCATTTTACATTCTTTCTGTGAGTTATCTTTGCAGATACATGGTCAAAGTGATTTTTGCCATTTACTTTATGGAAACTTTTAGTCTTTGACTTTCTGAGACAGAGAACTGGAAAGGCTTATTCCAGAAATTTGATTTTCCCACGAAAGAAAGCTTACTTACATGAGAAACTTTACAATATTTTGAACCATAATCTGTAATGTAAATTATTTTCAGGTACTTTGAGAAAAGCCCATCAAGTTTTTCTTTATTCAGAAAATTGTATGTTGATAACATTTAAAATGAACACAAGCAAATTAAGCAAAATATTATTTTCATATGATTTGTTTCTTAGCCATTATTCTAAAGAAAAATTCCAGTAATTTATAAAATAGAAGAAACCATTGACAACACTCTGGTCAAAGAGAACAGTAGCATGGATTGCCAGATGACAGGTTAGGTAGATTATGGAAATCAGCTGAAATATTACCTCTCTTGGTCCCCTCTTCTTGTCTACCGTATTGCAAATGACGAACATTGGCGGGCACACATCAGACTCTGACAGTGAAGTAACACGATAAAAATTACGTCATGCCTAGCTACGCCAACCGCGCTGTTGAACGTACATTTGGCGGGAAACGCCGTGTGTGTGTGTGTGTGTGTGTGTGTGTGTGTGTGTGTGTGTGTGTGTGTGTGTGTGTGTGTGTGTGTGTGTGTGTGTGTGTGTGTGTACACAAGTTTATCCTGTGTCTGTGTACGTACAGCGGGCCTGAAAATTTAGGAAATGCTTCCTTCAAGATGTACCTCAGAGTACTTTTCAGCACTTTTAGATTGGATTACTCATTAAAAAGAAAAATTGCCGTTTATACAAAGTCGGTTGACCCGCCTTTGAGTCCGTAATTTGTGTTATATTCATTTGAAGTTTTGAATACAGCTAGCTTCGAGAAAGATATTGGATGAGTTCGTTAACCAGCTTTGTATCTATTGAATATATATATATATAATTCATCGCATAATCTCTCTCTCTCTCTCTCTCTCTCTCTCTCTCTCTCTCTCTCTCTGACAGTTTGATTTAGGAAGACCGCTTAAAAAAAGTCGGTTGACCCACATTTGAGTCCGGATTTTCTTCAACTTTTTGAATAATAATTAATTCATTTTTGCAAGTTTTGGATCCAGTATATACTCCCATCAAACAGTTGGCCCTGGCAGAGGCTGTGGAAGAAAACAGTCAGGTCTGGAAGAGGCCTTTCGGATGAGTGACGTGAAACATCAAATGCTTCACTGTGTGCACAGCGTCGTGAGACTAGCGATGCTATTACGTCAAGCTTATAGTGACGTCATTTTACTGCTCGTGTTAATATTGTTCAGAATTCCTGTCGCTACACGAACCCACAGAGCGTACTAATGGCTGGAAGCTCCGTATGTCCGTCTTTATTTGTGTGCGCCGGCATGTGTGTTAATCAGAGATTGGCTTAGAGAGGAGGGAAATGGATCAGAAGGATAATCTTAAAAAATATGAAAAACTCTGAATGTTCCTAAAAGAAAAACGCATGTGAGCTCCGCAAAATACGATAAACTTTGGGATGAAATCCTCATCTTGCTACCTTGTTACGATAAATGACGAGCATCTCACAAAGTGAATTATCTCACGTAATGTCTGTCTTTCATGCGGATGTGTGCGTGCTAAAAGAAAAGTTTCAGAGAGGATCTAAATGGGTTACTAAAACTGTCGAAAACCTCGGGCTTTACTCCTCTGGCGGACCCCGCCGTGAGACGGCCTCAGTCGCCTGCTCGACGTTAGACCCAAATATTTAAATAACTACTCTAGCGGATTATGGAAAATAATTTGGGCCACTAAGGAACAGCAAAGAAGCTAACAGGACCGAAAACGAATCAGCTGCATGCACAAAAACAAAAATCATGCATTGCTTGAGCGCCATACGCCTTTCATACTATGTAATAATATGACAGGCTTTTGTTAACTATATTGTTGTCATGTTCTTTCGTGACAAGAGAAATATGCCTGAACGTCTGTTGTTATGTGACATCTAGACCCGGGACTGGGACCTTCCAAGGGTCCCCGAGGAGACATTTTGACGCAGCGGTGTAACATACAAAATCCAAACAAAAAACGCCTATCCGCGTAAAACAATGGCCAAAACTGCATTATTTGTTCATACACACGATGAAATACCACTAAGGAATTCAGAACGTATAAAACCCCGCCAAACACATAAAGAAATAAAAAAGTTGAATGAACGACAGATATTTTTTTAAATGAGTAAATCTTGGTACGTTGATGTGCGTTTTGGATTCCGCAGTTGGATTTCATACAGTCTTGGCCATTGTTTTACGCCGATAATCGTTTTTTGCTTGGATATCATTTTTCATGTATTCAGAATGTGTAAGACACACACACACACACACACACACACACACACACACACACACACACACACACACACACACACACACACACACACGTTCCTCCGTGTCTCTGTGTCGGTGTGGTGCACTGCACTGACAGAGAGAGACTCGCGTACCGCCAAGTCTCTTTCCGTGCTGTAAACTGTAAAACTAAAAGGGACAATTAAAA
Source organism: Semisulcospira habei (assembly GCA_036245525.1). NCBI lineage: Eukaryota > Metazoa > Mollusca > Gastropoda > Semisulcospiridae > Semisulcospira > Semisulcospira habei. The sequence goes on along the minus strand of BTPG01000005.1, from coordinate 101,790,152 downwards.
ATGTTACCTTCCTGGCTAGCTTATTCCACCATACACTGATGTAGAGGGCTCTGGTCAATGCACAAGCCCCTGACACCTACTGCAATGTGAAAGATTTTAGATTTAGCTCCCGCCATTTGATCCGCAAAATCTTGGAGATAAAAGATTGCACGTCATTATAATTATAATGGTAAAAAAGTTAACATTTGCGTCGCTTGACAGGAAAAATGACGTCATTATTATAGTTTTAAAGTTCCATAGAGCCATCGCGTCACAGTATTGTTTCAAAGCTTTCCTTTTAGTGTAGTAATGGCTAATATTTTAAACTGAATGTTATATGATAAATAAGTACATGTATTTTAATGACGCTGTGTTCTGGAAATGTTTACCATTTCCTTTACCTACGTTAAAACAAATTTTGAAGCACAACATTTGTAGTTCAGTGACCTGTTTGAGTTATTGACTGTAATGACAAGGGTTATATATGATTAAAAGTACGATCAAAGTATCTGAGTTGAGGCAAGCCCAAGAAAGCTGGCTGGGCAACCTCGAGTTCGAGCAACATTTTCGGACATGTTGAATTTTTGCTGGTGGAGCGGAAAACAGTGATATTTTGTTTATTTGTGTGTGTGTGGGGGGGGGGGGGGGGGGGGGGGGGGGGAGTAGACAAATCACACTAAAACGTAAAATTTTACTTTTTCAAGTATAAAAGGACCTAGTTTACACTATTTTTTCTCATCTCAATACTTTTCATTGATATCCTGCCATACACAAAATAATTACCTCAGGCAGAAGTTTTCGGCGGTCTGAATTTTTAAATCCCTTCTATTTATAGAAGGGACTTTTTAGGACGGGTCGCAGTGGGGCGAATTTAATAGCATGTCCATTATGTCAAAGGCGGGCAGGCTAAACCTCTAACAATTGAAGTAACAAGAGAAAAATTACGTCATGTCTAGTTACGCTAACCTCGCTGCTGAACGTACATTTGGCACCAAGCGCCGTATGTGTATGTGTGTGCCTATGTATGTAACCAAGAGAATCTTCGATATTTCTGTACACACAAGCTTGAACTGACTTGGCGAAATACTTTCTTAAGTGGGTGGCTAAGAGAGCCTCCGAGCATATTGTAATTGAATGACTCATTAAGACATAAACAACCGTTTATGGGAAGTCGGTTGACCCAGATTAGAGTCCGTAATTTTTATCATATTTACTTCAACTTTTGCATATATCTAGTTTGGAGAAAGACATTGGATGAAATCTTTAGCCAGCTTTGTATCCTTTCAACTTGTTTAGTAAACAAATAATTCTTTTCAGAAAATAAATAAAACAGTAAAAAACCTTCACTTCTAGAGAAAGTCAGACAGTGCCAGTGATGTAAAAGAAGCAACCACGCAGACACTGATACTCTAAATATGACGTAATTCTCTCTCTCTCTCTCTCGCTCGCTCTTTCTCACACATATGCGTGCATCTCTAAGAGGCATAGATCCTCATGTGCCCGGAGGCCGCCGCATGAACATATGCCTCTTGAGGATGTTTGGAGCGCGCGCACGCACACGCAAACACACACATCGACGCGCAGTCACAAGAGCATGCAGATGTACTTAATATAGCATGTAGCTAGGTAAAGTCGACCTGATTTCACACAAATTATAGCAATTCTAGTTTTGTCACCATTTTCGCAAGTCTTGAAGCGAAAGCGAAACTCATCACGTTAAATATAAAATTACGTAAAAACAACACACACACATGACAAATGACGTTTGACAAACCAGTGACACATATGTGCGCATCTCCCGGAGGGCGCATGACATCGGCGCGCTTTCAGAAGAGCATGCAAGTGTACTTAGTATATAGTACAGCATGTAGCTAGGCAAAGTCAACCTGATTTCATACAAATTAAAGCAAGACTGAAATTATACCGTGATATTCTAGTTTTGTCACCATTTTCCCAAGTCTTGAAGCAAAAGCGAATCTCATATCACGATAAATATAAAATTACCTAAAAAACAAACAAACAAACAAACAAAAAAAAAAACAAATGACGTTTGACAAACCAATGACGCGTGTGCACTGCGCGCGCCCCTTCTAGAGTTCACTATGACCCATTGGCACATCTGCGAGGCTTTTTCAGAAGGATATATTTCAACATCAGAATCAAGTAAAAGACAAAAGGTAGAGACCCTTGACAGCGAAGACATCTCTCATATAGAAGGGACTTTGTGGGTTATGGTTCATCCCATCTTTTTATTTTTTTAATTTTTTTATTTTTATTTTTTTATTATTTTTTTAGGAGCGTTTTTTGACATGCTGTAAAATGAAATGTCACAAACTCCGTTCATGCTTTGAAGTGCTGGCGTGTTCATTTTGGTACTGTCTACCGTAAACAACATTCCAGGTGACAGTAGCAGCAGCAAAAATAAGTTTGACACCGGTGAATTTCTGCGATAATGTATTAACTATCGTTTTTGTAAACTTACTGCTCTGGGTTGTCGCGGTGTGTTCGCGGTGGATTAGTGGTTTTGGCTCAAACCCTGTCTCGTTTCGTGATAAAGACAAGAATGAAAACAGAAACATGTTCACGTCATCCGAACCCCCCCCCCCCTCAACCCCCCAACACACACACACACACACACACACACACACACACACACACACACACACACACACACACACACACACACACACACACACACAAAAACACATACAAACACCTAATCCCACTCGTACTCATAATTGACTAGGACGAAACGACTAAAATAATTATATAGGTAAAGTTATAGCATAAGTAATGGAAAGTATCACATCTACATGAACTGATAACGAGCCACTCAAACGGAAAAAGAAGCGCATATTCGTAATGAAATCATTATAAACCGATCATAAAATAAAACTGTCCAAATGGACATGCATTTTCAAGACTTTCATGGAGGTCCCACAAACAAGCAAAAGAGTTTTTGCGCTAAATTGTTGGCTCACTGTGTGTAATGGTCTGTGCACTGCAAACCAGTGTCAGTCAATCAGAGCATGTCTCAATATTGCTCAGACTGCGGCAGGCAGAAGACTTGAGGTTTTCCTATATGTATTTTTTAGGTGAGAAGCGGTCCTTTGCTTCACAGGGGAAATCCAACAATGCGCACAATAGGTAGTATTACACTTTGAGAACCCGCTTTTCCTATATGTACTTTTTAGGTGAGAAGCGGTCTTTTGCTTCACAGGGGAGATCCAACAATGCGCACAATAGGTAGTATTAAACTTTGAGAACCCGTTTATCGGCAGATTTTAGCATTCAGAGTCCGCACTGGAGCAGTTGGCTTTAAACAATCAACAAAATAGTTACTTCCCATAGGTAGTGCGTGACAAATGATGTCACACGTGGAAAATGTTTCGCTGCTTTCTAAAAATTATTTTACTGAAACAAAGCCCATAAATAACTTTATTCGCAAGTAATGATTGGGGTTCTTCCATCGTACTTCGCACAGTCCTAGGATGGTCCAGTGGTGTCTGTTCATTTCGTGTGCCAGTTCCTCTACCTTTCCAGGCGTTCTTAATGTTCTGACGTTACAGGTGCCAATGCTGATGTTGTTTCTGGCACGGAGTTTTGGTGGTGCACCCTTAACACATCTGCCCTGGTGCAAGACAGAAGGCGCGGTCCTTGTTCCGGGCGATGACCGATCCGGTATGGATTGAGGGAAGGTTGTCATTGCATGTGGTGTGTACACATCAATGCCAGAATTATCACAGATCATTCTTATATGTCACCCAAGCAAAGTCATGTTAAAGATCCTACTGAACAGGCTGAAGCCACAGGCAGAGGAAATCATAGCTGAGGAACAGGCAGGCTTCAGACCAGGGCGCAGCACAACTGAGCAGATCTTCAACCTGAGAGTTCTATGTGAGAGGTACCTCCAGCACCAGCAAGACCTCTATCATGTCTTTGTGGATTTTAAGAAAGCGTTTGACAGGGTGGCATGCAGCCCTTTGATCCACCATGAAGCTATACAACATAAATGCCAACCTGATCAAAGTCATAGCAAACTTTACAACAAGGCCACTAGCGCAATCTGCTTCAACGGCAAAATAGGAAACTGGTTTAGGACTACAGTTGGAGTCAGACAAGGCTGCTTGCTCTCACCTACTCTTTTTAACATCTTCCTGGAAAGAATCTTGACGGATGCTCTGAAAGATCATGAAGGAAATGTCAGTATTGGAGGCACGAACTTGCGCTTTGCGGACGACATTGATGGCCTTGCAGGAACAGAGAAGAAGCTAGCTCAGCTGGTGGAGAAGCTGGACAGTACAGCCATTGCGTATGGGATGGAAATCAGTGCAGAGAAGACCAAATTGATGACAAATAACACCAGTGGCATTGGCACTGACGTCATGATTGGAAGCCAAAAACTAGAAACAGTTAATAAATTCAAATACTTAGGAGCCATTGTGACAGATGAGGGATCAAAACCAGAAATACTGTCCAGGATTGCGCAGACAACAACAGCACTGACAAGATTGAAGACCATGTGGAAGGACAGAAACATCACGCTCTGCTCCAAGATCAGACTGATGCGCTCCTTAGTCATCTCAGTGTTCTTGTATGCCTGCGAGTCATGGACCCTCACAGCAGACCTTGAAAAGAGGATACAAGCCACTGAAATGAGATGTTTTCGAAGGCTGCTTGGCATTTCATACAGAGATCACATCACGAACGAGGAAGTGGGAAGCAGAATCAGGCAAGCCATCGGGCCATATGAAGACCTACTAGCCATTGTCAAAAAACGCAACATTTCTTTTTTCATTTTGCATGATGATGAGGATGAGGGCGATTATATGATGATGTCATGGTTGTCCATGTGGTTGGGGACTGCGTTCATCAGGGCTTGCCAAAACAATCTTGCAAGGCACTGTGCAATGAAGACGAAGGAGAGGAAGACAGAGGAAAAGATGGGAGGACAATATCTCAGAGTGGACAGGACTGAGGCTGCGTGATACGCTAAGAATGGCAGAGAACAGAGAGGAATGGAGGGAGCTGGTTGCCAAGTCATCAGTGGTGCCCCAACGGCCGGCAAGACTACGAGATATAGATAGATAGATCGATAGAATGATTGGGGGAAACGCTTGACGTTCACGACGCGATGCCGTGTTAATCAACTTCATCAAGATTGCTACTGATTTGCGTTTTCTGGGCCTACATAATGGGGTGTTCGCGCAGGACTGGACTAAAGCAGCCCCCCCTCCCCCTCCACGCCCCCCTACCCCATCACACACACACTGGCATTCAAACCTATAAGGTCACTTAAAATCCGGCAGGGAAGAGATCAACATCACGGTTATTTAAGACGCTGCGCGTCCGCTGCCAGCGCTCTTATTCACAACATAATTGCACTTCAAGAGAAGAACGATCTCTAATATGCAACAAACAGAGATGGCGGTGATGGTCGGGGAGGTGCAGTTTAAGTTCGATGAATAATTCAACTTTTTTATGCTCGTGCTGGTTTGTCGCCTCGCACGGAGAAGTAACGTTGAGTTATGTGTGACAATTTCGCACTGGTTGGTAGGTGTATCATAACGCCAGATCGACACGGGTACACTTTGGCGTTGACAGATTGGTAAGGAATAAAGAGGCTTGGCTGAGGAATTGGCATAGTCATACGTACATGCTTATTCCTTCTTTCATTGCTCTTTAAACTTACCACGCTTTTACCCCGGGTCAAGTTGATCGATCTGGCCTACGCCAAAATGTCACCGGGTCGATCTGTATACACTAAAGTGACCCCACACCGGATGTGAAGGTTTGAACGGCTTCAGCTGGCAATGCGGATAGATGGTAAATGGGGGCGGGGTGGGGTTTGTAGGGGGGTGGGAGGAAGGGGGAGTGGGGGGACTGAGGGGGTCGTCGTGACTGTCCATTAGGTCTACACATAACACGCCGTCAGACGTGTTCTAGCTTAACGGTCCGCTGTTCTAATGCCCTGAAGCGCTGAAGAAAAATAAAATACAGGCAACTCTACAATTTACACAGCTTCACAGTCCCCAGCGGCCCGGTACGACGCGGCACACGCCAGTGCTTACGCTTCATTTCACTGCCAGCTGCCGAAGGGAACTGATCGCAGCGTATACAGTACCAACTAAAGTTCTAGTCTGCGCTTTCGTTTTGTCTGAACTAGACTACTGTACAATTGCGGGTACTCGATCTGCCTTGGTATGGTTAGAAAGGTCTTGCCACAAAGTATTCTTGGGTCAAGTTTGAAGACTGTGGCCTGAATAGTCTCCGAGAGAATGCCCACTTTAACGTTTATCACGGACGACCACTGTTTCATTACATGGACTCACTTTTGCTTCGCATGTGAGCTGAAAATGTGTAGCTAAGTTTTCTTGAGAACATATGTGATGTAGCACGGCAGGCCGATACTATGATTGCTATAGATCCATGCCACTGATAATCTTTTTTTTTTTTTTTTTACCCCCACCCTGGTCTGCCATGGGGGACTTGGTTGGGGTTAACTAATTTTTAGTTCCCAGGGTCACCCTGGTCAGCCCCACAGGGTGGGTTTTCCCCTCTATTCTGGGGCATGTGTTTTTGTCTACCATTCACCTGTATTTTCCTTTTTTAAACTCTCCCTACTGTCTGCGCTGCCTGTAGCTCTTGATATTGGATGTGTGTTGCTAAATGGTCTTAGGTTTATTTAGCGTATTACAGTGCTGGCGACATACATTCAATATTCTGTTTATTTTATTTTATTTTTTTCACAAGCCGTGCAGGTGAGAAAGTCTTGTTGCTGTCGGGACGTTAAGCAAAGTACAACCAACCAACCATTTTTTTTCTAGATTTATAGCAGGAAAAAATGCTCTGATGAGCACAAAATGATTAACTAAATTCTCAAGTTATTGTACTCTTTTCATAGTTCTCATCATTTAAATTTTTTATTTTATTAATATTTATTATTATTATTTTCTTTTCATTTAACACGCTTATTGATCATCATGTGCTTTGGACTCTTTTAAGTCACGGTCGTGTTGGGTCACCAGGGTATTTTTACTGAGAACGTTTTCTCTGGGTGGACTTAACACTGCGTATAGTATATGTTAAAGAAATTGTATCTTGTGCTCTTGTGTGTAGGAGCATAATGATGCTTATTATTATTATTTTTTATCTTATTTTTTGTTTTTGCAGATTAACTGAACTGACCGGAAGGAGCTGTCTGATAAAACAACAGAAAAGCATCAATTATAATATATAATAATATACAGTATTGTCCGGCTGTCAGCATACTATTTCATCTGTAATGCAAGGACGTGTTTTATATTGTGATATGTCTTCTGTAATTTGTGTCACTGTGAAATCTTGTTTATTGCCTTTACCTTTAGACCACAATAATTATTAATGTATGTGTGTGAATGTGTGTGTTTGTGTGTGTGTGTGTGCGTGTGTGTGGGAGTGTCAGTGAAGAGATTATGTAGTTATTCGACCCTAAAGTTAGCATGTTATGGCAAGCGCAAATCTTCTCATTTTGCCAAATCAAGTTGTGATTTTTAATAAAATATAAAAGGTAGAGCTTTGAAATTTTGCACGATCACACATTTTTATGCGCTCTTTCCAAAGGTAATATCAGTTTTTATGTGTTTACAGTCTGAAATTATGGGTGATCCTATACCTACATGTGAGCATATCCTGATACGGAGTGTCTAAAAGAAATTGTCGCGCAGGCAATCAGTACACTTTTCTGAAGTCTATCTAAAAACATCTATTTTGCACCCCACCCCACCCCCGAAATCTTCCGCTAGTCAGTACTATAGTCTGTTTACATTAATGAGGCGTCTCTCACTCACTCTCACAGCCATACGGGGTCAGCGTACATGCAAGCTTCACACACAGCTGACAGATATAATCTACCATCCAATTTAACACGAATGCGTCACACACAACTGACAGATCTACGATCCAAGTTAGCAGACCAGCGATCGAGTCAGTCTGTGAATATTATGGTGGAACGCGAAAAAGCCGAAATTTTACTTTCGAGCATTCGTGGTGATGTTTTGTGATTCTCTCAGGGTTCAGTTGACCATGTGGCTGACCGCAAGCTTTACTTTCACATTCTTTCGTGTCTGCCGGTCGTGATAAAGGCTACGGGAACGAAATATTCTTCACCTGAATATGGATTGGGGTATCAGGAATCTGATTTACACTCCCCATAACAACAGTGCTTTCCAATACCGCCGAAAATGGCTAAAATAATGGAAACATCGACGCTCTTCCATGCCCCGCATGCCGTACCGGCCTGCACGTGGTCTACAGCGGTTTGATTGGTCGAGAGTCTAAGTCTGATTGACCGTCATTTCACCGAAACAACTGGTCGGTCTATCTGTGGTTTGTCTTCAAAGGAAAACCTCAAACTACAGAATGTTTCCTGCACTGTCTGCAGTACCTCCTCTTTAGATGATCTTAGTGTGTTGTACAATAATGTTGCACAAGTCTTAACTTGATGAACTTGTACAGTTTTAATAGCATCAAGTGAACCAGTTTCTGCATTTCTCTTTAATGCATACATGAATCGGATACATGTAGTTTGAATCAGCATCATTTAGGATGGGCTCTGATTGCTAAAACTCGCCAGTTCACTTGATTATCCTGGCTCAATTAAGACTTTTCTAGTAATTCTACCCTCTTTTTTATTTCTACAATTCATGTTAGAAGGCACATGCAACGTACGTTTCTACTGCCTCTTGTGCACATCCGGAAAACTCTTCTGCATAGATAAGAAGAAAGAGGAGAAAAGTTTTTCATTTTAGGACATTCAAAACTCACAAGTTAGAGAAACCTTCTCCAGGCAGGAAAGGGTTAATAGCTCCGTTTATTTTCGAAGGTATAACAATGCTGGAACGGGAAAGGGTTAATAGTTTGCAGCCCCCCCCCAACAACATGTCCTAAAAGAATACTGGATAAAACAGCGAATTGTACATTGTTAACATTTGCCAATTGTTACGTGGTAGTCGTAGTCGTAGTATGATACAATCACACCAGACGCACGCACGTAGGGTTCTTGTGAAGAAACTTCACTCAGCTGCAACTCGTCACACGTGGCACAAGGTTGTAGAACACAATGGAGTAACAGTTCCAACAATATTTTATTGCAGCGATGTAATCTCCGCACAATGCATCCACAAATGCACCAACACTGATACACTGACTCCTCTACAATGCATCAACACTTTTGACACTACGTCTCTCATACAATGTACTTCCTAAAACGGTCTTTTATACTATTATAGATTTCGAGAACAATCCAACAATTTCTCCCAACACAACCAATGAGAAAAGAAAACGTAAGCAAAACTCACTAAAAGAGAACTCTCTAGAAGTTGCAACAAATTTCGACTACTCTCTAAGCGCCTTTGATACAATGTTACGAAATGTTGCCGACAACTTTGACATTATATCTGAGGTCACTAGAAAGATCGCGACCCTGCTAGAACCTTCCATTCTAATGTAGGTCAAACTTTACAACATTGTAGCGAAACTACGCGTCACAACAAAAATCGATCGCAATTCTCCGTGCAAAAGAAAATGAATTCTTGTAAAAAGTACGTAATTCTTATCCAAAATAATTCAAATGAATATCGGATCTTTCCTATGATTAACACACACACACACTCTCAAAGAATAAGACAACCACAAACGTAAAACCAATACAACCGGTTATGAATGTTTACTTGAGTTTTTGTAGTCTTTATTTTCCAATCCACTGAGTATGCACACATAGCAGAGGTTTTCTACTGCCCATGGTGCGAGTCTGTGGAACTCTCCTGTGTAGAAAGGAGAGGAAGAGCAGAAAAGACTTTCATTTTACAGCACTCAAACTTCTTTAGTTAAATTAACAGACCTGCTAAGAACATTAATAAAGGAGATTATTGAAATTTTACAGCACATCAGTTTCTTTACTAAAATTACCCATTTTGTTTGGCATTTTTAAACAATGCTGCATAAAACAGCTAACTTTAGTCAAAATTTTACATTGTTAACATTTGCCAATACAATCGGTTATCAGTGTTGACTTGAGCTAAAATGTTTTAGTGTTTCATTTTTTAATCCACGTGAGCATGCACACGTAGCAGAGGTTTTTTACTGCCCATGGTGCGAGTCTGGGAAACTCGACTGTGTACGAAGGAGAGGAAGAGCAGAAAAGACTTTCATTTTACAGCACTCAAACTTCCTTAGTTAATTTAACTCTTTTGTTGAGCATTATTGTAAGACATGCTAAGAACATTTTATAAAGGAGATTATTGAAACTGTATTATTGAAAGGAGATTATTGAAACCTGAAGTGGGTCACTTTAACTAACTTTAAGTATCGTGAAATGAAAGATATTCTGCTGCTTTTAGTTTTATCTGTACTTTGGAGAGTCTCACTGATGCGCACAACGGGGAGCAGACAACTCCTGTTGCGTGTTCGTACTCACTGGAATTGTAAAAGGCGAGTCTAAGTTGAGGCACGACAACATTGAAAACCTGCACATTTTAGCAATCAAAGCCCAACATGGTATCAGTTTCAGCCAACTTAATAAAATTTCAAATACAAAACGATTTCCAAATACCGTCAGTAGCTCGCTTGAGCTTGCCCTTAGCACCACGTGAATGTTCTGTGTTTACGTACAGTGTGTGAGTGAATGCGTGTGATTCACGTGAGCGTGCTTGTTGGGTTCAGTTCGCGGCTACATTCTGCGCATTGAGTTATATTATAAATATGAGAAATGCGCCATATAAATGCTATGCATTATTATTATTATTAACATGGAGCAGATTGCTTTAAGTTAGTCCTTTTGTGAAACATTATAGCAAGACATATCATGAACATTGCGAAAAACTCAGCTTTATTGCCTGGAGCAGGTCACTTTAAACTCGTCAGTGATCTTCCAATTAACTTGTAGTTCTTTATGATGTTTGAAATAAAAAAGACACTAATTTTGAAAATGTATTTAATACAGGCCATTTGCACCAAACTCAAATTTTATAAAATAACGGTAATAAGTGAAAGTCATTCAAACATATCATGAGTACAGTCAAAGTTTGTGTAGTTCCCTCACCCCCACCCCCCACCCAATTTACTTTAGAACTAGAGATATACTGTGCAAACAAATAGGGCATATTGAGATTTTTATTTGAATGGTCAGGAATTTTCAAAATTGCTGAAATGGCGAGTTATCCGTCAATTAGCAATGCCATCGGCTTACATTTTCTAACATTGGTTTCATTGTGCAGGTGAAGTGATCAGATTGCGAGCCATGATTTAAGAAAAGAATATTATTATTTATTTATTTATATTTAGTTTAATTTAATTTAATTTTTTATTTTATTTTATTTTATTTATTTTTATTTTTCCGGGGGGGGGGGGGGGGGGGGGGGGGAAGGGGGGAGGTAGATCAAGTAGCAATGCACGCACAACTAGTCATCGTTTATTGTTCAACAACAAAACGGAGGTTCTTTATTAAAATGATTGATTGTACATTGCTGAACATCCCGAGAGCAACAAGACTTTCACAGGACGTGCCTGCACTGCTTGTGAAAAAAAAAAAAATGAATATTGAATGTATGTCGCCAGCCGGTCCAATACGTTAAATAAACCTACGACATGGGGCCTAAATGAAGCTAGGACCATTTAGCAACACACATCCAATATCAAGAGCTACATACAGCGCAGACAGTAGGGAGAGTTTAAAAAAGGAAAATACAGGTGAATGGACCAGGGGTAGATAGAAACACATGCCCCAGAATAGAGGGGAAACCCCACCGTGTGGGGCTGACCAGGGTGACCCTGGGAACTAAAAAGTTGTTAACCCCACCCAAATCCCCCAGGGCAGACCCGGGTGGGGTTCTTTATTAAAACAATCTAAATAACATTCAGAATCTCTTTTAGACTCGGATCATATAAGAATATAGCCAAACATTTACAGAGGTGATGTTGCAGTGTGCTACATATGTCAATACATTTTCATGTTTATCCCCAGCATTACCAACGTGTCATTCGTATGCTGTAAAGAAACATAAAAAGTTGAAATGAATGAAAATGAATTTGCAGCAAAATATCATGACCCATGTTTGTCCTAAAACTACAAGTAACACACCTTACAATTTTTTTACACAGATTTTGTTCTCAGTAAAACAAAAGACCACCTTTTGATACTCATACAATTTACTTAGCACATTGTAGACTGAAAACATCAAGAAAATGCAGGGTGCCATCTTAAACAAGCGTGTTGAGGTAAACACCTAGCTGTCTAAGGACGTATGGAACCTCAAAACTGTCACAGTTATTGTTCATTGGGTTCCATTCTTTAAAACTAGCCTTAGCAGCGTAAACTTGCATGATGTCAGTCTGAAATAGTAATGTAAACAGATGCCCTATAATTTAAAGGATCCTCTGCGTTTCTGGCGCCGTCAACGTTTCCGACGATAAAGTCGTAGACAGGGGTCTTCACGTTTAAGACCTTCACCTCTCCTGGGGTCTCACCCGGGTCTGCCCTGGGGGACGGGTGGGGTTAACTACTTTTTAGTTCTCAGGGTCACCATGGTCAGCCCCACTCCATTCTCTTTTTCTCCTTTATTTTAACGAGTAATGAGTACAGGCGTCTTTCAACAACACACATTTACTACAGTCTGTCTTGTGTGCACCTGGTACAAATAAAGTTCACTTTTTTTCCATTTCCTCTGTGTTTTCTCCAGTACTGTTCTTGTTTGCACTGATCCATTGTTGCGGTACGAGCAGCTGCTTGCATTTTGGGTGACAGTCCAAAAAAAAAGAAGACTTAAAACTGTGTCTGGCAGGGTCAACAAGAGACATAAATGCTCATGGGCTTATGTGGATGCATGGGCTCATGAGGGAGGCTTAAAGCGGTGGATATGCAGTACAACCTCAAATGAACCAACAAGTGACAGTTTCTTGGCTTGACTTCGCGAACGAAGATTTTATAGGAGTTGCCCACGACGTCTGCAGGCTTGTTCGTGGCTGCGGAGGCCAATCCGAGACAGGCAGGTTCGACCGCAGTGGCTGCAGGGGAAGGTATGGCCAGGGTTCTGAGCTGCGGCATCTCTGTTTTTTCTCCTGAGCCGCTTGTCCTTAAGGCTAGCTCTGTGAGAGTCCTCAAAGGAGACAGCTGCCTTGTAAATGGTGGAGCGCCAGGTGTCACGGTCCGCAGCAAGCGAAGACCACTGGTGGTGGTCGATTTGGCAGGCACTAAGTGACTTCTTGAGACAGTCTTTGTATCTCTTCTTTGGTGCCCCTCTGTCACGGTGTCCAGTAGCAAGCTCGCCGAACAGGGTGATCTTTGGTAGGCGATGATCCTCCATCCTGGAGACATGCCCCGCCCAGCGGAGCTGTGTCCGCAGCAGCAAAGCCTCGATGCTCACAGTTTCAGCCTGTTCAAGGACCTCGACGTTGGTGACATAGTCACTCCAGTGAATGCCCAGGATGGTACGCAGGCAGCGCTGGTGGAAGCGTTCGAGGAGTCGTAGTTGGCTGCGGTAGAGGGCCCAGGACTCGGAACCATACCATAGGGTGGTGAGGACCACAGCTCTGTACACGCTGATCTTGGTGCCTGTTTTCAGCTGTTGATTGTGCCACACCCGCTTGAAAAGTCGCCCGAAAGCGCTGTTCGCTTTTGCCAGCCTGCTGTCAAGCTCCTTGTCCAGCTTGGCGTCCGACGTGATAATGCAGCCAAGGTAAGTAAACTGGTGCACTGACTTTAGTTCAGACTCGCCAATGGTGATGTGAGGAGGGCGATACACTGTCTTGGGTGCCGGCTGATGGAGGACCTCTGTCTTTTTCAGACTGACCTCGAGTCCAAAGAGCTGGGCAGCATCTGCGAAGCAAGACGTGATGCGCTGCAGGGCTCTCTCTGTGTGTGCAACGAGGGCAGCATCATCAGCAAAAAGCAGCTCACGAATCAGTTGGTCTAGGGTTTTCGTGTGGGCCTGCAGTCGTCTGAGGTTGAACAGGCTGCCATCGAGACGATACCTGATGTACACTGCATCGTCATCATCGAGGTCCACTGTGGCCTGCTTCAACATCATGCTAAAAAAGATGGTGAAGAGGGTCGGTGCCAGCACGCAGCCCTGCTTTACGCCGTTGAGAATAGGGAATGGTTCTGAGAGGTCATTGTTGAGTCTGACCTGGCCTTGCTGGTCCTCGTGTAGCTGGACAATCATGTTGAGGAACTTTGGGGGACAGCCAAGTCGCTCCAGGATCTGCCACATGCCTTGCCTGCTTACAGTGTCGAACGCTTTTGTTAGGTCGACAAATGTTACGTACAGCCCTTTGTTCTGCTCGCGGCACTTCTCCTGTAGCTGTCTCAGCACAAAGACCATATCGGTGGTGCTCCTGTTTGCTCTGAAGCCACACTGGCCCTCTGGGAGTTGGTCTTCAGCGATGGCAGGTACCAGCCGATTCATGAGCAGCCTTGCAAGGATTTTCCCAGCAATGGACAGCAGGGTAATTCCCCGATAGTTGGAACAGTCAGACTTCTCGCCTTTGTTCTTGTACAGGGTGATAACGACTGCATCACGGAGATCTTTTGGTAGTGTTCCTTCCTCCCAGCAGCAGAGAAAGAGGTCATGGAGCTTGTTGTGCAGTGCTGTGCCTCCATGTTTCCAGATCTCTGGCGGTATTCCATCAATGCCTGCTGCTTTGCCACTCTTGAGCTGGTGGATGGCTGTGAGGGTCTCTTCAGCGGTGGGCGGTTCGTCCAATTCAACCTTTACTGGGAGGTGTGGGATTTGTAGGACGACTGCTTCTTGAACAGTGCGCTCAGCACTGAAGAGGCTCTGAAAGTATTCCGACCAGCGGTTCAAGATGGAGGTATTATCTGTGAGGAGTGCCTGGCCATTCGCGCTTCGCAGGGGACTTTGTACCAGGTGCCTGGGACCATACACTGCTTTCAGTGCTTCGTAGAAGCCCCTGTAGTCACCATTGTCAGCACAAAGCTGGGTCCTCTGTGCAAGTCTGGTCCACCACTCATTCTGGAGATCTCTGAGCTTGCGCTGGAGACTGCTGCAGACGAGGCGGAAGGCAGACTTCTTCACAGGGCAGGAAGGCTGGGCTAGGTGGGCCTGGTGGGCGGCTCTTTTTTTTGCTAGGTGTTCCTGGATCTCTACATCAAACCAGTCTTTGTTCTTCTTTCTGGCGAAACCCAAGACTTCTGCAGAGGATTTTGCAATAGCAGTTTTCAGTTGTTCCCAAAGTGTTTCAGGGGAGGAGTCTACTGGGTCCGCTGTGTCTTTGAGCCTGCGCTGTAAATCTGTCTGAAAGGCAGCTTTCACATCGTCACGCTGAAGGCTGGCAACGTCAAGCTTTTTCTTGGGGGGCCCCCATTTCTTGGGTTTTGGCTTGAAGTGGAGCCTGAGTTTGCAGCGGACAAGGCGGTGGTCAGTGTGGCACTCTGCGCTGGGCATCACACTGGTGAGGAGGACGTCACTGCGGTCCCTCTGACGCACTAGGACATAGTCGATAAGGTGCCAGTGTTTGGAGCGAGGATGCATCCAGGTGGTCTTTCGACTGTCCTTTTGCTGAAAAGTAGTGTTGGTGATGACCAGTTGCTGCTCCGCACAGAACTCCAACAGTAGGCGGCCATTGTCATTGCAGTTCCCCACGCCATGCTTGCCGAGGACTCCTTTCCAGGCTTCAGAGTCCTGGCCCACTCTGGCGTTGAAGTCGCCAAGGATGATGACTTTGTCGTCTGCAGGGGTACTCTGTAGGAGGCTGCGCAGGTCAGTGTAAAACTTGTCCTTTTCAGCAGGCTCTGCCAGGAGGGTTGGGGAATACACACTGAGAAGGGTGACGTGCTGCTGGTGTCTCAGTGGGAGGCGCATGGACATGATGCGGTCTGAGTGGCCCGTTGGTAGGTTTTCCAGCTTAGTCGCAATGGATGTCTTGACCATGAAACCCACGCCTGAAAGCCGTCTTTCTGATGCAGGCCTGCCTGACCAGTAGAGGGTGTACCCAGCACCAAGTTCTTGGAGGCTGCCTTCGTCCGGAAGGCGTACTTCGCTGAGCGCGGCGATGTCGATGTTTAGCCTCCGCAATTCATGGGCAATGAGGGCGGAGCGACGCTCAGGGCGTCCGCTGTCTGCTTTGTCGAGCATGGTTCGGACGTTCCAGCATGCTACGTTGAGTCCGGTCGTGGTCGTCATGAGAGTGGATCCGTTATTCTTTCTTGTTTTTTGACCGCAGGAGAGGATGCCCGTTGACCGCGGCTAGCCAACTGGGGTTGCGAGGGGACGAGCTTTGGTTAGGCCACCTTTTCTAGGCCCCTCTCCGTGTGGAGCAAGCAGTGCTGTCCCTAGAGAAGGCTGCTTGGTCGTTCAGGGTGTGCCGAGTGATGTTGTCATCCCCAGGTCAACATCAGGCGACCAATATCCTGAACCGCCTGCATGCAGGTTTGAGACTGCGGCTTCCAGTGACATCTTTCACCTGCCGTTTCGCCCCTCGCCCGTCGCTACAGGACTTGGAATGGTCAGTGTCATGGTCCGTGGACGTTTCCTAAAGCCTGCGCGGTGGAGCTTTTTGGTGGAGTGCAGTGTGCGCAGTACTGGCCCCACCCTTTAAACCCTTGGTTCATCTGCCATGGCCTAGCAAGCTGGGACGATGGCATCGAGGTCCTCGGGTCGTAGGTTTTATATCAGACTGTCCTTGTCCTAGTCTCTGGCTCAAAAGCCTTCCCCGGAGACACGGGGGCTTTGATGTCAGGGGTTTCCTCCCTTAGCCTTTCCGCAGCCAAGCGGCCAGGCCTGCAAGGCAGCAGGCGACTCGTGGAGGGCGGGGTCGTCTATGTCCCGTGCAGATGTGAACATCTGCCCACTGCCCAAAGTACAACAAAGACAAATTTCAAAACATAAATCAGAATTTTATGACTTCTTTATCCCAAAAAGTATTAAAGAATTTTTGTTAACAATCTTTTTCCCCCCTCAAAACTTGGGGGGGGGGGGGGGAGGAGGGGTATGGGGGATGAGGCAGGACATAATCTGCCCCTACCACCACCTACTTTTTCTTTGGAAGACCCCCACCCCCCTTCGGTCCCTACAACAGTGTAATGTGCTGGGATGTGACAATTCATAGGATTCCCTGTAATTCATAACTGGTTTATGGCAGAAGAATCATACCCCCACCCCTGCGCGGTTCCTATGCCACTGTATTGTGCATGGATGTGATAATTCATATCATTCATGACTGGTTTATGGCAAAAGCAGCAATCCTCCAAGACAGGCTATTCAGTGAACATGTATAGTCCACAGTGAAACCTGTGTGCAAAGCGTAAAAAATCTCACAGATTTGATTATCACTGTTACATGTCAGCAGTGTCCACTGTACCAGATACTACTGACTATAACCAGATTTAGATTATTTGTGCTCTGAGCGGAAATTCAAATATTGAAATTTCAGCATGCCAATTTAAATTTTAATTTTCAGTTCATACATTCCTTATAACCAGTGCAAAATATTAGTTTAAAACATCATCAAAACATTTGCATTTACTTTCCATGCCATATTTGTTTGTGCCTATGAAGCTGTGCACAAAGAGAGGAATAATGTGATATGTACACAGAGATACAGCTTTTAGGCAAACTGGTCTCACTCCACTAATTTCCTGTGTATTGTTACAATTCAGAACATTCACTGTCATATTCATTCACGTCACAAAATACAGCAAGAAAGACCCAGGAATTTGACAGATTTGTTGTCATTTTTTGGTCTACCGAACTGAAAATACGGTAGACTTTGAAATGGGGCTGGGTCGGAGCGCATTCCGGAGCATGCACATACGTTTTTGGCGTGCGGGGCAGAAATTCTAGCAAAGAAGTAACAAGATAAAAATGACGCTACGTCTAACTACGCAAACCTTGCTAGAGAACGTCTTTTTGGCGCCAAGCGCCGTAAATGTGTGTGCGCGTGCGTGCGCGCGCGCGCGGGCGCGCGCGCGTGTGTGTGTGTGTGTGTGTGTGTGTGTGTGTGACAGCGACTAGAGCCCGCGCTTGAGGACGGACAAGCTTGAAATTGTATGTTATTGTCCCTAAAAGAATAATCTTGAGACGGTATTTTTTTGTGTGGAGTTTTTGATTAAGATGCTCATTGGCGAGAAAAGGTCCGTTTCACAAAACCCGGTTGATCTACGATATTGAATGAGTTCGTTACCCAGCATTGTACCTCTATAACGTTTTGAGTGATTATTATTATTATTTTTTTAAAATCACGTTTTGGGGATTAATTTCACGAATTATTGAATTTTTTTAACGGAAAAAACAATCTTTTCATTAATAATCGCATGATTATTTTATATATATATATATATATATATATATATATATATATATATATATATATATATATATATATATATATATATATATATATATATATATATATATATATATATATATATATATATATATATATATATACGGTATTTACATAAGCCTACAGTTTGTCTCGGCTGTCGGGTACGATTAGGTCAGGTGTGACCTGTATGCCCTAGGTGTGAAAATCAGACAATTTTTTTTTGCACCACGCTTTCGGAGTCATTTGTAAAACAGCTAATATAACTTTAATTTTTCTTTTTACGAAAAAAACCCCTGTCTTCTCATTAATACCGGCTTGATTGTTCACAAACAGTGTTTGCATAAGCCTGCTGTTTGTCCCGGCTCTGGAGTAGGATTAGGTCAAATTGTGACCTGTACTCCCTTGGTGTGAAAATTAGCAAGAAAATTGCAAAGTCTGATATTCTCATACGTCAAATGTTAGTACTGCGATGAGTGACGTATAACATCGAGTCGTCACTATGAACACGGCGTCGTGGGACCAATGACAGTACATTATATAAGACAAAGCCCGAGAGTGCGAGGACGCGTCTTGAGAGTTATTTCCCTTATGAACGTGCTGCGACGGGCTGACCGAGCAAAGCGAAGCGTGGGGGAGACTCGCAAAGCATTTTCTTTCTCAAACGCAACAAGCGAAGGTGTATCGGCATATCATTCTTCCGCTTTCCCAAGGAAGAAAAAAGGTAAGCTAATCACTTTTAGTTCTTATTTTTGCATACACTTACGACTAGAGAATTGTAACTCACGCAGACTTGCCCCAGTCGTACGTACAGACTCTCGCACAACAGACGCATACACCGTCACCGACTCAGTCGGGCGCACACACGCCGTAAAACTCAACACACTAGATCTCTTTCTAATATGGGCCTTTATAAAAATAAGCAATAAAAGAACACTCAAAAGATTATGTACATCACCCCTTCTCACTACAAGCACATTAACACCGCACAATGTAAACGCCAGGCTAGGTAATTGTCTCTCACAATCCAACCTGTTTTAGTGGTGTTCTCGCTTTGTAACGTTCTGTCCTCTCACGTCTAGGCGTGTAAGTCTTTCGTCGCACGCTTCCGAGTCGTCCCGTGTCTCGTACTGCCCACTCGGCACCGGTCTCCACGTGGCGTTAGTGGGTAGTCTCCTGAGTCACTGACTGAGTGGGCTAGCACAGGGGTGCCATCTTTGTCCAGGATTAGGACTTGATGTCAGCAGATATGTTGTTCAATCTTTTTCACTGGTCCGGTTTTTAAGGAGCTGTGCTAATCCAGGTCCTACCATGTTGGATTGGTCCTTAAAAATACTCGTGAGCTTTTGGTCCTTTGGATCCGAAGTGTTTACCGTGCTTGAAGACCCGTGTCCGGGGAGAAGAGGATCCTGGTGGCTGAGGTTTCCTTTGGGTTGCGGCTCACTGGTGCCAACACTCCACTTTGGCCTTGACTTCTACCTAAACGGGAGGTTAGTCGTACCGGCCTAGTCAATCGGCTCTTGTCACGTTAAGCCCTATCCCACTGTTGACATGCGGGTTGATATACGGAGCACCATGCTATAGCCTCTGCTGCTGATTAGGTGCTTTACGCCAGTATTCCCCTGCATTCAACAGTGTGATAGAAGGCGGTGGCTCAGACGGTTCAATCGGGCTTACCCCCTTGAGTATATCTTTCGGGCAGTCTCCATTGTGCGTCGGCTGGAGACCCGCCGACAGTTGCACTTTCCCTTGTTGGGCTCGGTGGCGGGCGGGGACCCCCGGGGGATGAATATCTCTACTATTATAATAAGGAAAAAAAAAACAAAACTGGCACAGAAGCGGCACATAGTCACCGACTTTGAACATGACAGTGACTCGGACTGTGAGGAAGCGACGCCTCAGGCGTCGGCCGTATGGCCTCGCTTCCTCATTGTCTATAGCAAGGTGAAGGAGAAACCTGTTCCCAAGCTGCATCCTTTTCTGGTGGGGGAGACCCTCAGGAGCCGTGTTGGCAGGCCTGATGCCCAGCGCCTCAGGTCTGGTGACTTGCTGGTAGAGTGTCGTACCCGGGCACACTCCAGCGGGCTACTGAGGCTCTCTTCCATCGGAGACACTCCAGTGGAAGTCACACCCCACAAAACTATGAATTCGTCAAGAGGCGTAATCAAAGATCAAGCTTTGGCAGAACTGTCAGAAGATGAATTTTTACGGAACCTTATGTCTCAGGGGGTGACTTACGTCAGGCGCTTCGCTTCCAAGCGAGGTGGTGGGGAGATCCGTCTCCCTATCTCCCTACCATCATACTCCTGACGTTTGGCACTTCCAACCCTCCTACTGCCATCTGGGGAGGTTACTACTCCTTGAAAGTGAAAACAAATGTTCCTCCGGTGCTTTAAGTGCCAAACGTATGGCCATGGGCAGAAGATATGCCACCAGGCAGAGGCTTCATGCGCCCGTTGCACTAAGCCCGAACACTCTGCTGAGTCCTGCACAGCCACCCCCCTGTGTGTGAATTGCCAGGGCGCGCATATGGCTTCGGACAAGAAGTGTCCTCGTTGGATATCCGAGTGCAAGCTGTTTGACGGCCCTGGTGCAGCTGCGGCTGTCCCAAACTCTGTGTATACTTTCAGTGCTGCGGTGGCAGGCAAGCGCCCCACCAAAGATTTATCATGTCAAACCCCAACTTCTTGGTTGGGGGCGGAGCCTCGGCTCCTCTCGCCCCTGGAGAGTAACCCTCCTCCTGTGGTGACGAGGAGCCAGGGAACGCAGAAGGCGGACACTGCCGGTCCGGTAGTACCGCCTCCTGTTGCCCCTAAGCCTCAGCCCCCACCCAAGCCTGTCAGTTTGTCTGCTCCAAAGGCTTCTGGCTCTGGTCAGCTTTCTAAGGTCGCTAACTCTAGCGCCAGGAATGCTGCCCAGGACCAGAAGTAAAACAAAAGCTATGAGACCTCTGTGCGCACGGGACCAGAAGGAGAACACTGATGTCCCTCTTCAAAACAAATATGCTGCAATGGATGAGCAGACGGAGGGAGTGGAAGTTGTCATTGCTGGTGCTGCGGCAGCTCCACTCCCTTCATCTCCGAAGAACCAGAGGAGGCCCGGGAGCCGGCCCCCCTCTGTTTCTTCAATTCCTTCCAAGGCAAAGGGGAAAAAAAAAAAAAAAGGGGGGGGGGGGGGGGCGGGGACTCTTCACCACCAGATAAAGACATAATCATGTACTCTCTGCTCAGTGGAATTGTCATGGTTTTCAAGCTAACTTTGAAGAATTACGTCTTTTAGTCAAGTTTTATAACCCCTCAGTAATATCTCTTCAGGAGACTTACCTGAAGTCTTCTGACCCTGTGTCCTTTATTGGTTTTAACGCTATACATAAAGGCTCTGATTCGGAGAGGCGCTCGGGTGGAGTGGCTCATGTGTAGCCAAATTTTATGTAGCTCCGTTAGCATCGACACCTGTCTTCAGGCTGTCGCAGCTCGGGTTACCTTGAAGAAGACCATACCCATAAGCAGTGTTTACCTGCCACCATCCTTGTGGGTCTGTAATAATGATATTTTTAACTTGGTAGATCAGCTGCCCCCTCCCTTTATTCTCATGGGGGATTTTAACGGTCACGCTCACTTTTGGGGTAGTGACCACTATGATGGCAGAGGTCAGATATTAGAAGATGTTTTTTCTCACCTTAACCTATGTGTTTAACGATGGTTCACCTACATACTCTAACACAGGTTCAGGATCTAGTTCTGTTCTAGACCTCACTGTGTGTGATCCTTCACTCTTGCTGGACTTTGACTGGAAGGTTCACGACGACCTGTGTGGTAGTGACCACTTCCCAGTAGTCCTGTCATCGGTCAGCTGTGAGGAGGATTCGCCAGTGGGGCGCTGGAATCTTAAGAAAGCTAACTGGCCTCTGTTCGCCTCCCTCTGTCAGTCTCGTATTACAGAGGAGGTGGTTATGTCAGCTAAAGAACTTGTTTCTTGTTTTACTTCTATTTTGTTGGACGTAGCAGGTGAAACCATCCCTAGAACTTCCACATCAGTCCCTCGGAAGCCGAGAGTACCATGGTTCAATGAAGAGTGCCGCAAGGCCTAAAAACGCGCAAATCTGCTCAGCAACGTGCTTTTCGCAATCCGTCGCAAGCGAATATTTTAACCTTTAAAAGGCAGAGGGCGAAAGCCCGTTACATATTTAATCGTGAACGCCGTGCTTCCTGGAGACGTTTCGTCTCATCATTATCTTCTAGAACACCATCGCAGAAAGTCTGGAAGGCTGTTCGAAGAATTAGGGGCAGGGGTGGCTCGTCTTCTGTCGGCCATCTTAGAGATGGTGCCAGTTTGGTCACAGATAAAAAGGTTGTGGCCAATTTGCTTGCCTCCACCATTGCCCATAATTCTTCGACAGAGCATTATTCACCCTTCTTCCAGAGAGAGAAGGAGAAGCGAGAGTCGTGTACTTGTGAGTTTATTTCGGATAACACGGAAGACTATAATGCCCCTTTTACATTTTCAGAATTGCAGCAAGCCATGCAGAAATGTAATGACTCTGCTGCTGGACTAGATACCATCCACTATCAGCTCCTAACACATCTGCCTGAGGATTCACTCCTTGTACTTCTCAAGGCCTTTAAGCATATCTAGATAACCGGTCATTTTCCGCCATCTTGGCGCCAGGCTGTGGTTGTGCCAATCCCCAAGCCGGGTAAGGATCCTTCCGACCCGGGCAACTACCGGCCAATCGCTTTGACATCGTGTTTATGCAAAACTATGGAACGCTTGGTCAACGCCGGCCTGGTGAGGCATCTTGAGTCACAGGGTCTCATCACAGACCTCCAGTGTGGTTTCCGGCGCTTCGGTAGTACAACTGACCATCTAGTCCGCTTTGAGTCGTTTATCCGAGATGCTTCTGTCAACCAACAACATGTCTATGCAATTTTCTTTGATCTTGATAAGGCATATGACACTACCTGGAAGTATGGTATAATGTCTGATTTGTCGGACATGGGTTTTAAAGGGCGCCTGCCCGTTTTTATTCACAATTTTTTTTGTCTAACCGGTCGTTCCATGTCCGTGTGGGCTCCACCCTCTCCGAATCCTTTGAACAGGAGATGGGTGTCCCGCAAGGCAGCATTCTATCTCCTGTTTTATTTAGCATTAAAATTAATAACATTGTAAAGAGCGTCAAGGATAATGCTGAATGCTCTTTGTTTGTGGACGACTTTGCTTTGTGTGCACGAGGTCGAGGACTTGCGTCCCTTGGGAGGCGCTTGCAGCAGGGGTGGGTATCTCTCAACGGATTCAGGTTCTCGCCCTCCAAGACAGTCGGTGTGCAATTTACTAACCAGACGAATTTTTACTAACCAGAACCTAGCCTGAGCATTGCTGGAGTGCCAATTAAGGTGGCCAGGGAGGCAAAGTTTCTGGGGGCCATCTTTGACAAAAGACTGACCTTCTGCAACCATATTAATTACCTTAGAACCTCTTGTCAGAAGGCCCTCGACGTTCTTCGTGTCGTTGGTCGTACTGACTGGAGTGCAGACCGCATTGTCTTACTTCGACTGTACCGGGCCCATGTTCGGTCCAAACTGGATTATCACGTCCTGAGAAAGCCTTGTTGCTGTCGGGACGTTAAGCAATGTACAATCAATCAATCAATCCAAACTGGATTACGGCTCGGCTTCCAAGTCTGTTCTACAGCGTCTGAACACAATTCACCATCAAGGTCTGCGAATATGTCTGGGGGCCTTCAGGACATCTCCAGCTCCTAGTCTGTATGCCGAGGCAGGGGAACCTTCTCTCAAGCTGCGCCACATTCGCCTCATGCTCAGCTACGTTGTGAAGCTGAAGGCCCATCCAGACAATCCTGCCCGTCGTTTGCAGAGATTTACGATGCCCATCCGGGAGCTGTCCCTCCACTTTCCTTCCGTGTCCGACCTCATCTGCAGGCGCCTGGAGTGGACCTGGACAAAGTTTCGGAATCTCTGCAACACATCACTCCACCCTGGCTATTACCCGTTCCTGACATCTTGCTGGACTTGATCGCCCACAAGACTGTACACTACCAGCCATATACCAACAGAGAATCAATGAACTCTTTTCAAGTTTCCTGGCTTTTGTCGTATTTATACGGATGGGTCCAAGTCTGAGGATGGAAGAGTGGCTGCGGCTGCAGTGTCTTCTCGCCATCCTAGACGCCCATTTAAGCTCGCGCCTCCCTGACCATTCCTCTGTATTTAGTGCAGAACTGCAGGCAATTCTGCTGGCACTCAAGCATGCCTATCAGTCTCGGAAAAGGAACTTCCTGATTCGGTCTGACTCTCTTTCTGCCCTGCAGGCCCTTCAGGGCGCAGGAACAGACCACCCCCTGCTGGTGCAGATTCGAGAGCTTTACGCGGACTTGATGAAGGAATATTATGACATCATTTTTATTTGGGTCCCAGGGCATGTGGGCATCGAAGGCAATAGGAACGTAGATTCTGCTGCCAACGATGCCCGCAATGACCCTGTCCCTGACACACAGACTGTTCATAGTGATTTTAAACATGTGATTAGTGCAGCCCGCGAGTGGCAGTCGGAGTGGGACAAAGAGGAAGCGCACAAGCTGCATGAATCTCTTCGTATGGTGTCCGACAGTATACCTTATCGCTGCGGCACATCAACTCGACTCCACATCAACACACACGTATGTTACTCACTCTTACTTAATAAAACAAAATGAGCATCCATGGTGTTATGCCTGTGATGAGCAGTTTTCTGTTAGACTCTTTTTGCTGTTATGTGCCGATTTAATTGACACAAGATATAAACACTTCACAGCAGACTCCTTGAAGGTTTTGTTTCGGGATGTTCCCCCGGACAAAATCTTCAATTTCTTGAGAGAATGCAATATTTTTAACAAGATCTGAGCATTTATAGACTAAGTGAATTTTACTATTTTGCCCTTTTTGAGAGTCCGTAGACTTTTTTTTTTAAAGACTTGTGAAACATTTTAGCATGACATTTTAAGGTATATTTGCATCCTGTTTTAAGACCTTTCTTTTAGTCTGGCTGACCAGATTTTTACCCATCCCGCCGTTAGATGGCCTTCGTCGCCTGCTCGGCGTTAAACCCTAATAACTAACTAACTAACGTTTCTCGTACCGTGGACGTCCTCTTGGCTCGCTCCGTAGCGCAGTCCCTCCTGACCCGGGTGTCTCGGCACCGGTCGCTCACTCCCTGAGTGAAGAAATGACCTCCCAGTAGGTCCCTCGGCGGTAGCCTCTGTTGACTGACGTCTCGGCGTCCGTCGCTCCGCTCCCCCACACACACTCTGTACAATAAAGTCCTAATATCATAACACTTACTAAACACACACATATTGGATGATATGAGATACATTACGAAACCTGGCTGATACAAATAACTCACACACGTTCATTCACACACACACACACGTGCTTCATAACCCGAACTACTTTCGCAACACCCCATAACTCTGTCACTACATTGAAACAGACTATAACCTAACACTCGCCATACATTTATTCCATACATTGGTAAAGACTATACTTAAACCACGTACAACCTTCATAACGACTTAGGCATACACACCTCACATTCCTTAGTTATCCATCAAGACATTCCCACGTTCGTCTCGGGGTGGCGGTCTTGCCATCATTTTTTCGAGGTGACCTCGTGCCCTACTTCACATGTAACACTGCATTTGCCTTCGAACATTGTTTCTTTGAACTAGCACACGTAACACTTAAGCTACCAAGCAAGCCAGTACAGTTCTTCATCCTATAACGGCCTCCTCCTAACCGCAAAAATAAGCTGACTGATGCCAAGTTCTTTGATCAGTTTTCTGATTTACTTGAATACAGCAACTTACTCCCAGGTAACCTTGCTATTTTGGGAGACTTCAACTTCTACTTTGACTGCCCGCAGAACTCTAGTAGGCCTACTATGAAACTAATGGATCTTTTGAGTGTTTTTGACCTTGAACAGTCTGTTCGTCAGCCAACTCACAAGCATGGTCATACTCTTAATTGGTTACTACACCGACCAAGTGATAATTTCGTTCAGTCCACTTATGTGTCATATGCATTTGAGTCTGATCATCTATGCGTGATTGCTGATCTAGTTCTTTCAGTGCCACCCTTTCAGCCTGTATTTGTGCAAAAACGAAACATTCGTGCTATTGATCGGGTCTGAGATCACTACTTGACAAGCACGCTCCATCTGCTCGCCGTAAAGTGTCATGTCGGATATCCTCACCGTGGTTCAGCGCCATGGGAGGCAAGCTTCTCGCTGCAAAGAGAGAGTGACGACAAGCTGACAAGCTAAGAGACTGTGGCTGTCCACTGGACTTACCGTGCACGAGCAGATTTTCAGCGCTGCTAAGAAATACGTAACTCGTCTGGTACTCGTGGCGAAGACAGCTTTCTTCAATGCCAAGATTGCAGCGTGCACCACCAGCAAGCAGCTCTATAATGTGACCAACAAACTGACTGATAGAAGGGATCCATCTCCACTCCCGATCATTTTCTCGCTAGTAGAGCTGATCAGTTCTCTAATTTGTTTAATGAAAATGCTCAGAACATTTGTGATAGACTTGATGGACTTATTTCAGTCTCCATCACAGTATGACGTTCCCTTTTTTGGTCAGCGTCTCTCGTCCTTCAGACCTGTCAGTGAACAGAAGAGAACTGTACAAAAAACTTGTGGTTTAGACCCATTTCCTACTACATTGCTGTACGAGTGTATTGATGTTGATGTCATGACCAACGTTATCAATGAGTCCCTGAGGTCTGGTGTTTTTCCGTCGGATTTCAAGTCCGCCATTGTTAAATTTTGCTTAAAAAAGCCCTCTCTAGACCCTAACAATCTACAGAATTACCGCCCTGTCTCAAACCTCCCTTTTCTCTCTAAGATCGTTGAGAAGGTTGTGTTGTCGCAACTTCTTGACCATCTGAACGTGAATCATCTTCTTAGTACCAATCAGTCTGCTTACCGTGCAGGTCATTCCACTGAAACTGCGCTTGAAAAAATTCTGAATGACCTCCTCGAGGCTCCTGATGATGGCAAAGTATCTGTTCTTGCACTGTTAGACCTATCTGCTGCCTTTCATACGATTGACCATGACATTTTGCTACAACGTCTCTATTCTGTGTGTGACATTCATGAAACTGCTTTATCGTGGTTTAGATCATATCTGACAGACAGAACTCAATGCATCCACCGTGCACTTTGGCGTCCCACAAGGTTCAGTTCTTGGGCCAGTCTTTTTTACCCTGTATGTTCAGCCACTGGCCAGTGTCTTTAACCGTTTCTCTATATCACATCATGCATTTGCAGATGATACTCAACTCCATGACTCATGTTCACCTGATCAGATTATGGACACAATCGAGAGCCTTCAGGAGTGTATCTCGGAGACTAATATGTGGATGACTTCAAACAAATTACAGCTGAATGACGGAAAAACTGAGGCCATGATCATTGCTTCCGCGAGGTTGACAAAGACGCTGACACTCCCCCAGTCATTACAAATCTGTGGTGCCACTGTCCCCTTCTCCCCCCCATGTTAAAAATCTGGGTGTCACACTTGATAGTAGCCTGTCCATGCGCCTTCATGTGAACAACGTTTGCAGATCCGCCTATACTGAACTGCGACGTATTGCTTCAGTCCGCCACTATCTGACACCTGAAGCAACTAAAGTATTTGTCTGCGCTTTTGTTTTGTCTAAATTAGACTATTGCAATGCTCTTTTGGCTGGCTGTTCCAGTGTCTGATTGGCAAACTCCAGAAAATTCAAAACTCAGCTGCTAGGTTGATTCTTAGAGTCCATAGATCAGATCATATTCTGCTCTTTACTGGTTACCTGTAACAGCTAGGATTCAGTACAAAATTTCATGCATGACTCACAGTTGTATTACCTGTTCCTGCCCACACTACCTTGCCTCTCTTCTCCAGTTGTATACGCTCTCAAGACAGAATTTGCGCTCTGCTGCCGACTCTCGAGTTTTACGTATCCCTCTTGTCAAAACAAAGTCGTTCGGTGAGAGGTCATTCAGGTACCAGAGCCCAGTTGTTTGGAATGATCTCCCACGCGAACTGAGATACGTGGATTGGAGAGAGGCGAGCCCTAAAGACCCATATTTTTGTCTGTCTGCTACAAATGACTATGTCACACACCTGTCATGTTAAAGTCATCTCTATGTTAGAAGTAGTGTGTTTGTGTGTGTGTGTGTGTGTGTGTGTGTGTGTGTGTGTGTGTGTGTGTGTGTGTGTGTGTGCGCGCGCGCGCGTGTGTGTGAATGTGAGTATGAGTCCATAAACGTAGCACTTTTGAATGGTTACTTTATAGCGTTGTATTTTGTTTTAGTACTTTTTGTAAATTGAGTTTTTGTAATTAGTTATTTTTGTACAATTAGTTTTTGTTAAGCGCCTAGAGCTCTAATCTGAGGTTAGGCGCTATACAAGTACTCATTATATTATTATTATTATTATTATCTCGGTAAATAACTACATAGAAAATCACTGGTTATCTCAACAAATTCCAAACCAACATAACTGAACCAAACCAGTTAACGCTACACAACCGAATTAACTCTTACTTAGTATCTTTATCGATAATACATATAAAACATACCTGAATTCTAGGTTTCAGAGTCTTGGAATACGGCTAGTGTATCTGACGTACATCCGACCACAATGACAGCCTAGCCCGTACCAACTATTTAGACCTCTGAGTTCTCGCTAAAATCCAGTGCAAAACGCTGTCCCTATGTTTGCACGTGGCCTCGTGCCCACACGGGATATCTGTCACAAGACACACCGCTGACAAAACCGTACCATACAAAACCCTCTGTGTGAACCCGATGCGTTAACATAGAGTTTCATCACAATTTCCCCGTCCTAGGGAAGAAAAGAAACCACCGAGTTTTCTTTTTCTGACTAACTGATCGCAATACACTACTATCACAGAATAAAAGAACTAAACACAGCCTTAAACCTCAACGCACACCCACTGATCGCACTGCGAACGTGAAAACAGAACTACTAACGCGTTAATATCTCTAGAATGAAAACGACCCAACGACGGGCACACAATAGCGAGAACCAGCAGTGACAGCCTTACCTACAAACTGGGTGGTGAGCGGCAAGTCTGTCCGCAACAAAACTATTCTGTCTCTGGCCAACCCGACTGGTGGGCCAACCCTGCGGACCGCTCCTTCTACTCTTGGCGGCAATAACCCGGTCCATTTGATCACAACCACGCTTGCTCTGAGCTCTCTCGTCGCGAATGATGCGACCGCACCACGAGGAACATGAGCTCGCTTACTCGCCCCGAACATACCGATGACTGGCTGCACACCCTTCATGTTACCGAGAACTAAGTCAACTACTGGTTCGTCGATGACACAAGAAATCAGATCCCCTGAGAAAAAGTCAGTGTCAAAAACTATCTTAGCCAAAGGAAAAGATTCTACCTTCCCTCCGAACGAATCACTTTCTGCGTCTCCCCCGTGAACTGATCCTCCCTAACGAGGCTACGTCTGACCCCTGCGGTCGTTGTACCTGAGTCACGGAGAACAGAAACGAGAAACCCGTTTACAACACCGTCCACCAGCGGTAGGCAACCACCTCCGTCAGCCGAACACACGCCGCCCAGCTGTGGATCCCCTCCGACTGGCACTGCAAAGTTGGCCATGTGAGTGGTGAGTGATGAGCCAAATGACCGTATCCCTGACAGGTGAAACACTGAGCGCCTGAACTACTGTTAGGACAGTTACGACTGTGATGCCCGTACTCACAACACGCAAAACACAGAGTGTCCGAATTAGCCATACGACCACGTCCGTACCCACGCCCAGATTTCTCTCCTCGTGCGCAATGATCGCGACCGCCATCCCTATCACCCCGTCGAAAACGGAAAGTACCTCTACCATTGAACAGTTGGGCCCCACGCCCCGACATCCCCCAGTCGTGTTAGCGGCGACCAACCCCACTGGCGGCGACTCAGTCCTACGCGCTAGGTTTTTCGTCGGATGCGCGAGCCGAAAAACTCCGCGTTCTGAACTAGCTCCTCGGTGCCCTTGAGGTTACGATCCCTCAAGAACACAGCAAGATCCTTGGAAACGCTACCAAAGAACTGTTCCGCCAACATGAGATCAAATAATGCCTCGTACTTGTGGTCGATCTTTGACAATTCGACCCAACGTACGAGCAAGTGGGACAACCGTTTGCCAAACGACACAAACGATTTCCCTGTCTCTGGCTGACAAGCTCTCAAGCGTTCCCTGAATCCCTCCGCACTACACTGGAACTTCTGTAATAGACACTCCTTCAAAGTATCATAATCTACGTCCTCCGGAACGTTCAAGCCGTATGGAAGAGACTCAAGGCCTGACCTTCCAGAACAGACGAACGCAAAACGGGGCAGTTGGCAGCTGGTCAACTCAATGCCTGCGCATGAGCCTCAAACCAACACAGAAAAGCGTCAATGGAGTCCACAGACTCCTTAAACATTGGTAATCTAGGGAAATTACGTATGCCCCGACCTACCAGATCACTATCTTGAGGTGCCCTAGAACCCGCTTCTCGAGCCAACTGCAGCTGCACCTCCCTATCTCTCTCTTTCGACTTCCTTTCTCTTCTCTCTCACCCCACCCGGGTCTGTCCTGGGGGACTTGAGTGGGGTTAACTACTTTTTAGTTCCCAGGGTCACCCTGGTGAGCCCCATAGGGTGAGTTTTTCCCTCTATTTTGGGGCATGTGTTTCTGTCTACCCTTGGTCCATTCACCTGTATTTATCTTTTTAAAACTCTTCCTACTGTCTGCGCTGCCTGTAGCTCTTGATATTGGATGTGTGTTGCTAAATGTTCTTCGATAATGTATTGTCTTTGGTGGAACTAATGATGCCATGACGTGAAGCTTGAAGTGACGTCATTTCGCTGCTGGTGCTATTCTTCTTCTTCAGAATAGTTATGTACGAATGGCGGGAATCGCTGTGTGTCGTCTTTATTTTTGTGTGCAGTGTGTGTGTGTGTGTGGATCAGAGGGTGGGTTAGAGTAGAAGGAGATGGATTCCTGTCGCTACACGAGCCCACTGAGCGTACTAATGGCGGGAAGCGCCGTGTGTCCGTCTTTATTTGTTTGCGCCGACTTGTGTGTTGATCAGAGTGTGGCTTAGAGAGGAGGGGAATGGATCAGCATAATAAGCCTAAAAAAATGAACAACTCTGAATGTTCGTAAAAGATAAACGCATCTGAGCGCCCAACAGATGATGGAGATGAAATCCTCATTTTTTAAATTTTTATTTATTTATTTCATATTTATTTATTATTATTATTATTATTATTATTTTAATTTTTGTTATATTTTATTTTATTATTCTTTTTTTTTATAATCTGCCCTTCCACCCCCCCCCCTCTCACCCCCACCCCTCCTCCGTACGTACACAGAGGTACAGCTTACGTTTACTATTTGTATCACTTTTACCACTTTCAGACTGTACATACTGTGGAAAATAAAAATGTTTGTTTTCATCCCTACGTCACACGACCAATCCCTTTAGCGCAAACTGTACCACAAGACTGAGAAACAAAAACCCTTTAGCAACAAATGGCAAATGTAGCCCTCTCTATGGCGCGTCTTAGATGCGGGTTTTGTTATATAATAGACCACCAAAACGTTTTAAAGTACAAAGCTACTTAATGCTGTTCGAAACAACAGGCACACTACTGAAGTTGTTAGTAGCACACATCTGCAGCAATAGTGTGTAACAGACCACTAATGAAAGAATCTTTGTGAAATCGAACGCACATGAGCATCCTACGTACTATTTTATTGAAGAATTAAAAAAAAATTTAGGCAAAACAATCACGCACCTCTTCCATTGACAATTTGTAGACATGTAACAATGTTGCTAGTCATGCAGACGG
Source organism: Semisulcospira habei (assembly GCA_036245525.1). Taxonomy (NCBI): domain Eukaryota; kingdom Metazoa; phylum Mollusca; class Gastropoda; family Semisulcospiridae; genus Semisulcospira; species Semisulcospira habei. Next base: position 101,757,933 of record BTPG01000005.1, on the reverse strand, counting down.
CAATGTCATGAAAGATCTTAAATTACGTCATAAGTCTATTATGTGTAAATGTTTATTCTTTTGACGTCAGTCATGTCTGGCGTGATCCAGGTCGGACGATTTCAGCTTGATTTTTTTTTACGAAAATACAGGAGGAATAAAAACAAATACGTTATTGGTAGCATGTGTTTGCTGCACGGACCCTTGTAGGGCCTTCGGGAGGTCAAAGGAGCCATTGTAACCCTCAGGCTTTCGGGACACAATGGTTCCTTTGACCTCCCTGAAGCCTACAAGGGTCGTGTAGCGAACCCCTGCTACCAATAACTTTTTTTTTCTTCATCCCTACGTCACACGACCAATTCCTTTAGCGCAAACTATACCACATGACCGAGCTACAAAAACCCTTGTAGGGACTAATGGCGGACGTTTTGTATCCCGCTGTATTACGCGTTATAACCTCGAGAGATAGATAAACTGACATTTGATGCCCACCCCTCCCCCAATCAATAGATTTATTCTAATTAGCTCGGTAATTAGACAAACACACTCCAGCAAATGCCATCGATGCTTTTATTGTCCAGCCATTTTAGTCCCATTCCGGAAATCATTTAAGCAGCATTTTTTATCAGCTACCCGCGAGTATTAAGCCAGATCCCCCATCCCCCCTAAATAATTAATGCTGCCATTGACTTCTTTAAACAAAATTATTATATTACGTTTTAAATAATAAACCCACTGACTCCCCATCACCTCCCCACCATTACCAAATTTTTTTTTAAATGGCGACCATGATCAGTGCAGCATTATTGAATACTCTGTTGTCATCATAACCAGTACAACTTATTGTGGCTCATAGTGATTGACACAACTGCTAAGGAATTTTATTCAACACCTCTATTTTACCCCCCAAACAATTGATTTATTCTAATTAACACGGTAATTAAGCAAGCCCACCCATTTAAGAAACAATTGATTTATTTAATCCTTTCCGTAAATAAACAAACACACTTGACCAAATACATTTAACAGCTTTATCTGCCCAGTCAGGTCCCCCAACCCCTTGGAAACAAAAGGCTAGTTAAAATATCTTCCCGAGAAATAGTGACTACCGTACACGCCACCCACCACTCAATGCTGTCAGAGTTGGCCTTCCTGAGAATACTTCCTGTTTATACCACCATGGTAAACAATAGTCTTCTATGCCCAAATAGTGTGTGTGTGTGTGTGTCTCTCTCTCTCTCTCTCTCTCTCTCTCTCTGCACATACAAAATAGTATATTAGTGAGCACTGCGACACCTAAATCAATAATGCCGTATCGATAGTTATAAATCAGGGTAAATTATGTACGTAATTACGTTACGGTCCAGAATTTCTAATTTCCCGTTGTCACTGTTGGCGTTCCTGAGAAATAGTGACTAGACAACTTTTTCAGTGCAAAGTATGTTGCTGATTCATTCCAAGTAAAAGTTATATGTCGACTAAATACGCAAAAACAAACTGCGTGTCGGTGGCTAAATGCGCAAACAAACTGCGTCATCATGACGAGACAGGGCAGGTCAGTACCGCCAGCGATGAAAAAACTTATGACCCACATCACGTTAATTTTATGCATAGAATTCGGAGCCCTCACGAGTTCTGCTCTGCATTGGCCCCCTAGCGTGGCTTGCGGCAACTGTTCACAGTCAATAGCCACAACTTCCGCGTTCCTGCCCTGTTTTATCTCCAGTCAACATGCACCAATGAAAGAGTTGTGACTGGTTTTTAAGAAATGTTTACAACAACCGGGCCCAAACAAGCATTGCGTCAGCTTTTCCGGACATTGCATCAGCCTAATTTTATTGGCTAAGAATTTGACCAATCTGTGCTGACACATCACATCATATATTTAGCGTGATGTGTCAGAGGAAATCACATGCACGGGGTATGAGATTTTGTGCTCAGTCCCGGGAGTACCCCGTGCGTCTGTTTTTCCTGGAATAGAATGTACCGACAGCTCAGCACACAGACACACACAAACCACATCCGAGAGCACACATTTGGATTTTGAACATGTGGTCTTTGGTACAAACTAGGTGACCACGGAATTTTTCATTTAGCAATGGGCTGTCAAAGGTTTCTGACCTTTCTGATGAGACTAATTAAGTCGAAACAGCCCCACCTTGGCTCAAAGGTAAGTGATTTTTTATTGAACTTATTATTATTATTATTATTTTTACTATACCTACTCTGTTGAAATCAAAGACTTGGACGCCAAAAAACAGTGCTTTCTCTCTTTGTTTGTGTCGAAAGCTTATCTCGGGAAACAATGATCTGAGTCTGTCTCTTGTCTGTCTATACATAAAGCAGTGAGTCGCTTCCTACCGGTATACACTGACAGTCTATAACACGACATTGAAAGTAAAGGAAACAACTCAAAAGCTAAGTGAATACTTTTAATATATGTGAGCGCTTAGTCGGCACTCAGAAATGTTAAGTTGCGCATCATAAATCAGATACAAATATATATTGATTGCTTCATTTGCTATCAGATATGCCTAAACACCTCACTTTTAATTTCAGAGAAAGAAAAATTGGTACTTTTTTAAAAAAAATTTTAGAGATAGAGATAGTGAGGCATCTAAGCCAGCTTGAAAGATTTTTTTAAAACTGATTTCATGCCTAAACATCAAACACTGTGTCTCATATTAACAACAATGCACTTCTAGAGATTAATTATGTCTTCTATTATAAAGCAAAACACCCTATGGCTGAAAAAAAGAAAATTACAAGTACATGATAAGGTAACCTATAAGTTACTTGCAACTGACAAGTAGCTTTTAAGTTACCTCCTCAAGTTCTTATAAGTTAATTGTCATAAGATTTTAAAGTGACTTAAAACAAGTTCTTATAAGTCTCTTAAAACAAGAACTTACAACTTTTTGGACCCAAGTCACAACTTACTTGGACAGAATTTCCAAGTTACAAGGACAATATAAAAACTTTTTTCTCAATAGTGGTTTGGTGGTGGGGCAGATGGTGTTAGATGGGCAGACGTGAAAGGCATGACATCTCTTTGCGAAGTGTATGACAAAAATAATTGATTAACAAAACCTATCGTTACTTGCTTGTAAGTTCTCAAATTTTTTTCATAGTTTCTTCTACGCCTATCTTTTTTCCTTGTTCTAAAAAAGATTTCTTTAGCTCTTCAACATTTACAGCCTGACTACGCATCTTATTCTGTATTTCAGACTTTTGTTGTTTATAGTTGGCCAAATCATCCTGGACTCTTTTAAATTCGTTATCGTCAATTTCATTATCTTCCAAAGATTTACTAATAATAAGTTTCATACTCGTCAGCTTAGCTGCTGCGAGCGTACTTAATGCTTCATGCTTCTGCAACTTAGTATAAAATTTTTTGTTAAGGGCTTCCATACCAAAGCATGCCAGGCTTGTGGCAAGGCCAACAGCTTCAACAGCAATTCCTACGACACTTCCCACCCCCGTTGCAAACAGAGTTATACCTCCTACAGATAATCCGGCTGAAACCACCCCCATGGCCATTGATGTGTTGTGTACAGAATTGAAAACCGTATTGTAACGGCGTTTACACCTCGAGTATTTTGCTTGTTCTTCTTCCAAATACTTCAACGCTTCTGTAATATTCATTAAACGGAATGAATCTGCCTTTAATGTTTTATCACGCTCAATAGGCTCAAGCTGCTCAGGTGGTATTTGTGGATACAAGTTCACCATTTTTTATGACAAATATTTTTTTAATCAGCAATTACATTTTGCAACTCTTCAAAAGTATACAATTTGCTGGCATAATAAAATGCAACAAGATCAATGTGTTCAAGGTTTATGTAAGTTAGACGAACAAAAGTTGTTTTGTCGACCACCACCTTGACAGCGGGAATACTGCTTGAAACATTAATAACATCATTATTTTTTGTAATGGCAATAAAGACCTTTGATGATTCTGTTACTGTTTCATTCCATGTAAGTTTAATTCCTTGTGCTATATTTGCCTCTTTTGCAGAAGCAACAGATTTCATGATAATTTCAAATACTATTGTCACTTCTCTAGCCACGACTAAGCTTGCTGGCATAAACACAACAGAAGTATCTGATCTACCCTTTCTAGTTGTAAGAAGATATCTCCGTCTCTCATAATTTTCAACTTTCAGTTTTTCTCTGCTATTGTCGTCTGGGGCAAAGCTTGGAACAAGACTTACAATAAGCGGCCCAGAATTAACAACCTTCCTAAACACTAAGGCGCCTTCATCATCAGTGTATACATAAGGACTAATAAATTCAATCTTTATGTCCCAGTCAATTGTGGGTGGTGGAACAGGTACAGGTGAAACAACCCACTTACTACCCACATGTATTAAGTTGTAGGGCGAATTATTTACAGGTGGAGTAGGTACAGTAACATCACGCAGCTGACCAAGTTTAGGAATCTGTTTTTCACCGTCTTTCATGTCAATAATTACTTTCCTCTTGTACATGCCATTTAAATCAAGTTCAAAACCATATATTTCTCCAACATCCCCTTCCTTCTCAAAATCCTGGACGTCTGCCAAATCTTTCAACTCTGTAACCGGACACGCAACTGGTATGATTGTTCGCTTTGGACCAAGACCACTCATTTTTATAAACAAAAATAAAATTATTTAACTTCTAACACTACACTAAAATCATGCATAAGAACTGGTTTGTCATCCTGATTAGTTACAGATATACTCAGTGACTCAAAGAAACTAGAACCTAATTTCTTAAACTGCAAATAAGGAAATCTAACAACCACACTTTCACAATAGGGTGCAGTTCCAGTTGGTAAGCATCTCAGCAAAGTTGAAGGCTTTCCATTGTGAACATTCTCAGATGTGTTTAGTTCTTTCAAATAAACATTTAGCACTGTGTGTACTGACAAATTGACAGGACGTTTTCCAGTTATTTTAAGTTTTTTTGTCTTCATTGTTATAATACCAAACATAGCTTCATCTAAATCATCTGTTCTATACCAATCTTCGTCAATATAAAATCCAAGTAAATATGCAAATCTGTCTGAAATTTTTAACCAATCTTGTTTCAGAAATTCTAATGTAACAAGTAGGTTAGCTGGATTTAAAGTTGCTTTAATTTTAAATTTACTTTGAAACCATTCAGCTATAGTACAAAAGTCATAATACCCAGGCGGTATAGCTTCAGTCTTACCATCTAAATTTACTTTATTATATATATCATCTTCTACATTGAACCATTTTACTGTATAGAACAATTCATGGATAGCTACAGCCTTGCTACCATCACGATTATCAATCCCATTAGTTAACCACACTGGTTTGCTTGTGTCAAGATTTGTTAAGGTAATAAACATTTTTATTATCTCATATAAAAAAGGATGGAATTTAAATCACCAACCATTACCACAACAAACGCATTTGAATTTAATGTGAATGCCAAATATAATGTTGCACCTACTTATGAACAGAAAATAATTGAACTAAATCAGCTTGACATAGCCGTAAGCGAACAAGACCTATTCCAAGTCAAAGTACCCAACCCCTTTGACCATTACCTAAACCCTCCAATAACAGATGACTCAACTGCAAGAAAGTGGTCTTCAAGCCCACTACAGATGTTTCAAAACCAACTTAACTTTGCTATACTATGCTCAACTACAGGCTGTGGCGTTTCTTTTACAGACCATTTGAATCACCCAAACAAACTGATTAAGTCTGTCTATCGTTTCCACATGTATTACCAGCTTAGAAGAATACTGTCAGAACTGCATACCCCACTGCCCACTGAATCCAGTTTTAATCAGTTTAACAATCCCATGGATTTGAAAGCATTTGAACGGATCTGTAATGAATTTAACATCAGTACAAAGTATGACTTTACACAAAAACTTGATGATCACAAAGGCATGGGAACATTGTATTATGCTATGAGTCACAGACAATACCCTCAAGATTATTACCCTGGTTACACTTCATTCTCATCAAAATCTGAAGTGTGGTTAGGCTCAATTGAACAGAAACAGTCTAATGCGTGGACCACATTTATTTTAGATAAATCTGACGGGTTTACTCAAGCAGGAGTCGAGCGCGTCAATGAGTCTATCAGAACATATGTCTGGTGTATACTAGGAGCACAATCATTAACAAAATCAAATATTTTGAATGGAAGTGGTAAATTTGAAGCACAAAAACAGTTTCTTGCAAATCTTGAAGATTCAATTAATTCAACAGTCGATCTCCCATCAAGCATACAGCGTTACCAAGACGTTTTAAGATATGCCAGATCAAAAGTTCACTTTGTAGTTGGCATCGGGTTATACATGTTACCATCTGACCTTCAACTCCAAATGGGGACAATAACAAATTATAATAATGAAATCATTGTTGCAGGTGTTGGTCAAAAATTAGGACTCAATCAATCTGTAAACTTGGGGGCCACAACCACACATGTACAGTCATTAAAACCATTACAGACAGTAACACCCCCGGCCCCGGCCCCAACACCAGCACTCATACAAGCGGTAACCCCTACAACAACCCCTGACACACATGAGTCGGAAAGAACTGCATTGGTAATAGGTCTAACAGGGTTAGGGGTTTTACTTCTTTATCTGTTTCATTAAATAGCCCACCATCAACCCTCCTACTGTAACCAAAAAGACCCACACATGTTCTGCCATAAACCCAACTACCTTTGCTGTAGTAGTAATCAGCCAACTGACAACAGTGCCAATTATGCCAGGCAAAGCGTCTACTGCTTTCAGAGCCAATTTCTTAAGCAAGTCTGATATGTGAGACAGTTGTTTCTTTACCCACGACTGTAAGTCTTTTGGATCTGTGGGGACTGGGGTTGGTGGTGCTGGAGGTGGAGAACCACCCCCGGAGACAGCCAACACAACTGTACTGATAATAAACCCCAGAGCTGTAATTAAACTGGCAATTGTGGTACCCTGTTCTCTGAAAAGTGTTTTAAGTCTCTCAGCCAGAGTAGTGTCTTCGTGAAGTATTTTTTGAATAGTTTCTCTAATCCTGTTGACTTGTGTTTTCAGTTCTTGTCTCCCAATACTAATCGCTTCTAACCTTCCTGATCTTTCTATCTGCAAATCATTTAATCTGTGTTGAATTCTTTCTTTCATTTCTGTGTCTGCGGTAGCCAGTTTCTCTTTTTCACGTTCTATGTGTTTATCAAGCTCTCCTAGTTTGGCTAAATTATTTACCATCTCACCTCTTATTGTCTGCAGTGATTTATCCAAACCCATAATCTCCCTCATTGACAAAGGTGGATCATCTATTGTTTTCATAACATCATTTATTTGTCCTTCAGTAAATGAAGTTTCTTGTATCACTGTGTTTGCTATTTCTGGTAGGCTTGTTATTGGTGTCATTTCAATCTCTTGCCCCATTGGCAACTTTGTTTGCGTGTCGTGAAGCACACTAACAAGTCTTGGGGGAACAGGAGACCCTCCAATACCAAGGTATCTTGCCAACCCAGAGTTACCACCGACTTCACCTTTAATTGTACTTAAAGCTCTAAACTTAGAAGGATTATTTTTATGTGTTAGATTTATTTTCCCTCTGTCTGTATTTACAAATAAGTGTCCTTTATCATATTCAAACTGATTAGGATCTATTACATCTGGGTGGACACCAACACTGTCATAAAATGAGTTTACTTTGTCTTTTAATAGTTCGTGATACATACTAGAACTAGTTACCATTCCAGTCATATCTGATGCACCAGTATCATAGTCATTCATGTCATCCATTTCAAAATCTTCATGATTAAATCCTCCCGCTGCCATTGTTTTATTAATTTATTATTTTTTATTGTGCATAATAAAAATGACACAGTCTTACGGATCAAAGTTAGACCCATTTAGAAAACTACGTGAGCCCCTGGGTGTTAAGGGCATTCGACAAACAATAGTCATCACAAACAATCCAAGTACCATAGACCAGAACCAAACACTTACAGTCAAGTTTCCAAACCTAGGACCCAGTGACGTTATTGTTCCTGGCACTGCACGCCTTGCTTTTAATATTGAACTATCATCAGACGCAGACGTGAACAGAACACTAGTTAACAATCTTGGCAGAGCAATTGTTAGAACTATTAAAGTAAAACTTGAAGGACAGGAAGTGTTTAGTCTTGATGACTCAGATGTATTCTACTGTTACAAAGACCTTTGGCTAACAAGAGAAGAACGAGAAGACCGTATTTACCAAGGCATACAGCCAGATAATGTTGGTAAACTTCGAATCGACGCTGGAGATAAAGTAACTAATACAGCCATGGATGTTATAATGGCTGAAACATATGGATCCAGATTCTACATTCCACTTGAGTTTGAAATCCTAACAGCTCATCTGCCTTATTATCAAGGAGCACTGAATGACCGTCTGAGTTTTGAACTAACCTTCAATGACTACTCCAAAGTTATTAAATCATCTGCCACAGATGCAACATACAAGATCTCTAACATTTCCTTGGAATATGAAATTGTCACACACACTAGCCAGACTCATTCAAAATCAGTATCAGTCAAGACTGCCAATTTATTATGACAGGGTGATTAGACATAGTTTAATGCAAAAAGACAAAAGCGACCCAATGTGGAACATAAACTTAAACACGCCTGCTAGGTCACTGAAAGGTATTTTTATGTTGTTTATTGAACCAGCGGCTCCATACAAATGGGATTCAGAAAAATTCTACAATCCTAAGATTACACATTTGTCCTGCACAATCGAAGGTCGTCCTAATCAAGAGTACGCGTCTGGAATGTTACCTTATCAACACTACGATGAGATCACAAAGTATTTTGCAGGAGGAAGGATTAGAGATAAACCAGCAAACATTGCGTGCAAAGATCTACATCTGTATGACGTTAGGATTGGTCAATACCTGACAAACAAGTATGCACTGTGGTTAGACCTGCGTAGTACAGATGATGACTATCTTCATGGGTCAGGACGAACTGTTGAGAATGGTAGTGATGGGATTACAATTCAGATACAAAAGAAGGTTGAAACTGCTGCAGCCATAAATATATATTTGTACCTGATATATGACGCACAACTCAATATTGCAGAAAGCAGACTGAGTGGACACATATATTAAAATTATATTGTGTATTAAAATGAACCGGAGCTTAATGACACTCGATCCACACTGTGGTTTATTTTGTGGTGCCACAGGCTGTGGAAAAACTGAATTTGTTCTTAATCTGTTACAAACAAGATACATATACCATTTCAAAAACATTGTAATATTTTGTCCTACGATAAAACACAACAAAGCTTATCACAACCGTTTATTCATTTGGACTGACAGCAACATATACTTAGTCGACCCTGAGAAAAAACTGAATGACTACCTGCTGTATTTTTACAAACAATTTGAAGGACAGCCAACGTTGTTCATAGTCGATGACTGTTCTGCAGAGAAAGACATTGTTAAGAAAAGAAACACACTGGCAGAACTTGCCTTTAGTGGCAGACATGCAAACATAAGTGTATGGATTCTCACTCAGAAATATAATGCTGTACTGAAAGATTTTCGTGAACAACTAAAGTTTATATGTCTGTTTTACTGTAAGGATCGTGACAGCTTCGAAGACTGTCTCAGAGAAAACGATGTAATTCCCAATAAACATGAACGAAACTGTGTAAAAAATAAACTGAAATCGACTAAGCACCTAAAGCTTATTTTAAAAACAGATCAGCCCACTGGGTATGGATTAGTAAATTAATTTATCTTTTGGGTTTGTCTATAAAAATGACAGACAGACAAAATTGGCCTATTAGTGAAATAATAGATATTACACACTATTTTAAAAATATTAAATATGTAAGCCAGCTTTATAATAGAGAGACACTAGGTAATTTATTTATGATACCAACAACAGTGTATATGACTGGTAATATAACTTTATATGTTGATAATCCATTTATTAAAAAAATAACTGTTGATATTAATACACAATCATTTACTATTAATTATTGCAGTAATTGGTTTGGTAAAGTGTGTAGTAATTTAGAAAAAGAGCTATATAAAATAAATTTGTATTTTAACGTTATTGAATTTAATAAAATGGTATTGCACATACAAAACCAATAATGATGATTGAGTCAGTGTGTAAACAAATCTGTTTTGTAGGAGTTACAGTCAATAAAGTGCCATTTTCATTATATAATTTTCTATTTATTTTTTTGTCGGACAAATAAAAAAGATGGACAACCATCAAAGATTAAGAAACGTGTTTCACACAACTGACTTACCTATATCTAATATTTACAATGTCTATGAATCAATAGAAAGATCTTTTTTAGTCATACAAAATAACCTTCTTTCTGATAGTGTAAAGATTCAGATTGTTGCAAAAATAGAATTTGCCAGAGATGTTGGTGAAGTTATTGTAACGTATATCTCGACAAGGCAGCACACAGTTAATTCGAGAAGAGAACTAGAGAAAGTGTTTAGAGAAAGATTGTTACCAGACTTCCATGAAGCAATTGACAGAGCAGAAATGCAAGGGTCTGGCTGGCATGAAGGCCTTGTACATGAACTACAACTGAAGCAGTCAAGATATCATCCTATACTAGGTAAATCATGGATACCACTTCCAACTGAGGTTGCAAACAAAAAGGCTGTAGTCAATATTCAAAACAATGATAATTTATGTTTTATGTGGTGTGTGCTTGCTAAACTTCATTTTGTAAAAGCAAAACCTGATCGTGTATCTAACTATACCAAATTTGTAAACGAACTCAACTTCAGTGGCATTGAGTTTCCTGTTAAAATAGAGGATATAGACTTGTTTGAAAAACTAAATCCTGGTATATCTGTGAATGTGTTTGTGTGGGAAAATGAATCTGAGAATAAGTTACAGCCAATTAGAGTATCTCCAATTGCCCCAACCTATGGGCAGCCAGAAGATAAACATGTTGACATGTTGCTAATAAGATCTGGTGATAACTTTCACTACACAATTATCAGAAGTATGTCAAGACTAATTCATCATACAACAAAACATGACGGTAAACAGGAATTTTGTAAAAAATGTTTACAGAGGTTTTCCTCTATTAAAGTAGCACACAAACATGTGCAGCACTGCAGGTCGGCTGTTGACATTCAAACAATACTAAGGTATCCATATCCTGGTAGTCAAGTGTATTTTAAGAACTATGGGAATCAGCAAAAGCTGCCGTTTGTAGTGTATGCAGATTTTGAATCACTCGTTGTTCCATATGAGGGTCCTGTTCCAGAGTCATTACCAAAGACTATAAAATTGAGTGACCAAGTGGTGTGTTCTTTTGGATACATTCTTGTTAGGTCAGATGGTCTTCATTCAGAACCTGTTATCTATAGGGGTGAAAATGCAGCATGCCTGTTTTTAACAGAAATGAGACAACTGTATAGTCAGGTAGTACAGTATCTCACAACATGTCAGATGCCTTTGGTGATGACAGAAGAAGACAAACTGAAATTTGATACAGCAGAGACGTGTTGGATTTGTGAACAGCCTCTGGGAGGTGATAAAGTTCGTGACCACGATCACATAACTGGGCGTTACAGAGGTGCTGCACATAACAATTGTAACTTATTATTAAAAACAGATCCTAAGACATATAAGTTACCAATCTTTTTTCACAATCTGAAGGGATATGATTCACACATCATCATGCAGGCTGTTGATGAGTCTTACAGAAAAATTAGTTGCATTGCCCAGACAACTGAGAAGTACTTGACTTTTAGGTTAGATAAATTAGCATTTTATGACTCCATGCAACATTTGTCTTTAGGTCTTGCTAGTCTGGCAGAAGGACTGACTGAGTATCCAATAACAAGTAAATATTTTGAACCAGACTTGATTAAGAAAGGAGTTTATCCGTATGAGTACATTGATCACTGGGTTGTGTTTGAGGAAACAAGACTGCCACCAAAAGAGAAATTTTATTCTACACTAACTGGTAAAGGTATTTCTGACTCTGAATACCAGCATGCACTTGATGCGTGGGATAAATTAGGGTGTCAGACAATTGGTGATTACCACGATCAGTACTTGAAAGCTGACGTTTGCTTGCTAGCAGATGTATTTGAAAGTTATCGTGAAAAGGGTTTGTTGCACTACAGTCTTGACCCTGCTTGCTACATAACTAGTCCTGGCATGACATGGGATGCATTTTTGAAATCCCCCACCCGGGTCTGCCCTGGGGGACTTGGGTGGGGTTAGGTATTTTTTAGTTCCCAGGGTCACCCTGGTCAGCCCCACAGGTTTTTCTCTCTATTTTGGGGCATGTGTTTCTGTCTACCCTTTGTCCATTCACCTGTATTTGCCTTTTTAAAACTCTCCTCCTGTCTGCACTGCCTGTAGCTCTTGATATTGGATGTGTGTTGCTAAATGGTCTTAGCTTTATTTAGGCCCCATGTGTTAGGTTTATTTAACGTATTTGACCGGCTGGCGACATACATTCAATGTTCTGTTTTTTTTTTTTTTTTTCACAAGCAGTGCAGGCACGTCCTGAGAAAGCCTTGTTGCTGTCGGGACGTTAAGCAATGTACAATCAATCAATCAAGCATTTTTGAAATCCAGTAAGATATTTATAGACCTGTTGTATGATCGTACGATGGGTGAAATGGTGGAATGTGGATTGAGGGGTGGCATTAGTATTGCAGCAAATAATTATGCCAAGGCAAATAATAAATATCTTGACGACTTTGACCCCTCAATGTCAAGGTCATTTATTACGTACTTGGATGCTAATAATTTGTATGGATTTGCAATGTGTGAATTGTTGCCATTAAAAAACTTTTGTTTGTATGATTTGTCACAGTATGGCATAAAAAAATTAACAAAATATATTATGGATCGAGGTCAAAATGATGAAAAGGGTTGGATCTTTGAAGTAGACTTGGAGTATCCACACCATTTACATGATTACCATAATGATTATCCATTAGCAGTTGAGAAACTGAGTTTGACTGGGAAAAAAGAAGACACCAAACTTGTACCAAATTTGAATGACAAATTCAATTACGTTTGCCACTATCGATTGCTGCAGTTTTACATCAGACACGGGTTAGTACTAAAGAAAGTTCACAGAGGCATTCAATTTGATCAGAGTGCTTTCATGAAAGATTATATAATGAAGAACACAACCCTCCGTGCCAGAGACGGCAACACTGCATTTGACAAAGACTTCTTTAAGCTTATGAACAATGCCTGTTTTGGCAAGACAATGGAAAATCCTCATCACAGAAAAGATGTGAGACTGGTCACAACTGAATTGGGTGCAATTAAACTTACAGGTAAGCCACAGTACACAGGGTACAAAGAGTTTCATTCATCATTGTATGCTGTGTCACTCAAAAAAAAGATTGTCAAACTGGACAAGCCAGTATTCATTGGTATGGCAATTCTTGAGTTGTCAAAACTGTTGATGCTTGAATTTTATTATGATTACTTCAAACCAAAGTATCCTGAGTGTCGATTGTTATACACTGACACTGACTCTATGATCATTGATGTGCCTACTGAAGACTTTTATGAAGACATGAAAACAGAGTTACACATGTATGACACATCTGACTATCATCCACTGTTTAGCACACAAAACAAAAAAGTGCCTGGGAAGTTTAAAGATGAACTAAATGGTGTGCCAATAGTTGAGTACTTTGGACTGAGATCAAAAATGTATTCTATACTGCACCAAAAGGGTAGTCAGTCCAAAGCCAAAGGAATTAAAAAAACAGCAATAAAAAATAAAGACATACGTCATGAACATTACAAGCAAGTGTTAGATGGTGCATTAATGCCTGATTATCCAAACAAGTCACTGAGATCAAACAAACATAATCTTGAAATGATCCAAACACATAAGAAGTCTCTGGCAGTTGGAGACACAAAACGAGTGTTTCATAGTAAGGAAAAAGCTTATGCACCTGGTCATTACAGACTCAAGTTATCTGAAGAAATAGCTGATGAACTGGTTGATGAATTAATTGATGAGTTAGTTACTGAAATGAGTAACGGTGTCTGGGGGAATAATCTGTAATTCTTCTCTGACAAATGCCCTCTTTGGTGCAGGCTCATACAGATAATATATTGTTGCATTAGCTGAAGGAACTATTTTTTTTATATTATGAACAGATGTAGACCAAATTGGATCAGTTGCCCTACGTCTAACGTCATTTTCAGCCTCACCAGGTTGATACAAATATCTCACCTGTTTTGTAAATAAGTTAGTGTCTGGAGGTGTTATTGCTTTTATTTCTGACGGTATTGTTTTCAATTTAATAGAATCAACAGGTTTAGGGTGACCATCATTATTCATTGCTTTTATCACAGAAGGTAATCTTTTAACCCACTCAGTGTTACGTGCGTCATGCATGAGTTCCTTAGAATACTGATAGCTAAAAAGTCTCTCCGATAATTGCTTGTTAAAGTTTTCAACAATTGCCTGTGATCTATGCAAGCCTGGAATACCGCGTCTAACCAGTACGCCATGCTTTGCAAATAATTGATTAACAGCCCCTTTAAATTCACTCCCATCATCAACCTGCACAAGCCTAGGGTATTTTAAAGGACCTCGACTATATATTTTTGATAATGCAGTGGCCACTGTTACAGCTTTTTTGTCAGTTATGGGTTCTGCATCCTTATACCTTGAAGCTATGTCAACAACAGTTAATGCATACTTGTATCGTTTCTTTCTTATTGTGTCATGCGGAAGAAACAGGAGGTCCATTTGGTGTGTGTCATTAGGTGATGTGTTTTCAAAATGAGGCCTTGTTATCTTTTTTGGAGCAGGGAGATATATCTGCCAAATTGCCTGTCTCTGTAACCATTGCTTGACTTGATTGTTATATCTCCGCCCACAGCGGCATGTAATTTTTCAATAGCTGTTTGCCCTTTCCAATAGCTTGATGGTGAGTAATATATTTTTGATAGTTTATTTTCGGCTGCCATTTTTTCTAGCAATGAAAACTCCTGTAAAATAAACAAATGTCATTCCCACTAGAACAAAGATTATCTCTCCGTTTCTTTGTTCTGTACTCGGTTTGTAATAGTCACTTAGTTTCGGTTTTGGGATAGACATGTCTTCACCCGTAACAAGAAAATATTCCCTGATTGCTTCGTCTGTATTTGAAAATGTATGTTGTGCGTGGCCTTCAAGCCTCAATCTTTCATTGATGAAATCAAGTTTCTCAATTCTTTGTTTTTCATACGCCTGTTGAGCTTGTGCTAATTTTTCTGACGCTTCATTGTGACGTTTTATTTCTTCTGCTGATTCTTCTCTACCCATTTTTGAAAAGAGATAATTTGAGCCACTGAAAGCCAATGCATTAACCATCGCACCTCCAATCATAATAGCTATTGTCACCATAATATTTTTATTTACATAGAAACATTTTCGGGAATAATTCCTTGCTTGACAAGAAAATCTTTTGTTGCAATTGACGCTGTAACAATCGTGATCAGTTTAGCACTGTCTTCCAGATCCACTCTGCTGAGGTCTGCTGATTTCATTTTGAGTAGACTTTTTCCCAGCATAGAATAAGCTACTGCTAGTCCACTTATCACAGCAGAGTGATAGACAAGGTTCATCAAGTTCTTTGTGTCGCTCATTTTCTAAGGCAATAAAAATTAAAATAATATTTTTATTTACTGCATATAAAATGGGTCAACGGCTTTGGGTGTTACTGGTAATGTGGCGACTTCTGGTTTTGTTTTTGGAGTGTCTGATTTTTTGGTCACTGTACGAGTCTGTGGTTTGTATTTTTTATATAATTGATAACCTACGTAACCAAATCCGACAACAAATCCGGCAACTATATATTTTGTTGTTTGAGGTTCGGGGTCAGGGTCAGACTTAGTTGTTTGTCTTTCACTTTGATGAGGGTGTGACGGTAGTGACACTGGTCCTGACGGTCCTGAAGGTGCTGACGCCTGGTCAGTCACATGAGCCTTTTCTGTTTGAGCTTGAAGCTGTAATTTTTTTTGTCTGTTATATTCGGCTAATCTTTTACCAGCCTCAACCCTGCCTGGACTTTTAGCCTTAGTCACAGTTTGAACCTGTGTCAAAACTGGACTGGGGTTCGGTTGTGGAGTCGTCTGGGTTTCGTCCATTTTCTTCTGCAGTAAAATTTATTTTTGAAAAATCAATATGACTCCCGGTAACAAGTAAGGTTACCACAGGTGCAAGGTAATTGCCAAACTTGTAAAACATGACACATGCTAATTTGCCAATTGAACTTGAAACAATAGGATTGCTTTCAAGGTCGTGTGAAAGACTGTCACTATCCACAGGTAGAAAGTGACTCACTGCTTTTGTGTATAGGCATACTAGAGATCGACTTAAATCACGAGTCATTAGTGAAGCGATGTGGTTTTCATATTTTGAATGAAGCTTGATTAGTTCGTCAGCCGTAAGAGATTCAATATCCTCTGTCATGTATTGTTTCCCGAGATAAGTCTTTGACTTGCCTGAGACAATTACAGACAAAAGACGCTGTTTTTTCGAGTCTAAGTCTTTGTTTTCTACAGCATTGATATCGTTTAGAAGAAGTAATTCGTCTTGATTCATTTTATAATGTAATATAATATTTTTGTTTTAAAAAGTCAATGACAGCATTAATTATTTAGGTGGGAGTGGGGGATCTACCTTAATACTCGCGGGTAGCTGATAAAAAATGCTGCTTAAATGATTTCCGGAATGGGACTAAAATGGCTGGACAATAAAAGCATCGATGGCATTTGCTGGAGTGTGTTTGTCTAATTACTGAGCTAATTAGAATAAATCTATTGATTGGGGGAGGGGTGGGCATCAAATGTCAGTTTATCTATCTCTCCTCGTTTTCGACTCTAGAGCTTTGTTCGACAAAAAGAGCGAAACACACGCCAAACAACATAGCCTCTTCGCATTATTCGTAACAATACGTACTCTAGAGTTGTTTTAAAGACGACAGCATCCAATTTTGAAGAATATTTTCCTTTGAAACGCCTGAGACTAAAAATTGAGCAAGTTTTCCTCGGATCTAAAATGGCGCATCAGGCCACTGTCACAAGATCGTCGCTTCAATGCCGAATATTACATTCTGAACTAATTTTTTAGTGATAGACAATAGGAAAAAACACGTGCTCACTGTTAAATTGCATTACTTTGACAATATATAGACAGTGCGGCTCGAAAAGCGCTTCGCAAAAGTCATATTGAAATTGAGAAGCTGCCAGCAAAAGCGGTGTTTGCGCATGCTCGTGACCCTTTGCAACTGCAGGGGCTCGCTCAGAACATGTATTTAGGTCAGCTATAGGAGATGCCACAGATGTTCGAAGTTTGATCAACTTGTTTAATTTTACGAAATTAGCGGAGGAATGAAAACAAAGTTTCCTTATCCATATAATTAAAAGCTCTCTTAACTACTGCAACCATTGTGTCAAACAAACAGAGATCAGTCGCTATTTATCTTCATTCACAGAAGGAATGTGGGCACATTCCTTCTGCGAATGAAGATAAGTAGCGACTGATCTCTCTGTTTGTTTGTCTGTTTTGACAAAGCGGATTTACCCAAAATATTAATAAATTGTGTTGTAACCGTCTTTTCTAAGCGTGTTTCTTTCTCCGTTGGGTACTTCTTTTCAAGAGATACAAGCAGTGCAGACAGTAGGGAGAGCATAAAAAAAGAAAAATACAAGTTAATGGACCAAGGGTAGACAGAAGCACATGCCCCAGATTTGAGAGGAAAACCCACCCTGTGGGGCTGACCAGGGTGACCCTGGGAACTGAAACGTAGTTAACCCCACCAAACTCCCCCAGGGCAGACCCGGGTGGGCGCCACTGTTTAGTTGGAAAGTAAGGTTAATATTACACAGTATACAAAATGATCCAGGTGTACATCAGATAAAAACAGAGCTATACACGCTGAAAACAACCGAATAATGATGCTCTTGTAATAAATCTTTATGTTCACAATGGTTTTCTAATCTTATTATTGTCTTTCGTCCCCATCCGCTGTTCCGTTTGCAAAGTTTTAAATGTTATACAGTATACAAAATGATCCAGGCGGACCAACCCCCATAATAACACTCTTGTAATAAATCTTTACGATGTGAATGGTTATCTTATCTTATTATTGTCTTTCGTTCCCAGCTGGCTGTTTCGTTTTGCAAGTTCAAAGGTTATACAGTATACAAAATGATCCAGGCGTCCATCAGATAAAAACTAGCTATGCATGCTGAAACCAATCCAAAAATAACACTCTTGTAATAAATCTTATAAAAATTAAAATGCTGCGAGTGTCAGAGAATCTCAATTCATTTCTTTTGTAACTTTTGTAAATTTTCAGTCTGTTGCAGATTTAATCCTTAATGTTTGTCCAGCGCCTATGTCTAAGTGCGGGCTCTTCTGCGATTGCCTGCTGTATCTCGGCCTTTCCAGGAAGTTTGTTCACGACAAGGTGTATCTTGAAATGAGTTTGAACAGCTTTCTTCAGCTTTCTGCCATGGTTTTCTTGAAAATTTAGCTTTCTTTCAAAAAGGAGCTGATGTAGTACTGTCATCATCAAAACTATCTAGATTGTCATCAGGCTCTGGATGTCTTTTCTCTGTCATGCTCATTGATTCCTGTGTTGTTGACTTGCTACTTGCTTCATTCACAGGTGCTGTTTTCCCCCGAGACCTCTCTGCAAGTTTCTGATGTGTCTTCATTGTCAATCTCTTCATCATCGCCCAGCTCTAATGCAACTCTCAAAATCTGTCATCCCATTGTTAACTAACAAAAGAATCTTTGCCACTTTTGCCTTTGAAGTACGTCTTGAGGTTGGCGGTAGATATGGCGATGTATCCGAATATCATGACCAAGGAAGTCTGCCAGCTGATCCTGGTCTAACTCCGAGATGGCCATTGACTGAGCAACCTGCTTCCATAACTGAGTAAATATGAACATGGCTGGGTTTGACATGTTTGCTTGCAGTGCGTGTTCCTTCAGAACATCATGGCCTCTGTAAGGCCTCTGACCAGAAGGTGTGGCAAAGATGTACTGGGAACTAGCGAGAGCTGGCACTGATTGCCTCATTTGAAGGATTCTGTCCACAGTTGTCATCATCTTCTTCGTCAGCAAAATGGGAAAACTCCTATTAAACTTACCTCTGATTTCCACTCGCTGAAAATGATTCACCATTTTCTTCTCAACCTCTGTGAGACCTTTCAAGATATCTTGAATGGTGATCGATCCAATGTTAGCATTCTGGAAGTCTGATACCTTCATTCTCTGAATTTCCCCTCCCCCCTCCCCCCCCCCCCCAACCCCTCGTTTTCGGTTGAAAAGTGATACAGCGCAAAGAGTTGCTTTAACCACTGTCGGATAATCTTCCGAAACCATCCTTGTCTCAAGAGGCTGTTGGACCTTCCTCACATCTTCACATGATGGGATCAGCTTGGGTTTGTTCATGGTCATTTTCCCGACCGACTGGGCTGCTGTAGCTCACACACAATCGTACCAGTCCCCGGTGAAGAAAGAGTCAAACCGCTGCGCCTCAGAGAGCTCCTGTCGCCACCTGTCATCTGAACCATGCCCAAGCTGTTTGGATGCCTGCGACTGTTTGATCTGTGAACATTTTTTCAAAGCATGGCCTATGCGCATTGCGAGATTGCCTTTTTTTAACTGATGTGTGTCCTCATCAAATTCTGCTAGCTCTTTTACAGCCCGTACAACATGATCAAAGCTAGCTGAATTGATCACAGCATTTAAACTTGCGATTTTCATTTCTGACCTCACTCTAAGAATCTTTAATAGTGTCCCCAACCCCCGCATCCTGGAGCTGATTTGCCCAGCCTTGTGTTTTTCAATGTCC
Source organism: Semisulcospira habei (assembly GCA_036245525.1). Lineage (NCBI taxonomy): Eukaryota > Metazoa > Mollusca > Gastropoda > Semisulcospiridae > Semisulcospira > Semisulcospira habei. Next base: position 101,738,091 of record BTPG01000005.1, on the reverse strand, counting down.
CTGCTGTCAAATAATCTCTTTCCATACTCAAGAAGCAAGGGGTCAATTCTGATGAGACGGCTTATCTCATCATCTCTCTGTCTGGCTAAAACCTTATGATAGAAGGAAAAGTCAACGTCTAATGGTATTGTAAGCATTAGCTTCCCACATCGAGCCGCCTCACCTCTCTTAGCAAACTGAAGCCCTCCTGGTTTCTGACAGCAACGTTTCGAGTGTACAGAGATCAGCTTTTTTTGATAGAGCCCTTTGCAATGGCTACGGGCGAGAAGGTCGTCTACCTTACTAGTTTTGGTGTGATACTTAGGAATCAAACATCCTGATTTCTTTTCAAGAACGGCAACGTTATGTATGTAATCACCCTCATCTTGTAGTCTGATCCATGCTTGACGTGTCTGCTTAGTCGCTTTTTTCATCACCAAAATGTTAGCAACGTCTGCCTCATCTGCATGGACATCTTGTAAGTGCGTGTGTAAGAGGTCACAGTCTATGTTGAAGTCCTGTTGCAAACGCCATAAACTAATATGTAACTATGTCTGGTTTATTCTGCTGCATTCCTTTGCTTGCTGTTGGGGTTTCTCGATCATAATTTGATTTTGAAAATCGGACGTCCCGTGCATAACATGTGACAAAATTCTAAAGACATGATTAAAACGGCAGTTTTCAATAATGTTTTGTAGCCTATGTGAATAAGCTGACATTTGTAATATCTTGGTATTGCATACTTTAGATTTGTGCTTCCTGAAATTGCACATCGGCTTTAAGCACGGGACGGGTATTGTTACAGCCACATAGTGATGCTCTCTTGGCTTGACTTCGCGAACGAAGATTCTATAGGGCTTGCCCACGTCGTCTGCAGGCATTTTCGTGGCTGCGGAGGCCAATCCGGGACAGGCAGGTTCGACCGCAGTGGCTGCAGGGGAAGGTCTGGTCAGGGTTCTGAGTTAGGACAATTCTGTTTTTTCTTCTAAGCCGCTTGTCCTTAAGGTTAGCTCTTCGAGAGTCCTCAAAGGAGACGGCTGCCTTGTGAATGGTGGAGCGCCAGGTGTCACGGTCCGCAGCAAGCGAAGACCACTGGCGGTGGTCGATTTGGCAGGCACTAAGTGACTTCTTGAGACCGTCTTTGTATCTCTTCTTTGGTGCCCCTCTGTCTCGGTGTCCAGTGGCGAGCTCGCCGAACAGAGTGATCTTGGGTAGGCGATGATCCCCCATCCTGGAGACGTACCCCGCCCAGCGAAGCTGTGTCCGCAGCAGCAAAGCCTCGATGCTCACAGTTTCCGCCTGTTCAAGGACCTCGACGTTGGTGACATAGTCACTCTAGTGAATGCTGAGGATGGTACGCAGGGAGCGCTGGTGAAAGCGTTCGAGGAGTCGTAGTTGGCTGCGGTAGAGGGCCCAGGACTCGGAAACGTACAGCAGGGTGGTGAGGACGACAGCTCTGTACACGCTGATCTTGGTGCCTTTTTTCAGCTGTTGATTGTGCCACACCCGCTTGAATAGTCGCCCGAAAGCACTGTTCGCTTTTGCCAGCCTGTTGTCCAGCTCCTTGTCCAGCTTGGCGTCTGACGTGATGATGCAGCCAAGGTAGGTAAACTGGTGTACAGACTTCAGTTCGGACTCGCCGATGGTGATGTGGGGAGGGCGATGCTCTTCCTTGGGTGCCGGCTGATGAAGGACCTCTGTCTTTTTCAGACTGACCTCAAGTCCAAAGAGCTGGGCAGCATCTGCGAAGCAGGACGTAATGCGCTGCAAGGCTCTCTCTGTGTGTGCAACGAGGGCAGCGTCATCAGCGAAGAGCAGCTCACGAATCAGTTGGTCTAGGGTTTTGGTGTGGGCCTGCAGTCGTCTGAGGTTGAACAGGCTGCCATCGAGACGATACCTGATGTACACTGCGTCGTCATCGTCGAGGTCCACTGTGGCCTGCTTCAACATCAAGCTGAAGAAGATGGTGAAGAGGGTCGCACGCAGCCTTGCTTCACGCCGTTGCGAATGGGGAATGGTTCTGAGAGGTCACTGTTTAGTCTGACCTGGCCTTGCTGGTCCTCGTGGAGCTGGACGATCATGTTGAGGAACTTTGGGGGACAACCTAGTCGCTCCAGGATCTGCCACATACCTTGCCTGCTCACAGTGTCAAACGCTTTTGTTAGGTCGACAAACGTTACGTACAGCCCTTTGTTCTGCTCGTGGCACTTCTCCTGAAGCTGTCTCAGCACAAAGACCATGTCGGTGGTACTCCTGTTGGCTCTGAAGCCACACTGGCCCTCTGGGAGGTGGTCTTCAGCGATGGCAGGTACCAGCCGATTCAGTAGCAACCTTGCGAGAATTTTCCCGGCAATGGACAGCAGGGTAATTCCACGATAATTAGAGCAGGCAGACTTCTCTCCTTTGTTCTTGTACAGGGTGATGATGACTGCATCACGGAGATCCTTTGGTAGTGTTCCTTTTTCCCAGCAGCAGAGAAAGAGGTCGTGGAGCTTGTTGTGCAGTGCTGGGCTTCCATGTTTCCAGATCTCTGGCGGGATTCCGTCAATGCCTGCTGCTTTGCCACTCTTGAGCTGGTGGATGGCTGTGAGGGTCTCTTCGGCGGTGGGCGGTTCGTCCAATTCAACCTTTAGTGGAAGGTGTGGGATTTGGAGGATGACTGTTTCTTGAACAGTGCGTTCAGCGCCGAAGAGGTCCTGAAAGTATTCCGACCAGCGGTTCAAGATGGAGGTATTATCTGTGAGGAGTGCCTGTCCATCAGCGCTTTGCAGGGGACTTTGTACCAGGTGCCTAGGGCCATACACTGCTTTCAGTGCTTCGTAGAAGCCCCTGTAGTCACCGTTGTCAGCGCAGAGCTGGGTCTTCTGTGCGAGTCTGGACCACCACTCGTTCTGGAGCTCTCTAAGCTTGAGCTGGAGAATACTGCAGATGAGGCGGAAGGCAGACTTCTTCACAGGGCAGGAAGGCGGGCCTGGTGGGCGACTCTTTTTTTTTGCTAAAAGTTCCTGGTGATGCAGCAAGATAACAAAAATGCATGTAGTCTTTTGACATACCTATATTGGCATCATTTCAACAACAAACAAACAAACAAACAAACAAACAAACAAACAAACAAACAAACAAACAAAGCCACTCAAAGGACAAGTTTACTGTTTGGATTTGATAACATGAAACTTCTGCGAGTAGGTGATCATTGGAAACTTTCAAGATGCCATTTTGCGACCTTTTCAAACTTTTGAATTTTTATTTAAATTTTCTCCTTTTGTAGACCCCTCATGTGGCCGACTCTGATTCAGCTGATTCTTTGGCGTATATTTGATGAATTTGTGACATAGTCATCCCATATAAGCTGCTAAAAAATGTAAGCAAGGGGAGAAATTGTGGTCTATCCTAAGTAGTAACCAGTTCTGGAGAACAGCTCACATGCTATAAAATCAAATTACACAAACTCCAAATGGTTTTGAAGTGTTGGCGTGTTCATTTGGGTGCTGTCTCAGCCAATAATAAGTTTGACGCCAGTGAATTTCTGCAAAATGTATTAACTATCGTTTCCATAACACGAATCCAATACAAACTCGATCCGAATCCAAATCGGGTCTGAAAAAGAAAAGTTCATGCAAGTCCTTTTCATGTTTATGTGTTTTCATATGCCCCATGCACAACACAAAATCGCATCCAGCTTCGAACGAAAATGACATCACCTCATTGGGTTCGGATCATATTCTTATCAGATTCATGCTTATGAAACCATAGCTTTACTGCTCTGTGTTTTGCGGTGTGTTTACATTGGCTTAGTGGATTCGGCTCAAACGCTTTCGTGTTTCGTAATTTGAGAAAATATATTTTTGTTCAAAATATGGCCTTTTAAAAAACTTGATCCAATGTGACCTTGACCTCTGAAGGAGGTCACTGAAATTGGTATGGTTAGAAAGGTCTTGCCACAAAGTATTCTTGGGCCAAGTTTGAAAACTGTGGCTTGAATGGTGTTCGAGAAAATGCAGACATTAAAGTTCACCACAGATGACTGATTGACGATCACTGTTTCATCATATAGACTCATTTTGCTTCGAGTGTGAGCCAAACATGTGTAGCCTGAGAACATATCTGATGCAGCACAGCAGGCTGATACTATGATAGCTAACAGATGCTGAAGGGGTCACATTTACTATAATTAGGCTTAAATATAACAAAGAGAAACCAAGACGATGAGTCCACCTAGTGTGAATCCATGCCACTGATAATCTTTTTTCCCCCTAGATTTATTGCAGAAAATACAGCATGCTCTGATGAGCACAAAATGATTAACTAAATTCTCACTTTATTGTACGCTTTTCAAAGTTCTCATCCTTTCAATTTTTTAATTGTATTTATTTATTTACTTATTTTCATTTTACAGGCTCATTGATCACCCTGTGCTTTGGACTTCTTTAAGTGACGGTCGTGTTAGGTGACCTGGGTGGTTTCACTGGGTACCTTTTCTCAGGGTGGATTTACACTAAATAGATTTGGGTAAAGTATAGGTTTAAGAAAATGAATATTGTGCTCCTATAAACGAAGATGTTTTTTTTTTTTTTTTTGGGGGGGGGGGGTGTGGTGGGGGGGTGGGGGCTGATTACGCTTTTTTTTTTTTGGTTTGTTTTGGGTTTTGCAGATTTAGGTTTTTGGCGTCAGTGTATGCTTATTATGTGATAGATTTGTCGTTCTGAGCCATCACCTCTTCGGTTTGGTGTACCCCAGGGCTCGGTCCTAGGACCTGTATTGTTCTTACTGTATGTTCAGCCCCTGTCCGACCTGATCTGTAGTCGCTCCATTTCCCATCATGCATTTGCAGATGATACGCAGATGTACAAAAGTGATACTGTCGAGCGAGCTGTGAATGCCGTCCAAAGTATAAGCCAGTGCATTGACCATGTCAAATCATGGATGACCACCAACAAACTGATGTTAAATGATGGCAAAACTGAAGCAATGTTGGTAGCTAATCCAAGATTATCTTCGTCCCTGCCTTTACCGTCATCATTGTCTGTGGATGGAACACTCATTGGCTTCTCTGCGAGTGTGAGAAACCTGGGTGTTACACTTGACAGCGAGTTATCTATGTCACAGCATGTCAGTGCAGTGTGTAGATCCGCTTATCTGGAACTTCGTCGTATTAGTTCAGTTCGTCACCTGCTGACCGTGGAAGCCACTAAAACACTAGTTTGTGCATTTGTGCTGTCCAAGCTAGATTATTGTAACTCTTTGCTTTGTGGCTGCCCTCAGTATCTCATTGATCGCCTCCAAAAAATTCAGAACAATGCAGCCCGGCTTGTTGTGAGAGTCCGTAAGACTGAGCATGTCACACCCATCTTGAAGTCCCTTCACTGGCTACCTGTGTCCTCACGTATTCAATATAAAGTTATGTCAATCTGTTTTAACTGCCTTTCAGGCACCAGCCCAGAATACTTGTCCTCTTTGCTGCATGTGTATACACCCTCTCGTGAGCTCCGCTCCTCTTCTGATAAACGGAAGTTGTGTGTACCTTCTGTCCAAACTAAAACATTTGGTCAGCGCACTTTTGTTTATCAAGCCCCAGTGTTATGGAATACACTTCCTCTTGAGGTCAGAAACAGTGAGTCTGTCTCTGACTTCAAGAGGTCGTTGAAAACTCACCTCTTCAAGCTTTACTTTGAATAACTGCCAGTGTTTGATGCCTTAGTTGTAGTTCTGCAATCCTCCTTGTTTAGACTGAATGTTAATTAGAATATCAATTATTATGTATGTATTGTTGTTTAGTTTATTGTAAAAGTGGTGTGTTCGGGCATTGTGCTTTGTTTGTTATGTGCATATGTCATTGTATTTTTATTTTTGTGTACAGATTGTAAAGCGCTTAGAGCTTTTGAGTAAGATTAAGCGCTATATAAATACTCATTATTATTATTATTATTATTATCTTATTTTATTTACTTAGATGTGTGCATATGTAGTAGAATAACTGCTATACATATGTGTGCTTTGGTATTTTAGAGTCTGCTTAACTGTAATGTATGTATGTTTTATGTGTTGATGTGACATGGATGCTCATCAGTTATGCCACAACAAAATTCCTAATGTTTATGTATATTGCAATAAGTTTATCTTATCTTATCTTATCTTATTTTATCTTAACTGAACTGACCGGAAGGAACTGTTTGACAAAACCACAGAAAAGCATCAACATGGAACATGTTGATACTCTTTAAACTGCTTGCACCAACAAAGGTTATGATGATCTACATTTCAAGTTACTGCAAGGACTGACACATTTGTGACTATCATCAGAATCAGATGCAAACAGAACACTAGTTGACAACCTAGGCAGAGCAATTATTAAGACTATTAAAGTTAAACTTGAAGGTCATGAAGTGTTTAGTCTTGACGATGCTGATGTATTCTACTGTTACAAAGATCTGTGGCTCACACGAGAAGAATGAGACGACCATATTTATCAAGGCATACAGGCTGATAACATTGCCAAACTTAGAATCGATGCAGGTGATAAATCAATAATGGTAGTCAAAGATGTTATTGTGGCAGAAACATATGGAAATAGCTTTTGCATTGCACTTGAATTTGAAATCCTAACAGTGCATTTGCCTTATTATCAAGGAGCACTGAATGACAGTCTGAGTTTTGAACTAATCTTTAATGACTACTCCATGCTTATCAAGTCAACAGATCTCAATGCAACATATAAGATCTCTAACATCTCTTTGGAATATGAAATTGTCACGCATGCTCATCTAGCTACTCTCATTCAAGATCAGTACCAGTCAAGACTGCCGATTTATTATGACCGTGTGATAAGACACAGTTTGATTCATAAAGACAAAAGCGATCCAGTGTGGAACATCAACTTGAACACACCTGCTAGGTCACTGAAAGGCATTCTTATGTTGTTTGTTGAACCATGAAGTCCATACAAAAGGGATTCAGAAAAATTCTACAATCCAAACATTACACATTTGTCCTGTACCATTGAAGGGCGTCCAAATCAGGTGAATGCTAGGTCACTGAAAGGAATTCTTATGTTGTTTGTTGAACCAGGAAGTCCACACAAAAGGGATTCAGAAAAATTCTACAAACCAAAGATTACACATTTGTCCTGCACTATTGAAGGGCGTCCAAATCAGGTGTATGCTTTGGGTGTGCTGCCTTACCAGCACTATGATGAGATCATAAAATGGTCAGGTGGAAGGCTTAGAGAAAAACCAGCAAACATGGCATGCAAAGATCTACATCTGTATGATGTAAGAATCAGTCAATACCTCACAGACAAGTATGCACTTTGGCTAGACCTATGTAGTACAGACGACGACTACCTACAAGGTTCAGGCCGAACTGTTGAAAATGGTAGTGACGGAATTACAATTGAGATACAAAAAAAGACTGAAACTGCTGGAGCAATAAATATATATTTATATCTTATTTATGACACACAACTGAATATTCAAGAAAGCAGACTAAGTGCTACTGTGCATTAAAAATATATTGTGTTTTAAAATGAACTTGCTAACACTCGACCCACACTGTGGTTTGTTTTGTGGTGCCACAGGCTGTGGGAAAACTGAATTTGTTCTTGATCTCTTACAAACAAGATAATCTACCATTTCGAAAACATTGTGATATTTTGTCCTACTATCAATCACAACAAAGCTTATCACAACCGTTTATTCATTTGGACTGATCATAACATTTACTTAGTCGACCCTGAGAAAAAAATGAAAAACTACCTGCAATATTTTTACAAGCAATTTGAAGGGCAGTCAACTTTGTTTATGGTTGATGACTGCTCAGCAGAGAAAGACATTGTTAAGAAGAGAAACACACTGGCAGAACTGGCCTTTAGTGGCAGACACGCAAATGTCAGTGTATGGATTCTCACTCAAAAATATAATGCTGTACTGAAAGATTTTCGTGAGCATTTAAAGTTTATCTGTTTCTTTTACTGTAAAGATCGCAACATCTTTGAAGACTGTCTCAGGGAGAATGATGTCATCCCCAACAAACTTGAACGAGATGATGTAAAAAAACAAACTGAAATTGACTAAGCATTTAAAGCTTATTTTAAAGACAGATCAGCCCACCGGGTATGGATTAGTAAATTAATTTATACTTTTGGTTTTTGGTCATAAATGACGGACGGACAAACCATTGTCATCACTAAGAGCTTCAAAGATGATGAGCACTTTTATGACTTAAAAACAGATGTTAAACAGCCCTTTGAGCCTGGCAGTAAACTCTCAACACCGACAGTGGTATATAATGTGACTTTGGGATATTCTGATGGTCCACCATGCTATGAGTACGAGACTGTTGATTTAAGACACATGCCTTTAGAGTTTATGATGCTAACTGTGACTGGCTTGGGGCACTGTGTGAACATATATTCTGTCAACTAAGTAAATTACATGATTATATTGAATTTGTTACCGTCAATAAAGTGATATTACACATACGGTATGAGCAGTGTCAGAAAAACCAACGTTGTTGGTAATAATATTTTTTATTGGACAAATAAAAGTGACGGACAATGCTCAAAGCTCATCAAGCCCTTTAAGCTTAGGCAACGTGTTTCACACAACAAACTTGCCCATATCCAATAGTAACAATGTTTATGAATCAATAGAAAGATCTTTTTCTGTCATACAACATAATCTTCTTTCAGGTAGTGTAAAGATTCAGGTTGTTGCTAAAATAGAAAAGGGTTAAAATTTAAAATGGTAGATGATGAAGTGATTGTATAGTATATCTCAACAAGACAACACACATTTAATTCAAAAAGGGAATTGGAAAACGTGTTTAGAGAAAGACTGTTGTCCGACTTCCTCGAAGCAATTGACAGAGCAAAAATGAAAGGGTCTGGTTGGCATGAAGGTCATGTACATGAACTACAACTGAAGCAGTCAAAGTATCATTGTATATTAGGCAAATCATGGTTGCCACCGCCAACTGAGGTTGCAAACTAAAAGGTTGTCCTCAATATACAGAACAAAGAAAATTTCTGTTTCATGTGGTGTGTGCTTGCGAAACTGCATTTTATAAAAACAAAACCTGAGCGTGTATCTATGCTAAATTTGAAAACGAACTCAACTTCAGTGGCATAGATTTTCCTGTTAAGGTGGAGGACATAGATTTGTTTGAAAATCTAAATCCTGGTATATCTGTGAACATGTATGTATGGGATTGTCACGGCTAGTGAGGGACACACGAGATTGAAAGACATAATAGAAGTAGAACCCCCAAATGTACCGACTAAAGAGAGATAGACGAGAATGAAGGTTAGGAGTAGAAGAGAAAAAAGAGATAGATAAAGAACCCTAGCATCTTGCCTCAAGACAGGTTACAGCTCAGCACAAGCAACACAACACATTTACTTTACACGTACACCCACTTTTTATTACTATTACACTAACTATCCCCCTTTCCTTCCTTCCCACACTTCCCACCAACACTTCCCCTCCCTGACCCTCCTCCCCTCCCCCTTCCTAAAAAAAAAGAAAAAGAAAAAAAAAAACAAAAGGAAAAAACTAAACCAAGGTTAATACTACTTCCACAGCATCAGCATTGCATCGAGTGGTGGAAACAAACACTCCCCTATGCTACGCAGCACTGTTGCTCCACAATAACAATAAAAGTCAGGTTACAGTCCTCCGAACTGATGGCTGAAAAACGTCATTTACAATGTACTGTTCATATACAAGAATCATGGAACTACACCAAGGCAGAGTGAGTAACGGAAAGCTGAATAAGAATGGGACCACCGTGGTAAGTCGACGAACGCCTGTGGATCCCTTCCGTCCGGCTTCCTTAATGGTTGTACAGCTTCGTGGGTCTTCTCTCTCTCTCTCTGTCTGTCTGTCTCTCTCCGTTTCCCTGGTGCGAGGTCTGGTTGCAATGGCGACATGGCGGCTTCAGCAGTACAGACGACCGCGCCCCTTCCACGCTGACACCTGGTCCAGCGAGGCGTGGTTTGTCCTAATGCCCGTCGGCCCTCCAACCGATCCCGACCCCGAACGTCACAAATGCAAAACAAAAGCAGAAGCCTAAACGGCCTCTTAGTAACGTAAACCAGTGGGTCGTTAAAACAGCTAACCTCCCATACCCACCCTGCTTGGTTTACAAAAACCCTACCGCTAACCGTTCAAGCACTCGACTCTCACCCATGTGACATGTGCTTTCCAAACCAAAAATTACACAAAAACCCAAACAATGGAAGTTCTCAAACATTATAAAAAAAGCCTTCCTAACATTCTCTGCACTTTCACAACAGCCAATACAACATTCCCTAACCAATGTAACGTTTCGCTAAACAGTTAAAAATAACTAATAACGAAATAGAACCAAACCAACAACGTCAAAACAATACTTCCCCTTTACCACCCATCGCGTTCTCCCCTCCTTCCCCCCCCCCCCCAATACTTCTAGCCCTAACACATAGTACAAACCATCCATAACAAACATGACAAAACATCCGCACGCGGGTTTTTTAATGCACTTACCTCCTCTGCGACGCGTCACAACGCCGGCACCCATAGGCAAAACAACCCCAGTCTCCCGCCTCCAAGACCCCAGGACTGGATCGGTGCTGTGTCACTGACTGTCACAAACGGTCAGTCACTGACTACCAACAGTCAGCTAGGCAAGACAACTTGGTCCAACCGAGTACAGCTGCTAACTGAAATATCATTCCCTAGCTCCCTACAAGCTAAACTCTGTAGTTAACACACTACCGCATTCACTAGCGCGCCCCGCACGTGCAAAACAAAGAACACTAACCCGTGTCTACTGACTTGTAAACAACTCACTATTCCTACACTGACCGGTGCTATGGTAACTTTCGACTACCACTGTCAAAACAGTCACTAACCGTGACAGGGATAATGAGTCTGAGAACAAGTACAAACAATTAGAGTATCACCAATTGCCCCAGCCTACGGTCAGTCAGACGATAAGCATGTTGACATGTTACTAATAAGCTCTGGCTCCGGTGATAATTTCACTACAGAAATATCAGGAGTATGTTACGACTAATTCATAATCATGTATCAAAACACAATGGCAAACAAAGAAGTACCCAACGGAGAAAGAAACACGCTTAGAAAAAACGGTACAACACAATTTATTAATATTTCGGGTAAATACCCTTTGTCAAAATAGACAAACAAACAGAGACATTAGCTGCTACTTATCTTCATATGCAGAAGGAATGTGGCAACTTTTTGGTCTGGATTACAATGGCAAACAGGAAGTGTGTAAAAGATGTTTACAAAGGTTTTCCTCTATTAAAGTAGCACACAAATATGTTAAACATTGCAGGTCACCTGATGACATTCAAACAATACTGAGGTATCCAGATCCTGGTAGCAAGGTATATTTCAAGAACTATGAAAAGCAGCAAAAGCTGCCGTTTGTAGTGTATGCTGATTTTGAATCACTGGTTGTACCATATGAGGGCCCTGTTCCAGAATCATTATCTAATTTTACAATAAAACTGAGTGGCCAAGTGGTGTATTCTTAGGATATATTCTTGTTAGGTCAGATGGTCAGCATAGTGAACCTGTTATCTACAGAGGTGAAAATGCAGCAGCTGAGTTTTTAACAGAAATGAGACAACTGTATAGTCAGGTAGTACTGTATCTGGAAAAGTGCCAGATGCCTTTGGTGATGACAGAAGTAGACAAACAGAATTGTAATAAGGTAGTGATGTGTTGGATTTGTGGATAACCTCTGGGTTGTGAACAACCTCTGGGTTGTGATAAAGTTAGTGACCATGACCACATAACTGGACGTTACAGAGGTGCTGCACATGGTGCATGCAACTTGAAATTAAAAATAGATCCCAAGGCATATAAACTGCCTATCTTTTCCCACAATCTCAAGGGATATGATTCACACATTATCATGCAGGCTGTGGATGAGTATTACAAAAAAACTAGTTGTATTGCCCAGACAACTGAGAAATACTTGACGTTTAGGTTGAACAAATTAGCATTTTATGACTCCATGCAACATTTGTCTTTAGGGCTTGCTAGTCTGGCAGAAGGTCTGACATCGTTTCCAATAACAAGCAAATATTTGAGCTGGAGTTAATCAAGAAAGGAGTCTATCCCAATGAGTACATTGATCACTGGGTTGTGTTTGAAGAAAGTAGACTGCCTCCAAAAGAGAAATGTTATTCTACCTTGAATGGAAAAGGTATTTCTGACTCTGAATACCAACATGCTCTTGATGCATGGGATAAACTGAGGTGTCAAACGATTGGAGACTACCATGACCAGTACTTGAAAGCTGAAGTTTGTTTGCTAGCAGACGTATTTGAAAGTTATCATGAAAAGAGTCTGTTGGAGTACAGTCTTGACCCAGCTTGCTACATAACATGACATGACATGGGATGCTTTTTTAAAATCCAGTAAGATTTATATAGACCTGTTATATGATTGTACGATTGGGTGAAATGGTGGAACGTGGATTGAGGGGAGGTATTAGTATAGCCGCAAACAACTATGCCAAAGCTAACAACAAATATCTTGACAACCTTGACTTAAACCCCTCAAGGTCAGGGTCATTTATTACGTACTTGGACGCTAATAACCTTTACGGATTTGCGATGTGTGAGTTATTGCCCTTGAAAAACTTTCTTCTACCTGATTTGTCACAGTGTGATATAAGAAAATTAACAAACAAAATTGTGTATTATGATTGGAATCACAAAAAGGCTTGGATCTTTGAAGTTGACCTGGAGTACCCACACCACCTACATGATTACCACAATGATTATCAATTAGCTGTTGAAAAAATGTCTTTGACGGGGAAAAAAGAAGACGCCAAACTTGTGCCAAATTTGAATGACAAATTCAATTACGTTTGTCACTATCGATTACTGCAGTTTTACATTAGATATGGGTTAATACTAAAGAATGTTCACAGAGGTATTAAATTTGATCAGTGTGCTTTCATGAAAGATTACATAATGAAAAACACAACCCTTCGTGCAAGAGATGGCAACACTGCATTTGACAAAGACTTCTTTAAGCGTATGAACAATGCCTGTTTTGGCAAGACAATGGAAAATCCTCATCACCGCAAAGATGTGAGGCTGGTCACAACTGAATCAGGTGCAATAAAACTTACAGGCAAGCCACAATACACAGGATATAAAGAGTTTCATCAGTCATTGTATGCAGTGACACTTTAAAAAAAAGATTGTTAAACTGGACAAGCCAGCCAGTATTTATTGGCATGGCAATTCTTGAGTTATCAAAATTATCAATGCTTGAATTTTATTATGATTACTTCAAACCAAAGTATCCTGACTGTCGTCTGCTATACACTGACACTGACTCTATGATCATAGACGTGCCTACTGAAGACTTTTATGAAGACATGAAAACAGAACTACATATGTATGACACATCTGATTACCCTAAGGATCACCCGCTGTATAGCACATAAAACAAGAAATTGCCTGGGAAGTTTAAAGATGAACTGAATGGAGTGCCTATAGTTGAGTACGTTGGTCTGAGATCAAAAATGTATTCCACATTGCACCAGAAAGGCAGTCAGTCCAAAGCCAAAGGTATATATATATTAAAAAAAACAGTGATAAAAAAACGATATCCGTCATGAACATTACAAGCAAGTACAGTGGAGTCCACTTAACACAAATTTCTGGGGACACGGAAAATCACTTTGTGTTAAACGTATTTCGTGTTAACCAATATGGCCTCAAAATTGACCACGGCCCTCGCGGCAAGGAAAAAGTGTGTAAGAGATGCGTGCATGAATGAGTACGAGGTTAAAAGTGCACATTATCATACTAAATATGCTTACCTTATCTTCAGCTCGCTAGGAAAACACAAGGAGATGTGTACAGCTCACGTATTTAATGTAAAATCCATCAGGATAAAATACATAGTAAAGTAAAAGCAACACGGGCTGAAGTACAATCTCGCATCGGTAAAAGCAACACGGTCAGCCATTTAAAAAATGCCATGATCGAAGTCTGTCTTGTGTTATTGACAGCCTGTGTAGAGAGACAATCGTGGATCTAATTAATCTTGTTTGGTTTTTTTTTCACTTCAAGCATAATCGACTTCTGTTTTACCTTGGGGATAGCCACGATCAGTGGTTAACTGAAGTGAGGGAGTTAAGACTAAGTGTTGGGTTGTGTTGGTACACGAATGATGCATGAATACAGTTCAGATACTCTAGCCAATGAGAAGACGGATTACAACAACTGAAGGCTATTCAGCCAATCACAGGCTAGAGTTCGTTCTGATCTGTGTCATGTGTACTACAGCACGAGAGTGACACGTGCAGTGCACCTTTCATGAATTGGTTTTCAGTGTTTGAGACTGGAATCTGTGTTCGTGTTAATCAGGTGAATAATAGTGAAATTGCTCTGGTTGGGAACCGAAAACAGCTTCGTGTTAAGCGAAATTTTGTGTTAAGCATTTCGTGTTATCAGTGAAATTTTAATACAGAATAAGAAGGCCGTCGGCCGGGAATGCCAAAACGGTTCGTGTTAACCGGAAATTCGTGTTAAGCGAGTTCGTGTTAACTGGACTCCACTGTATTAGATGGAGAACTAATACCTGATTATCCAAACAAGTCACTGAAGTCAAACAGACATAATCTTGAATTGATCCAAACACATAAGAAGTCGCTTGCAGTAGGGGACACAAAACGAGTGTTTCACACTATGGAAAATGCTTATGCACCTGGTCATTATGTGCTTAAGTTATCTGAAGAAATAGCCAATGAATTAGTTGATGAACAAATCAATGAGTTAGTTGATATAATGATTAAAAATGCGTAACAGTGTCTGGGGGAATAATCTGTAATTCTTCTCTGACAAATGCCCTCAGTGGGGCAGGCTCATATAGAAAATAAATTGACACCTTAGCATCAGGGATTTTTTTAAATATATATTGTGAACAGACGTGGACCAAATTGGATCAGTTGCCCTGCTTCTTATGTCATTTTCTGCCTCACCAGGTTGATATAAATATCTTACCTGTTTTGTAAACAAGCTTGTGTCAGGTGCTGCTGTTGTTTTTAATTTAATTGCATCAGCGGGATTTGGATGACCCTTGTTATTCATTGCTTTTATCACAGATGGTAATCTCTTATCCCACTCAGTGTTAGGAGCATCATGCATGAGTTCCTTAGAATACTGATAGCTCAAAAGTCTCTCTGATAATTGTTTGTTAAAGTTCTCAACAATTGCCTGTGATCTGTGCACCCCTGGTATGCCTCGCCGCACTAGCACTACATGCTTCACAAATAATTGATTAATGATTAATTTAAATTCAGATCCGTCATCAACTTGCACAAACCTGGGAAATTTTAAAGGGCCTCTTTTATAGATAATTGATAATGCTGTCACTACAGTGGTGGTTTTTTTTTTATCAGTTATGGGTTCGGCGTCCTTGTACCTTGAAGCTATGTCGACAACAGTTAGTGCATATTTGTATAATTTTTTTCCTAATCGTATCATGTGGCAAAAACAAAAGGTCCATTTGATGGGTGTCATTAGGGGTAGTATTTTCTTGTTACTTTTCTTGGAACAGGCAAATAAATTTGCCAAATAGCTTGTTTTTGTAGCCATTGTTTTATTTGGTCAAGTGTGACATCACCACCACAGTGGCATGTAATTTCTCTATCGCATATTTTCTTTCCAGTAGCCAATTGGGGAGTAATATATTTTTGATAGCTTAGCTCCAGCTCCGATGTCTGTCATTTTTTCTAGCAATAAAAACTCCTGTAAAATATACAAATGTCATTCCAACTAAAACAAAAATAATTTGTCTGTTTCTTTGTTGTGTGCTTGGTTGGTAGTAATTGCTAAGTTTTGGCTGTGGGGTAGACATGTCCACGGTCCGTGGCGCAGTGGTTAAGGCGCCTGCCACCAATGCCAAAGGTGCGTGGTTCGATACCGGGTTCCGGCGTTGGACTTTTCTCCTCTGGTAAGTGTCACCGTTAATTCGGGCGGACCGTCGGGGGTTCTTTCTCCGGGTACTCCGGTTCTTCCACCCCCCTCCCCACCCCCCACACTTTGGTACCGGTCTCAGGCCACTTTACAAATTTCAAATACAAGCGATCAAAAATCTCTGTAACTTCAGTAGCTGACTGGCCCTTCGTTTGTCTTGTACTGTGTTTGTCTTAAATGGCGTAAATCCGTGTCTGTTTCGTGAGTGTGTGTGTTGGGTTTCAGGCGCGGCGCTTTGAGTCGATTTCCCCAAAATTGAGAAAAAGCGCCTATATAATAACGGTATTATTATTATTATTATTATTATGTCTTCACCAGTAACAAGGAAATATTCTCTGATTGTGTCATGAACATTTGAAAATGTATGCTTTGCGTGACCTTCTAGCCTGAGTTTTTCATTAATAAAATCAAGTTTCTCTATTCTTTGCTTCTCATACTCTTGCTGAGCTTGTGCTAATTTTTCAGAAGCCTCATTGTGATGCCTCATTTCTTCTGCAGATTCTTCTCTACCCACTTTTGAAAAGAGATAGTTTGATCCACTGAAAGCAAGTGCGTTAACAACGGCCCCACCAATCATAACAGCTATAGTTGCCATATTTTTTATTTACATAGAAACATTTTCTAGAATAATTCCTTGCTTGACGAGAAAGTCTTTTGTAGCAATTGACGCTTTTACAACAGCTACTAGCTTAGCACTGTCTTTGAAGTCTAATCTACTCAAGTCTGTTAGATCTCATTTTGAGGAGACTTTTTCCCAGCATAGTGTGAACAGCTGCTAGTCCACTTATTATGGCAGAGTGATAGACAAGGTTCATTATGTTCTTTGTGTTGCTCATTTTCTTATGCCACAAAATAAAAATAATAAATTTATTTACTGCATGAAATATGGGTTGAAAGGTTTTGGCTTTGCTCTTAATGTGGAGACTTCTTATTTTGTTTTTGGAGTGTTTGATTTTTTGGACACTGATTGAGTGTGTGGTTTATATTTTTTTTGTCTAATTGGTAACCTACATAACCAAATCCGATAACAAATCCAGCAACTATATATTTGTTATTTCAGGTTTAGATGCAGTTGATACTCTCTCACTTTGTTGAGGGTGTGAAGGTGTTGGTTGTGGCACTGGTAGTGGGGCTGGAGAGATAAACAATGTGGGGCTCCTGCGACTCCTATCTAATTATTGCCAATCAAATACTCCCAATCTATTATATTTTAATAACATACACCAACAATCTAGCATAACCCCACATTACTCGAGCTAAATATAATCATATAGCTTAGTGAGAGTTTTAAAAAAATCATGATGACAATTACCAGTGCAGACAGGGTAGGTTTACATGATTTACTAATATTAAACGTCAGCTAAGTGCGCATATAAGCTTTCCTGTTAACTACACTATTGAATACAGGCCTGACTGGGGGTGGTCAGATTTCATCACACGTATACTGTTCCCGTTCTGCACACAGCTAAGTGCCCATAAACACCCCCTAGTCACTTACACCCCCCGACCTACCCCACTTCCAACCTCCACCCACACACACACATCCCACCCACTCCCACCCCCATACACACATTTCACTTCCCCCCCACCCCCCCACACCCCCCCCCCACACACACACACAATCACTACACTGTGTCAAACCTACCCATACCATGGCAAATGCCTGATTTAAGTCACTGGGTCAAAACCAAAAAATGTAGTTCAGATTAAGGTTACTGTGCCAAAACTAAACATTTGGGTTACTAAGTCATTCTGGAATAAGGAGGTCATTTCAATATAAGGAGGCTATGCTCTGGGTTGAACAGTAGCAAGTCAACTCAAAATGAATTCTGTTTGCAAGAAACAAGCATACATTAAACACCCCTCTGGAAATAAGCTCGTCCATCAGGTATTCAAATGGTCGGGCCCATTCAAAAGGGGTGTTTTAAAACACCCCTTTCCCATCCACAGAGGTATGAACAGATTTTGCACTATAGACCTTTCTTTCCAGGGTGCTATGTGCACACACCTTTATGCACTATTGCATGTTAAAAAATATCCTATTACCCTAAGGTGAGTATAGACATATCTTTTTTTCACCCACTGTGCAGTTGTTTCAAGACATTGCCTGGGGTAAATGTATGAAGTTACTGTTCATGTAACTTTCTAGAATAACGTGATCTTACTTGATAACAAATTTTAAAGTTACCTACAACTTACAAAGTAACTTTGACGTTAGTTGCTATAAATTTTTATAAGTTACTGAAAAAAAGAACTTATAAGTGTCTTAACATAAGTTCTTATAAGTTCTAGCCCAAGTCAATAAGATACTCAGACAGATTTCCCAAGTTACAAGGACAATAATTTTTTTTCTTCTCAATAGTACTCTGGTGGTGGAGCTGATGGCGTCAAATGAGCAGGCATGAAAGGCATGACATCTCTTTGTGAAGAGTATGCCAAAAATAATGGCTTACCAAAACTGATCTTTACTTGTTTAAAAGTCCTTGAAATGTTTTCATTGTTTCTTCTACCCGGATCTTTTTCCCTTCCTCTAAAAAAGATTTCTTTAGTTCTTCAACATTCACGGGTTGACTACGCATTTATTTTGAATTTCAGACTTCTGTTGTTTGTAATTGGCCAAATCATCCTGCACTCTCTTAAATTCATGATCATCAATTTTATTATCATCTAAAGCCTTACTGATAATAAATTTCATACTGCTCAGCTTAGCGAGAGTAATCAATGCTTTATGCTTCTGCAACTTTGTATGACATCTTTTGTTGAGGGCTTCCAAACCAAAGCATGCCAGGCCTGTGGCAGCACCAACACCTTCAATAGCAATTTCTATGACACTTCCCACTCTCGTCACAAAGAGAGCTAAACCACTGACAGATAACCTAGCTGAAACCACACCCACAACCATTGATGTGTTGTGTACAGAATTGAAAACCGTTTTATATCATCTTTTGCACCTGGAGTATTTTGCTTGTTCTCCTTCCAAATACTTCAACGTTTCTGTAATATTCATTAAATGAAATGAGTCTGCCTGTAATGTTTTATCTGGAACAATCAGCTCAAGCGGCTCAGGTGGTGTTTGTGGATACAGTGGTGGCATTTTTTTTTTAATGGCAAGTATTTTTTTTTATATTTAATCTTCTAATTCATTTGCAACTCCTCAAAGGTATATAATTTGCTAGCGTAATAAAATGAAACAAGATCTATGTGTTCCAGTTTTATGAAACTTAGATAAACCAGAGTTGTTTTATCGATCACTACATTAACAGCAGGGATACTACTCAAAACTTCTATATCTGTGCTTTTTCTAATAGCAATAATGACCTTTGTTGACTCTGCTACTGAGCTATCCCACATAAGTTTGATTCCTTGTGCAATATCTGCTTCTTTCGCAGTATCTACAGATCTTATGATAATTTCAAAAACTATTGTCGCTTCTCTAGCTATGGTAAAGTTTGCTGGTATGAACACAATAGTAGTATCTGATCTTCCCTTTCTATTTGTAAGAAGATATCTTCGTTTTCCATACTCTTGCAGTTTTAGTTTTTCTCTACTATTGGTGTCTACGAAATAGCTTGGCACAAGACTTACAAGCATTGGATCAGAGTTAACAACTTTTCTAAATACTAAGGCTCCTTCATCAGTAAAATAAACATAAGGACTGATAAATACAAACTTTACATCCCATACAATGGGGATAGGTGCAAGCGGAATAGGGGTAGGAATAATTACCCACTTATTACCCACATGTTTTTAAGCTGTAGAGCACATTATTTACAGGAGTATGTACAGTGACATCATGAATTTGACTAAGTTTAGGATACCTTTTTTCTGTGTCATCTTTTACATCATCAATTACCTTTCGTTTGTACAATCCAACAAAAACAAGTTCAAGGCCATACACCTCTTCTACCTCACCTTCTTTATCAAAATCTTGCACGTCAGCCAAATCTTTCAACTCTATTGATGAACATGCAACTGGAATAATTCTAGACTTTGAATCAGCACTCATTTTTTATTTAGCAAAATAAAATTTATTTAACTTCCAACACAATATAAAAATCATGCATCACAACTGGTTTGCCATCCTGATAAGTTACATATAAGCACAATGATTAAAAAAACTTGTGCCTAATTTTTTAAACTGTGAATTAGGAAATCTAGCAACTACATTTTCGCAATAGGGGGCAGTTCCAGTCCACACACATTTCAACAAAGTCAAAGGCTTTCCATTGTGAACATTATCAGTAGTGCTTAGTTCTTTCAAATGAACATTTAGCACTGTGTGTACTGACAAATAAACAGGATATCTTCCTTTTATTATTTTTTTTTTTTGGGGCGATATTAGATGTCCGTCTGATGGTGTCCAATCTTCATCTGGATGTATAATTTTTTTTTAACTTATAAAACCAAGTAATAATAAAAGACTAATTGATAAAGAAAACTGACCACCTTTTGGAAATTCAATTGTAACAAGTAAATTAGCTGGGTTTAAAGTTGCTTTAATTTTAAATTCATTTTGAAGCCATTCAGCTAAAGTACAAAAGTCATAATACCCAGATCATAAAGTATCACCCTTCTCTAAACCATTACAGAATAATTTTTATCATCCATTACATTAAACCACTTTACAGTGTAGAACATTTCATGGATAGCTACAGCCTTGCTACCATCATGATTATCAATCCCATTAGTTAACAACACTGGTTTGATTGTGTCAAGATTTGATAAGGTTATAAACATTTATTATCACATAAAAAAAGCATAATGCAATTTAAATCACCAACAATTGCCATTGTAATTGCATTTCAATTTAACGTGGATGCCAAGTACAATGTCGCGCCGACTTATGATCAGAAAATAATTCAGCTAAATCAACTTGATATAGCTTTGTCCGAAGGAGATTTATTTCAAGTAAATGTTCCAAATCCGTATGATCATTACCTAAACCCTCCAATAACAGATGATGCAACTGCAAAAAGTGGTCTTCAAGCCCACTACAGATGTTTCAAAACCAACTTAACTTTGCTATACTATGTTCAACTACTGGCTGTGGTGTTTCTTTTACAGACCATTTGAATCACCCAAACAAACTGATTAGGTCTCTGTATCTTTTCCACACATATTACCAGCTTAGAAGAATACTGTCAGAACTGCATACCCCTCTTCCCACTGAATCCTGTTTTAACCAGTTTAACAACCCCATGGATATGAAAGCATTTTAACGCATTTGTAATGAATTTAACATCAGTACAAAGTATGACTTTTCACAAAACTTGATGATCACATCGGCAGGGGTACATTGTATTATGCTATGAGTCACAGACAATACCCCCAATATTATTGGCCTCCCTACTCTTCATTCTCATCAAAATCTGAAGTGTGGTTGGGTTCAATAGAACAGAAACAGTCTAATGCCTGGACCACATTTGTCTTAGGCAGGAGTGACTCAAGCAGGAGTCAAACGCATAAATGAATCTATCAGAACATATGTGTGGTGTATACTAGGAGCACAAGCTCAAACAAAATCAAATATTTTAAACGGGAGTGGCAAATTTGAAGCACAAAAACAGTTTCTTGCAAACCTGGAAGACTCGATCAAATCAGTAGTAGATCTCCCATCAAGCATACAATGCTATCAAGACATTCTCAGATATGCTAGATCAAAAGTTGACTTTGTAGTTGGCATCAGGTTATACAAGTTACCATCCGACCTTCAGCTTGAAATGGGGACAATAACAAATTATAATAACTAAATAATTGTTGCAGGGTGTGATCAGAAATTAGGACTCAATCAATTTGTAAACTTGAGCCCAACAACCACACACCTACAACTATTAAAAGCATTAATAGCACCAGTAACGTTAATAACATCATCATCACCCGTACAGGCCAGTTATGACAGTAACAGCCCCAGCCCCGGCGTGACACCTGCACCGGTACAGCCAGTAACCCCAGTAAACACACATGAGTCAGAGAGAACTGCATTGGTAATAGGCCTTACTGGATTAGTATATTACTTCTTTACCTGTTTCATTAAATAACCCACTATTAACCCTCCTACTGTCACCAAAAGACACACACATGCTCTGCCATAAACCCTACTACTTTTGCTGCTGTACTGATTAGCCAACTTACAACACTCCCTATTATGCCAGGCAAAGCATCCATTGCTTTCACTGCCAATTTCTGAAGCAAGTCTGATATATGAGACAACTGTTTTTTTACCCACGCCTGTAAATCTTTTGGGTCTGATGGAGCTGGAGGGGCCGGTGGAGCTGGACTACCCCCACCACTTGTTACAGCTAACACTACAGTACTGATAATAAATCCAAGAGCAGTAACTAAACTTGCAATTGTGATACCCTGCTCTCTGAAAAGTGTTTTCAATCTCTCAGCCAAAGTTGTGTCTTCGTGAAGTATTTTTTGTATAGTTTCTCTAATCCTGTTTAACTGTGCTTTTAGTTTTTCTTTTCCAGTTTCAATCACTTCTAGTCGCGCTGATCTTTCTATCTGCAAATCATTTAATCTGTGTTGTATTCTTTCTTTTATTTCAATGTCATCATTCTCATCATCAGATTTACCTAATTTTTCTTTTCTCTTTTTATGTGATTATTAAGCTCACTAAGTTTGTCTACATTATTCACCAGCTCACCTCTTATTGACTGCAGTATTTTATCCAACCCTGCTAACTCCTGCATGGTTAAGGGAGAGTCATCCAATGTTTTCATAGCCTCATTTATTTGATCTTCTGTAAATGAGGTTTCGTGTATTACCTTGTTTGCTATTTCTGGCAGCCTCTTTACTTCTGTCATTTCAATTTCTTGTCCCGTCGGCAGTCTTTTTTGCACGTCGTGAAGTGCACTAGCAAGACGAGGTGGCAACTTCTTTTCTTCAATACCAAGTTGTCACAAGGCACCAACACCACCTTCACTTTTGATTGTACTTAAAGCTTTAAACTTACCAGGGTCTCTTTTGTTAGTCAATTGTACTTTTCCTTTGTCAACAGTATTTAAATATAAATGCCCTTTGCCATCAAGTTCAAACTGATTAGGATCTATGTTGTCTGGGCAGTCACCAACATGATCATAAAACGAGTTCACTTTGCTTTCTAAAAATTTGTGGCGTAAACTGTAAGTATTCCTTGTACCAGTCATATCTGTCATATCTGTTGTACTAGTATTATAGTCATCCATTGCATCGATTTCAAAATCTTCATGGTTAAATCCTCCCGCTGCCATTGTTTTTATTAATTTTTATTTTTATTTTTGCTTAATAAAATGACACAGTACTACGGATCAAAGTTAGACCCATACAGAAAACTACGTGAACCTCTAGGTGTTAAGGGCATTAGGCAATCAATTGTCATCACAAACAATCCAAGTACGATAGACCAGAACCAAACTCTTACCATCAAGTTTCCAAACCTAGGGCACAGTGACGTTATTGTTCCTGGTACTGCATTCCACTTGAATTTGAAATCCTAACAGTGCATTTACCTTATTACCAAGGAGCACTGAGTGACCATCTGAGTTTTGAACTAATTTTCAATGACTACTCCAAAGTTATTAAATCAACTGACACAGACGCAACATATAAGATCTCTAATATTTCCTTGGAATATGAAATTGTCACACATACTCATCTAGTTACTCTCATTTAAAATCAGTACCAGTCAAGACTGCCGATTTATTATGACCGTGTTATAAGACACAGTTTGATTCATAAAGACAAAAGTGATCCAATGTGGAACATCAACTTAAACACGCCTGCTAGGTCACTGAAAGGTATACTTATGTTGTTCGTTGAAACGATTCAGAAAAATTCCATAATCCAAAAATCACACATTTATCCTGTACAATTGAAGCACGCCCAAATCAAGTGTATGCTTCAGGAATGCAACTTTATCAGCACTATGATGAGATCGTTAAATATTTTGCAGGCGGGAGACTTAGAGAAAAAAACCAGGAAACATGGCTTGTAAAGATCTGCATCTGTATGATGTAAGAATCAGTCAATACCTGACAGACAAGTATCCACTGTGGCTAGACCTGCGTAGTACAGATGACGACTACCTACATGGGTCAGGTTATACTGTTGAAAACGGCAGTTACGGAATTACAATCCAGATCCAAAAAAAAGGTTGAAACCGCTGCAGCAATAAATATATATTTGTATCTGATATTTGATGCACAACTCAATATTGCAGAAAGCAGACGTGGTCACGTGTATTAAAATTATATTCTGTATTAAAATGAACTTGATGACACTCGATCCACACTGCAGCATATTTTGCGGTGCCACAGGCTGTGGAAAAACTGAATTTGTTCTTAGTCTCTTACAAACAAGATACATCCACCATTTTGAAAACATTGTGATATTTTGTCCTACTATCAAACACAACAAAGCTTATCACAACCGTTTATTCATTTGGTCTGATCATAACATTTATTTAGTCGACCCTGAGAAAAAACTGAATGACTACCTGCAGTATTTTTACAAACAATTTGAAGGACAGTCAACTTTGTTTATTGTTGATGATTGCTCAGCAGGGAAAGACATTGTCAAAAAGAGAAACACTTTAGCAGAACTTGCTTTTAGTGGCAGACACGCAAATATCAGTGTATGGATTCTCACTCAAAAATATAATGCTGTACTGAAAGATTTTCGAGAGCAGTTAAAGTTCATCTGTTTGTTTTACTGTAAGGATCATGACAGCTTTGAAGACTGTCTCGGAGAAAACGATGTCATCCCCAACAAACATGAACGAGACATTGTAAAAGACAAACTGAAATCCACTAAGCATCTAAAGCTTATTTTAAAGACAGATCAGCCTACAGGGTATGGGTTAGTAAATTAATTTATACTTATGGTTTGTCCATAAAAAATGATGGACAGACAAGCGCAAGTGGTTGATGTTACAGACTACTTTCGGTATATCGAGCACTTTGAAGAGATAAAAACACATTGCAAAAACCCATTTGCATTTGCTATAACACCAATAGCGGTACCAGCAGTACCATATGTCGTATATAATGTGACTTTGGAATATATTGATGAGATTCCATTTGGAAAGTGCATTGCTGGTAATTTTAAGACAAATACCTTTGAAGTTGACGATGACTGGTTTATAAAAGTGTGTGAACACATGCACCAACAACTAAAAAAACTAAATGTTTGTTTTTTAGGTGTTACAGTCAATAAAGTAGTATTACACAAGGTGCGCCAGTAGTAATATTTTTTATATTATTATTTTGTCAGACAAATAAAAATGACAGACAGCATGATTGATGTAACAGAGTGCTTCAGATGTATCCAACAGGTGGATCAGTTAAGAAGAGATTTTAGGCAGCCGGACAAAACACCAATATCAACACCAGTGATGATTTATGTGTGATATCAAAAGACTTTAGAAATATTTGAGGAGTTACCATTTGTAGAGTACATACCTGTCGATCGTAACACACATACCTTTGAAGTTGATGATCAGTTGTTTGAGACAGTGTGTGAACAAATATTCAGACAACTATGTGAACTAAATCTTTTTATTGTAGGTGTTACAGTCAATAAAGTGGTATTACACAAGGTGTAATTTTTTTCTATTTATTATTTTGTTGGACAAATAAAAATGACGGACAATGTCCAAAGCTCATCAGGCTTAAGAAACATGTTTCACAAACAGACTTGCCTTTATCAAACATTTACAGTGTCTATGAATCAATAGAAAGGTCTTTTTCTGTCATACAACATAATCTTCTTACAGGAAGTGTAAAGATTCAGATTGTTGCGAAAATAGAATTTACCAGGGTAGATGGTGAAGTGATTGTATCGTATATCTCAACAAGACAACACACAGTTAATTCAAAAGAGGAATTGGAAAAAGTGTTTAGAGAAAGACTGTTGCCCGACTTTTTAGAAGCAATTGACAGAGCAAAAATGAAGGGGTCTGGTTGGCATGAAGGTCGTGTACATGAACTGCAACTGAAGCAGTCAATATAACATCCTATATTAGTCAAATCATGGCTGCCACTTCCAATTGAGGTAGCAAACAAAACGGTTGTCATTAATATTCAGAACAATGATAATTTCTGTTTCATGTGGTGTGTGCTTGCTAAACTACACTTTGTAAAAACAAGACCTGATCGCGTATCTAACTACACCAAATTTGAAAAACGAACTCAACTTCAGTGGTATAGATTTTCCTGTTAAGGTAGACGACATAGACTTGTTTGAAAAATTAAATCCTGGTATATCTGTGAATGTGTATGTATGGGATAATGAGTCTCCTAACAAATTAGAACCAATTAGAGTATCACCACTTGCCCCCACCTATGGTCAATCAGAAGATAAGCATGTTGATCTTTTATTAATAAGTTTTGGAGATAACTTTCACTACACAATTATCAGGAGTATGCCACGTCTAATTCATGGGCATACGACAAAACACAAATGTAAACAGGAATTTTGTAGAAAATGTTTACAAAGGTTTTCCTCTATTGAAGTAGCACACAAACATGTTAGGTCACCTGATGTCATTCAAACAGTACTTAAGTATCCAGATCCTGGCAGCAAGGTGCATTTTAAAAACTATCTTAATCAGCAAAAGCTGCTGTTTGTAGTGTATGCTGATTTTGAATCACTGGTTGCACCATATGAGGGTCCTGTTCCAGAATCATTACCAAAGACTGTAAAATTGAGTGACCAAGTGGTGTGTTCTTTCGGATACATTCTTGTTAGATCTGATGGTCAGCTTACAGAACCTGTTATCTACAGATGCAAAAATGCAGCAGCTGAGTTTTTAACAGAAATGAGACAACTGTACAGTAACGTAGTACATTATCTGGAAACATGTCAGATGCCTTTGGTGATGACAAAAAAATAAAAATAAAAAAAAACAACTCAATTTTGATGCAGCAGAGGCATGTTGGATTTGTGAACAACCCTTAGGGGGTGATAAAGTTCGTGACCATGACCACATAACTGGGTTTTACAGATGTGCTGCACACGGTGAATGCAACTTAAAACTAAAGATAGACCCCAAGGCTTATAAACTGCCAATCTTTTTCCACAATCTCAAGGGGTATGATTCACACATTATCATGCAGGCTGTGGATGAGTCTACAAAAAAATTAGTTGTATTGCCCAGACAACTGAGAAATGCTTGACTTTTAGTTTGGATAAATTAGCGTTTTATGACTCTATGCAACATTTGTCTTTAGTGCTTGCTAGTCTGGCAGAAGGACTGACATCATTTCCAATAACAAGTAAATTTTTTTGATCCTGATTTAATCAAGAAAGTGAGTAAGAGTACATTGATCACTGGGTTGTGTTTGAGGAAAGGAGACTGCCTCCAAAAGAGAAATTTTATTCTACCTTGAATGGAAAAGGTATTTCTGACTCTGAATACCAACATGCTCTCAATGCATGGGATAAACTAGGGTGTCAAACAATTGGTGACTACCATGATCAGTACTCGAAAGATGATGTTTGCTTGCTAGCAGACGTATTTGAAAGTTACCATGAAAAGGGTTTGTTACATTACATTCTGGACCCAGCTTGTTACATAACTAGTCCTGGCATGACAAGGGGTGCTTTTTTTAAATCTAGTAAGATATCTATAGACCTGATGTATGATTGTACGATGGGTGAAATGGTGGAACATGGTTTGAGAGGAGGTATTAGTATTGCCGCAAACAACTATGCCAAAGCCAACAACAAATATCTTGACAACCTTGACTTTGACCCCTCAAGGCCAAGGTCATTTATTACGTACTTGGACGCTAACAATTTTTACGGATTTGCGATGTGTGAATTATTGCCCTTGAAAAACTTTTGTTTGCATGATTTGTCACAGTATGATATAACAGACTTAACAAACCGTATTATGTCTCATGACCGGAATCATGAAAAGGGTTGGATCTTTGTAGTCGACCTGGAGTACCCGCACCGCCTACATGATTACCACAATGATTATCCATTAGCAGTTGAGAAAATGTCTTTGACGGGGAAAAAAAAAGGCACCAAACTTGTGCCAAATTTGAATGACAAATTCAATTATGCTTGTCACTATTGCTTACTGCAGTTTTACATCAGGCATGGGTTAGTACTAAAGAAAGTTCACAGAGGTATTAAATTTGATCAAAGTGCTTTCATGAAAGATTACATAATGAAAAGTAGTCAGTCCAAAGCCAAAGGTATAAAAGAAAACAGCGATAAAAAATAAAGACATCCGCCATGAACATTACAAGCAAGTATTAGATGGAGAACTAATGCCTGATTATCCAAACAAGACACTGAGGTCAAACAGACATAATCTTGAAATGATCCAAACACATAAGTCGCTCACAGTAGGGGACACAAAACAAGTATTTCACACTAAAGAAAAGGCTTATCCACCTGGGCATTACAAGCTCAAGTTATATGAAGAATTAGCTGATGAACTGGTTGATGAATTAATCGATGAGTTAGTTGCTGAAATGAGTAACAGTGTCTGGGGGAATAATCTGTAATTCTTCTCTGACAAATGCCCTCTGTGGGGCAGGCTCATAAAGATAATAAATTCACGCATTAGCACCAGGGACTATTTTTTTAATATTGTGAACAGACGTGGACCATATTGGATCAGTTGCCCTGCGTCTGACATCATTCTCGGCCTCACCAGGTTGATATAAATATCTTACCTGGTTTGTAAACAAGCTTGTGTCTGGAGGTGTTGTTTTTATTTCTGACCCTGACGGTATTTTAAAAATTTTAATAGCATCAACAGGTTTAGGGTGACCTTTGTTATTCATTGCTTTTATCACAGACGGTAATCTCTTAACCCACTCAGTGTTACCTGTGTCATGCATGAGTTCCTTAGAATACTGATAGCTAAAAAGTCTCTCAGATAATTGTTTGTTAAAGTTCTCAACAATTACCTGTGATCTGTGCACACCTGGTATGCCTCGCCGCACTAGCACTCCATGCTTTGCAAATAATTGATTAACTGTGCCTTCAAATTCAGATCTGTCATCAACTTGCACAAGCCTAGGGTATTTTAGAGGGCCTCGGCTATATATTTTTGTTAACACTGTGGCTACTGTGGTTGCATTCTTGTCAGTTATGGGTTCGGCGTCCTGGTACCTTGAAGCTATGTCGACAACAGTTAATGCATATTTGAGTCTGGTCGTGGTCGTCATGAGAGTGGATCCGTTATTCTTTGTTGTTTTTTGACCACAGGAGAAGATGCCCATTGACCGCGGCTAGCCAACTGGGGTTGCGAGGGGACGAGCTTTGGTTAGGCCACCTTTTCTAGGCCTCTCTCCATGTGGAGCAAGCAGTGCTGTCCGTAGAGAAGGCTGCTTGGTCGTTCAGGGTGTGCCGAGTGATGTTGTCATCCCCAGGTCAGCATCAGGCGACCAATATCCTGAACCACCTGCATGCAGGTTTGAGACTGCGGCTTCCAGTGACATCTTTCACCTGCCGTTTCACCCCTCGCCCGTCGCTACAGGACTTGGTCCTTGGACGTTTCGTAAAGCCTGCGCGGTGGAGCTTTTTGGTGGAGTGCAATGTGCGCAGTACGGGCCCCACCCTTTAAACCTACGACCCCAGGACCTCGATGCCATCATCCCATCTTGCTAGGCCATGGCACATAGCACCCTGGAAAGAAAGGTCTATAGCGCAAAATCTGTTGATACCTCTGTGGATGGGAAAGGGGTATTTTAAAACACCCCTTTGAATGGGCCAGATCGTTTGAATACCTGATGGACGAGCTTATTTCCAGAGGGGTGTTTAATGTATGCTTGTTTATTTCAAACAGAATTCATTTTGAGTTGACTTGCTAGTGTTCAACCTAGAGTGTGGCCTCCTTATATTGAAATCACCTCCTTATTCTGAAATGACTTAGTAATCCAGATTTTCCGTTTTGACCCAGTGACAATAATCTGAACTACATTTTTGTTTTGGCCCAGTGACTTAAATCAGGCATTTGCCGGTACAGCTAGGTTTGACAAATTGTAGTGATTGTGTGTATGGGGGTGGGATGTGTGTATGGGGGTGGGTGGGTGGGATGTGTTTGTGTGTGGGGGGGTGGAGGTGCGGGGTGGAGGTGGGGAATGGGGGGGGGGGGGGTGTAAGTGACTGGGGGTGTTTTGGGGCACTTAGCTGTGTGCAGAACGGGAACAGTATACCTGTGTTGAAATCTGACCACCCCAGTCAGGCATGTAGTCAATAGTGTAGTTAACAGGAAAGCTTATATGCGCACTTAGCTGATGTGTAATATTAGTAAATCATGAAAACCTACCCTGTCTGAACTGGTAATTGTCGCCATGATTTTTGAAAAACTCTCACTAAGCTATATGATTATATTTAGCGCGAGTAATGTGGGGTTATGTTAGATTGTTGGTGTATGTTATTAAAATATAATAGATTGGGAGTATTTGATCGGCAATAATTAGATAGGAGTCGCAGGAGCCCCACATTGTTTATCTCTGGATGGTGCTGTTAGTGATGGGTCAGTTACATGAGTCTTTTCTGTTAACACCTGAAGTTGCATTTTTTTTGTGTGTCTGTTTCATTCAGCTAGTCTTTTTCCAGCCTCAACCCTGCCTTAGCTTTTAGTCTTAGTCACAGTTTGAACCTGTGTCAAGACAGGACTCGGTTGTGGAGTCGTCTGGGTCTCATCCATTTCCTTCTGCTTTAAAATTTATTTTAGAAAAATCAATATGACTCCCAATAACAAGCAAGGTTACCACAGGTGCAAGGTAATTTTTCATTTGTAAACATGAGGCATGCTAATTTACTGACTGAACTTGAAACAATAGGGTTGCTTTCGAGAACGTGTGTCAGACTGTCACTATCAACAGGTATGAACTGACTCACAGCTTTTGTGTATAGGCAGACAAGAGATCGAGTCAAATCACGGGTCATTAGTGAAGCAATATGTAGTTTAATTAGATCGTCAGCGGTGAGGGATTCTATATCTTCTGTCATGTATTGTTTCCCGAGAAAAGCTTTTGATTTGCCGGATACAACTACAGAGAGAAGATGTTGTTTTTTAGAGTCTAAGTCTTTGTTCTCTACAGCACAGATATCGCTTAGAAGAAGTAATTTGTCCAGATTCATTTTATAATGTAATATAATATTTTTTTGATGCAATAATTTATCTAACTGTGACTGTTGATAGATTAACTAGACTTTGTTTAAAAACAACGACAGCATTAATAAAGTAGATCCCCTTGATAGCTGATCAAAAACGTAGCTTAAATTATTTCCGAAATGGCTAGAAAAACAAAGAGATGATTGCAATTATTGGAAGTCGTTAGTCTGATTGCTGAGTTAATTAGAGTAACCTTTTGATTATGGGAGGGTTGGGGTTGTGCTCTCCATGTGTCTTTCTCTGGCAGAGCTTTATGATAACACCGTGTTGATAACTACACACAAACACCAAGAAAAATGTTAAAGAATTATGAGGAGCGGCGAAAATCATCGCTGTCAAAAGTAGAGAAAGAAAGAAGTACTTTACTTAACCACCAAATTCTCAGGAGCCAAATAGATGCTCTAAAACTATCTATTTTTAATCACATACACCCACTACTCTCTCAGCGCTATCATAATTTCCGCATCACTGCCACCAAAACCATATTTTGAAACAAACACTGTTTCATGAGAATCATCATCTGTATTGACGAGTAAAATAATGACACAATTACCCATTGTCTTAAGTTGTCCTTAATTAATTAACTAATTACGGTCATTAACGTACACACTGTCGTTTCTCTCAAATCAAACCAAAATTGTGACAGTGCACTCGGTTAAATAGACTAATGGCTTTTTACACACCCCAAATAATTAGAAAATTATTCTCCATTGTTTTTCAATACTGCCAGAGTCGATTTCCGAAAACCTCACATGCTCTGTCCCGCACATAGCATTTCAGTTCACGCATGACAAGACTCAATGACAAACCCTCTTTCAATGAGGTGGGGAAAAGCTTTCACAGCGCCATTCACACGTCACGCGTGAAAAGATGTTTAGAAATGTATAGTGCAGGCAAGTTCACAGGGGGACCGCTCAGTGCAAACTTTATTGAATGGCTCTGTATAAGCACGGCTTTGAACATAACAAGCCAAACATACACGCACACACACAGACATGCCAGTTGCAAACCAAGATAATTCA
Organism: Semisulcospira habei; assembly: GCA_036245525.1. NCBI lineage: Eukaryota > Metazoa > Mollusca > Gastropoda > Semisulcospiridae > Semisulcospira > Semisulcospira habei. The sequence continues at coordinate 101,705,948 of BTPG01000005.1, read as the reverse complement.
AGGGCAGTGCCAGATTGTCATACAAGTTATATACACAGGCATACACACACAGACACACACACACACACATACCAACACATAAACACACACATGCACACGCACATGCACACGCACGTACGTACATACATATCAACATACTAACATAAAACATGTATAAACAAAAACATTAAGTACAAACCTTGCAACACAGGTACACATCATTTTCACAAGGGTAATATCCCATTTCAATCACACGCCTGACAGAGCTGGTAGACCATGTCTGCCACACACACTCAGTATGCTGTTGTGGTCTATACAATTTCAGCTATGTTACACATGGACCCTTACATGCATAGGCTTTTCCTCAAAATCATGACCAGACTGATTTCGGTGCAGGTGTTCATGACTCACTGTAGGCAAACAAAACGACAGTTTTTCTATGTTAAATATACACAGACTTAAACAGAACAGTATCGCCTTTTCAGCACAGGTATATTGTTCTCTTTATATCTCTTTGTGAGTAGACTGCTGGTTTTTAGCAACATATGTTTTCCATGAGCCAGTCCAATACACTCCCGCACTCCCTAGGACTACCTGAAAAGTTTCTCTCGTTAACGTGAATGAGGACAAGTGACGACTATTGTCTGCTGAATGGTCTGTCCTGACTGTTGCTCATGTTGCTAGGTACAGAAGTGACACATTTATACATTCACATACATGTCTTCATAGCCACCTCACATAGAAAAAGAGGTCTGATTTAAAAGTCTATATAGATGTGCTATTACGTACCTGTCTCTTTAATCCAGTGTACAGTAACATGAAAAAGCTGTAGACTTGTTTAACCAGCAGTGAGTCACGATCACCTGTCTGTTAGCACCGAAATCAGCCTAGTCACACACACACACACACACACACACACACACACACACACACACACACACACACACACACACACACACACACAGGGCCCGCACGCACACACACACACACACACATATGTACACACACGCACATACACACACACACACACACACACACACACGCACGCACACAAGGTTTGTTCACCAACTCACTCCAGTGCAATATTATTGTAAGATTTTACTTCCGGGGTGTATACTGTTTATACATGACTGAAAAGAGCCATTGAAACCCACCAGCCCGTGACTCTTATTCACGCCCCTGTTGGGTTAGACGGTGTACATGACTGAGTACATATACAACAGATCCTCAAGACCCCCCCCCCAACACTGTCACACACACACACACACACACACACACACACACACACACACACACACACACACACACACACCAAGAGTTTTCGGTTGTTTGATTTGTGAAAAATCATTGTGAATTATTTTTGCCTTGCGCCACACCACAAATTATTGACTTGTTATTGCACTCGGTGTCTAGAGCTTCTCAACTATAACCCAGTGCCCAGCAACCTCTCAGCTAGTCAGAGTGGTGGGGTTGTTTCTTAAATCTGTATGTCATTTATAGTCTAAGGGAAACAACTTTTGTATAGTGGATGTCTCTTGAGTGATTATGTCCCATGAGCAGAAAATAAAGTGTGTGTGGTTTTAATCTAAATCTATCTAGCTTACATAAAGCGGTAACATGTCTGGGGTAAACTCAAAAACTATTGTCTACATTTGCTGATTGGTGCAAACGTATAAAGTTACTATTAATGTACTTCCTAGAAAACATGATTTTGCTTGATAACAATTTTTGTTTTTTGTTTTTAATTTTTTTAATTACATTATAAATGAACCCTGATGAACTCCTTTTGTTGATGATATCAATGCTGTAGAGAACAAAGACTTAGACTCTAAAAAACAGCGGCTTTTGTCTGTGATTGTCTCAGGCAAATCAAAGGCTTATCTAGGAAGACAATACATGACAGAGGATATTGAATCTTTAACCTCTGACGAGCTAATCAAGCTTCATTCAAAATATGAGAACCACATTGCTTCACTAATGACACGTGATTTAAGTCGATCACTTGTATGTCTATACACAAAAGCAGTGAGTCACTTTCTACCTGTGGATAGTGACAGTCTATCACACGACCTTGAAAGCAATCCTATTGTTTCATGTTCAATAGGCAAATTAGCATGCATCATGTTTTACAAGTTCGGAAATTACCTTGCACCTGTCGTAACATTGCTTGTCACTGGGAGTCACATTGATTTTTCAAAAATAAATTTTCTAGAGAAAGAAAAAGAAGGATCAAATGGACGAGAACAAGATGACTACACAACAGAACCCCGACCCTGTTTTGACACAGGTTCAAACTGTGACTAAGGCTAAAAGTCCAGGCCGCGTTGATGCAGGAAAAAGATTAGCTGAATGGAACAGGCAGAAAAAATTACAGCTTCAAGCACAAACAGAAAAGACTCATGTAACTGATCCACCGTCAGCACCTGTGTCAATACCGTCAGGGCCGTCACTCCCTCATCAAAGTGAGAGACAAACAACCCAGTCTAACCCTGACCCCCAACCTCAATTAACAAAATATATAATTGCCGGATTTGTTGTCGGATTTGGTTACGTAGGTTATCAATTATACAAAAAATACAAACCACAGACTCGTACAGTGACCAAAAAATCAGACACTCCAAAAACAAAACCAGAAGTCGCCACATTACCAGTAACATCCAAAGCCGTTGACCCATTTTATATGCAGTAAATAAAAATATTATTTTAATTTTTCTTGCCTAAGAAATGAATGACACAAAGAACATGATGAACCTTGTCTATCACTCTGCCGTAATCAGTGGATTAGCAGTAGCTTATTCTATGCTGGGAAAAAGTCTACTCAAAATGAAATCAGCAGACTTGAGTAGACTCGATTTCGAAGACAGCGCTAAGCTAATTGTAGTTGTTACAGCGTCGATTGCGACAAAAGATTTTCTTGTCAAGCAAGGAATTATTCCCGAAAATGTTTCTATGTAAATAAAAATAATATGGCGACGATAGCTATTATGATAGGAGGAGCGATGGTCAACGCCCTCGCGTTTAGTGGCTCTAATTATCTCTTTTCTAAAATGAGTAGAGAGGAATCTGCAGAAGAAATGAAACGTCACAATGAAGCGTCAGAAAAATTAGCACAGGCAGAACAGGCGTATGAAAAACAAAGAATTGAGAAACTTGATTTCATCAATGAAAGATTGAGGCTTGAAGGCCACGCACAACATACATTTTCAAATACAGACGAAGCAATCAGGGAATATTTTCTTGTCACGGGTGAAGACATGTCTATCCCAAAACCGAAACTAAGTGACTATTACAAACCGAGTACAGAACAAAGAAACGGAGAGATAATCTTTGTTCTAGTGGGAATGACATTTGTTTATTTTACAGGAGTTTTCATTGCTAGAAAAAATGGCAGCCGAAAATAAACTATCGAAAATATATTACTCTCCATCAGGCTATTGGAAAGGGCAAACAGCTATTCAGAAATTACATGCCGCTGTGGGCGGAGATATATCACTCAATCAGGTCAAGCAATGGTTACAGAGACAGGCAATTTGGCAGATATATCTCCCTGCTCCAAGAAAAATAACAAGACCCCATTTTGAAAACACATCACCTAATGACACACATCAAATGGACCTCCTGTTCCTACCACACGATACAATAAGAAAGAAACGATACAAGTATGCACTGACTGTTGTAGACATTGCTTCAAGGTACAAAGACGCTGAACCCATATCTGACAAAACTGCTAACACTGTTGCGACTGCTTTATCTAGTATCTATAAAAGAGGCCCTTTAAGATACCCCAGACTAGTGCAGGTTGATGACGGATCAGAATTCAAAGGTGCAGTTAATCAGTTATTTGCTAAGCATGGTGTACTGGTCAGACGAGGCATTCCAGGTGTACACAGATCACAGGCAATTGTAGAGAACTTTAACAAACATAGAGACTTTTCAGTTACCAGTATTCAAAGGAACTCATGCATGACACACGTAACACTGAGTGGGTAAAGAGATTACCACATGTGATAAAAGCAATGAACAATGAAGGTCACCCTAAACCTGCTGATGCTATTAAATTGAAAACAATTACAGACCCAAAAACAGGACCAACCCCAACCCCCGCACCAGACACAAGCTTGTTTACTAAACAGGTGAGATATTTATATCAACCAGGTGAAGCTGAGAACGACGACAGACGCAGGGCAACAGACCCCATCTGGTCCACATCCGTTCATAATATAAAAAAAATAATTCCCGGTCCTGACGGTCCTGACGCAACAATATATTACCTGTACGACCCTGCACCCCAGAGGGCATTTGTCAGAGAAGAATTACAGATTATTCCCCCAGACACCGTTACTCATTTCAGTAACTAAGTCGTCAATTAATTCATCAACCAGTTCATCACAAATGTCTTCAGATAACTTGAGCCTGTAATGACCTGGTGCATAAGCTTTTTCCTTACTGTGAAACACACGTTTCGTGTCACCAACTGCAAGTGAATTTTTGTGTCTTTGAATCATTTCAAGATTATGTTTGTTTGATCTCAGTGACTTGTTTGGATAATCAGGCATCAATGCACCATCTAACACTTGCTTGTAATGTTCATGACGAATATCTTTATTTTTTATTGCTGTTTTTTTTAATTCCTTTGGCTTTCGACTGACTTCCCTTCTGGTGCAGTATAGAATACATTTTTGATCTCAGTCCAACGTACTCAACTATCAGCACACCATTCAGTTCATCTTTAAACTTACCAGGCACTTTCTTGTTTTGTGTGCTAAACAGTGGATGGTCTTTAGGATAATCAGAAGTGTCATACATGTGTAACTCTGTTTTCATGTCTTCATAAAAGTCTTCAGTACACACATCAATGATCATAGAGTCAGTGTCAGTGTATAACAATCGACACTCAGGATACTTTGGTTTGAAGTAATCATAATAAAATTCAAGCATCAGCAGTTTTGACAACTCAAGAATTGCCATACCAATGAATACTGGCTTGTCCAGTTTGACAATCTTTTTTTTGAGTGACACTGCATACAATGATGAATGAAACTCTTTGTACCCAGTGTACTGTGGCTTACCTGTAAGTTTAATTGCACCTGATTCAGTTGTGACAAGTCTCACATCTTTTCTGTGATGAGGATTTTCCATCGTCTTCCCAAAACAGGCATTGTTCATAAGCTTAAAGAAGTCTTTGTCAAATGCAGTGTTGCCGTCTCTGGCACGGAGGGTTGTGTTCTTCATTATGTAATCTTTCATGAAAGCACTTTGATCAAATTGAATTCCTCTGTGAACTTTCTTTAGTACTAACCCGTGTCTGATATAAAACTGTAACAAGCGATAGTGACAAACGTAACTGAATTTGTCATTCAGATTCGGTACAAGTTTAGTGTCTTCTTTTTTCCCGGTCATACTCATTTTCTCAACTGCTAAGGGATAATCATTATGGTAATCGTGTAGGTGGTGTGGATACTCCAGGTCTACTTCAAAGATCCAACCCTTCACGTCGTTTCGGTCAAGATTCATAATATTGTTAGTTAACCCTGACTCTGTTACATCATACTGTGACAAATCATACAGACAAAAGTTTTTCAAGGGCAATAACTCACACATTGCCCAGCCATACAAATTGTTAGCGTCCAAGTACGTAATGAATGACCTTGACCTTGAGGGGTCAAACCCAAGGTCACCATGGGCGTCCATATATTTATTGTTGGCTCTGGCATAATTATTTGCTGCAATACTAATGCCTCCCCTCAATCCACGTTCCACCATTTCACCCATCGTACGATCAGACAACAGGTCTATAGATATCTTGCTGGATTTCAAAAATGCATCCCATGTCATGCCAGGAGGACAAGCTTATGTAACAAGCTGGGTCAAGCTTGTAGTGTAACAAACCCTTTTCACGGTAACTTTCAAATACGTCTGCTAGCAAGCAAACGTCAGCTTTCAAGTACTGGTCATGGTAGTCACCGATCGTTTGACACCCTAATTTACCCCACGCATCAAGTGCATGTTGGTATTCAGAGTCAGAAATACCTTTTCCAGTTAGTGTAGAATAAAATTTCTCTTTTGGTGGCAGTCTTGTTTCTTCAAACACAACCCAATGATCAATGTACTCGTACGGATACACACCTTTCTTAATCAAGTCTGGTTCAAAATATTTACTCGTTATTGGATACTCAGTCAGTCCTTTTGCCAGACTAGCCAATCCTAAAGATAAATGTTGCATGGAGTCATAAAATGATAATTTATCTAACCTAAAAGTTAAGTATTTCTCAGTTGTCTGGGCAATGCAACTAATTTTTTTGTAAGATTCATCTACAGCCTGCATGATAATGTGTGAATCATATCCTTTGAGATTGTGGAAAAAGATTGGCAGTTTGTATGTCTTGGGATCTGTTTTTAATAATAAGTTACAATTGTTATGTGCAGCGCCTCTGTAACGCCCAGTTATGTGGTCGTGGTCACGAACTTTGTCACCCCCTAAAGGCTGTTCACAAATCCAACACTTCTCTGCTGTATGAAATTTTAGTTTCTCTTCTTCTGTCATCACCAGAGGCATCTGACATGTTGTGAGATATTGTACTAACTGACTGTACAGTTGTCTCATTTCTGTTAAAAACAGACATGCTGCATTTTCACCCCTGTAGATAACAGGTTCTGAATGCAGACCGTCTGACCTAACAATAATGTATCCGAAAGAACACACCACTTGGTCACTTAGTTTTATAGTCTTTGGTAATGACTCTGGAACAGGACCTTCATATGGAACAACTAATGATTCGAAATCTGCGTACACTACAAACGGCAGCTTTTGTTGATTCCCATAGTTCTTAAAATATACTTGACTACCAGGATCTGGATACTTAAGTACAGTTTGTATGTCATCAGCTGAAGAGAATCTTTGTAAACATCTTTTACACACTTCCTGTTTCCTACCATATTTTGATACATGATTATGAATTAGACGTGACATACTCCTGATAATTGTGTAGTGAAAGTTATTGCCATCACCGGCAGGACCGATAAGCAACATGTCAACATGCTTATCTTCTGACTGCCCATATGTTGGAGCAAGTGGTGATACTCTAATGGGTTGTAACTTGTCGACAGATTCATTATCCCACACAAACACATTTACAGATATACCAGGATTTAGTTTTTCAAACAAGTCTATGTCCTATATTTCAACAGGGAACTCAATGCCACTGAAGTTGAGTTCGTTTACAAATTTGATATAGTTAGATACACGTTCAGGTTTTGACCTTACAAAGTGTAGTTTAGCAAGCACACACCACATGAAACAATAGTTGTCATTGTTCTGTATATTAACAACAGCCTTTTTGTTTGCAACCTCTGTTGGTAGTGGCAACCATGATTTGCCTAGATACCTTGACTGCTTTAGTTGTAGTTCGTGTACATGTCCTTCGTGCCAACCAGATCCTTTCATTTTTGCATTGTCAATTGCCTGGAGGAAGTCAGGTAATAGTCTGTCTCTAAACACGTTTTCTAATTCTCTTCTTGTGTTAACTGTGTGTTGTCTTGTTGATATGTACGATACAATCACTTCACCGTCTACTCTAGTAAATTCTATTTTTGCAACAATTTGAATTTTAACACTGCCTGTGATAAGATTTTGTTGTATGACAGAAAAAGAGTTTTCTATTGATTCATAGACATTATTAGTATTAGATATAGGCAAGTTTGTTGTGTGAAACACGTTTCTTAAACCAGATGAGCCAGGGTTTGATGGGCCAGGGTTTTGAGAATTGTCCGTCATTTTTATTTGACCGTCAAAACAATAAATAAAAAAATATATTACCATTGTCACACCATATGTAATACTGTATTATCTGTAGTTATGATAAACAAGCCAACTACTTTCCTGGTGTTTGTCTTGAAGTCTTGTCCTGCAGGTGTAATATTACTTTATTGAACGTAACACTTTCAATATAACAATGTAGTTTTCTTAATTGATCAAATATGTCATTACACAATACCTCAAACCAACGCAAGTGGCCACTGTTAGCATTATAAACTTTAAAAGCATTTGTCTTAAGATCAACAGTCTCAAAATCATAATGTGGTAATCCATCTGAATATTCCAAAGTAACATTATATGTCGTGTATATTCTTATTGTCGGTGTTGAGAGTTTAAAGCTGGGTCCAAACACACGTGATTTTAAGTCAGTAAAGTGCATAACATCTTTGAAGCATTCTGTAACATCAAACACTTGGGTTTGTCCGTCTGTCATTTTTATTGGACAAACAAATGTATAAATTAATTTACTAACCCATAACCTGTGGAAGTTGCTCCGCATCTCGTACCGCGAGCACAAGACCAACGAATATGTACGGAGCATCGTCACTTCCCTGGTGGGCCCACATGAACCCCTTCTGGCAACTGTGAAACGGCGCAAGCTTGCTTGGTTTGGCCACGTGACCCGACACAACACCTTGTCCAAGACTATCCTCCAAGGCACTCTCGAAGGAAGTCGTCGGCGAGGTCGTCAGAGAAAGAGTTGGGTCACAAACATAAAAGAATGGACCGAACTCGAGATGCCAGACTTGCTTGCCACCGCCCAAAATAGAACTCAGTGGAGAGCACTGTCTGTTGCTGCTGCCTTTCAGTCCCCCCAACGCCCAGTTCGGGCAAGGGACTGATGATGATGATGATGATGAACCTGTGGGCTGATCTGTCTTTAAAATGAGCTTTAGATGCTTAGTTGATTTCAGTTTATTTTTTACATCATCACGTTCATGCTTATTTGGGATGACATCATTCTCTCTGAGACAGTCTTCGAAGCTGTCACGATCCTTACAGTAAAACAAACAGATAAACTTTAACTGTTCACGAAAATCTTTCAGTACAGCATTATATTTCTGTGTGAGAATCCATACACTGACGTTTGCGTGTCTACCACTGAAAGCAAGTTCTGCTAATGTGTTTCTCTTTTTGACAATGTCTTTCTCTGCAGAACAGTCATCAACAATAAACAACGTTGACTGTCCTTCAAATTGCTTGTAAAAATATTGTAGGTGGTCATTCAGTTTCTTTTCAGGGTCAACTAAGTATATGTTGTTGTCAGTCCAAATGAATAAACGATTGTGATAAGCTTTGTTGTGTTTGATTGTAGGACAAAATATTACAATGTTTTCAAAGTGGTGAATGTATCTTGTTTGTAAGAGGTTAAGAACAAATTCAGTTTTCCCACACCCTGTGGCACCACAAAACAAACCACAGTGTGGGTCGAGTGTCATTAAGCACAGGTTCATTTTAATACACAATATAATTTTAATATATGTGTCCACTCAGTCTACTGTCTTGTATATTGAGTTGTGCATCATATATCAGGTACAAATATATGTTTATGGCTGCAGCAGTTTCAACCTTCTTTTGTATCTGAATTGTTATTCCATCACTACCATTCTCAACAGTTCGACCTGACCCATGAAGATAATCATCATCTGTACTACGAAGGTCTAGCCACAGTGCATACTTGTTTGTAAGGTATTGTCCGATCCTTACGTCATACAGATGTAAATCTTTGCACGCAATGCTTGCTGGTTTATCTCTAATCCTTCCACCCGCAAAATACTTTGTGATCTCATCGTAGTGCTGGTATGGTAACATTCCTGAAGCGTACACTTGATTAGGGCGGCCTTCAATTGTACAGGACAAATGTGTAATCTTTGGATTGTAGAATTTTTCTGAATCTCTTTTGTATGGACTCACCGGTTCAACAAACAACATAAGAATACCTTTCAGTGACCTGGCAGGTGTGTTCAAGTTTATGTTCCACATTGGGTCGCTCTTGTCTTTGGGTATTAAACTATGTCTAATCACACGGTCATAATAAATTGGAAGTCTTGACTGGTACTGATTTTGTATGAGTCTAGCTAGTTCAGTGTGTGTGACAATTTCGTATTCCAAAGAAATGTTAGAGATCTTATATGTTGCATCTGTGGCAGATGATTTTATAACTTTGGAGTAGTCATTGAAAGTTAGTTCAAAGCTCAGACGGTCATTCAGTGCCCCTTGATAATAAGGCAAATGAGCTGTTAGGATTTCAAACTCAAGTGGAATGTAAAATCTGGTTCCATATGTTTCTGCTATAATAACGTCCTGGGCTGCTGACGTTGATTTATCTCCAGCATTGATTCGAAGTTTACCAACAATATCAGATTGTATGCCTTGATAAATACGGTCTTCTCGTTCTTCTCTTGTGAGCCAAAGGTCTTTGTAACAGTAGAATACATCGGAGTCGTCAAGACTAAACACTTCCTGTCCTTCAAGTTTTACTTTAATAGTTCTAACAATTGCTCTGCCAAGATTGTTAACTAGTGTTCTGTTTACGTCTGCATCTGATGATAGTTCAATATTAAATGTTAGGCGTGCAGTGCCAGGAACAATAACGTCACTGGGACCTAGGTTTGGAAATTTGACTGTAAGTGTTTGGTTCTGGTCTATGGTACTTGGATTGTTTGTGATGACGATTGATTGTCTTATGCCCTTAACACCCAGAGGCTCACGTAGTTTTCTGTATGGGTCTAACTTTGATCCGTAAGACTGTGTCATTTTTATTATGCACAATAAAAAATAATAAATTAATAAAACAATGGCCGCGGGAGGATTTAATCATGAAGATTTTGAAATGGATGACATGAATGTCTCAGATACCAGTATCACAGATATGACTGGAATGGTAACTACTTCTAGTATGTATCACGAACTGCTAAAAGATAAAGTAAACTCATTTTATGACAGTGTTGGTGTCCACCCAGATGTAATAGATCCTAACCAGTTTGAATACGAAAAAGGACATTTATTTGTAAATACAGACAGAGGGAAAATAAATCTAACACATAAAAATAATCCTTCTAAGTTTAGAGCTTTAAGTACAATTAAAGGTGAAGTCGGTGGTAACTCTGGGTTGGTAAGGTACCTTGGAATTGGTGGGTCTCCTGTTCCCCCAAGACTGGCTAGTGTGCTTCACAACACGCAAACAAAGTTGACAACAGGGCAACAAATTGAAATGGCACCAGTAACAAGCCTACCAGAAATAGCAAACACAGTGATACAAGAAACTTCATTTACTGAAGGTCAAATAAATGACGCTTTGAAAACAATAGATGATCCACCTTTGTCAATGAGAGAGATTATAGGGTTGGATAAATCACTGCAGACGATAAGAGGTGAGATGGTAAATAATGTTGCCAAACTGGGTGAGCTTGATAAACACATAGAACGTGAAAAAGAGAAACTGGCTACAGCAGACAATGGGAATCTTGACACAGAAACGAAAGAAAGAATACAGCACAGATTAAATGATTTGCAGATAGAAAGATCAGGAAGGTTAGAAGTGATTAGTATTGGAAGACAAAAACTGAAATCACAGGTCAACAGAATTAGAGAAACTATTCAGAAAATACTTCACGAAGACACTACTCTGGCTGAGAGACTAAAAACACTTTTCAGAGAACAGGGTATTACAATTGCTAGTTTAATTACAGCTCTTGGATTTATTATTAGTACTGTTGTGTTAGCTGTCTCCGGTGCTGGTGGACCCGGTGGTTCTCCACCTCCAGCACCACCAACCCCGGGCCCCCCGACTCCAACAGAGCCAAAAGATTTACAGTCATGGGTAAAGAAACAACTGTCTCACATATCAGACTTGCTTAAGAAATTGGCTGTGAAAGCAGTGGACGCGTTGCCTGGCATAATTGACACTATTGTCAGTTGGATGATTACTACTACAGCAAAGGCAGTAGGGTTTATGGCAGAGCATGTGTGGGTCTTTTTGGTTACAGTAGGAGGGTTGATGGTGGGTTATTTAATGAAACAGATAAAGAAGTAAAACCCCTAACCCTGTTAGACCTATTACCAATGCAGTTCTTTCTGACTCATGTGTGTCCAGGGTTGACTGTACTGGTTGTATGGGTGCCGGTGTTGGGGCCGGGGCCGGGGCCGGGGACGGGGCCGGGGGTGTTACCATCTGTAATGATTTTAATGACTGAACATGTGTGGTTGTGGCTCCTAAGTTTACAGATTGATTGAGACCGAGTTTTTGACCAACACCTGCAACAATGATTTCATTATTATAATTTGTTATTGTACCCATTTGTAATTGAAGGTCAGATGGCAACATGTATAACCCGATGCCAACTACAAAGTCAACTTTTGATCTGGCATATCTGAGTACGTCTTGGTAGCGTTGTATGCTTGATGGGAGATCTACTGTTGAATTAATTGAATCTTCCAGGTTAACGAGAAATTGTTTTTGTGCTTCAAATTTACCACTTCCATTCAAAATATTTGATTTTGTTAATGATTGTGCTCCTAGTATACACCAGACATATGTTCTGATAGACTCATTTATGCGCTCGACTCCTGCTTGAGTAAACCCGTCAGTTTTATCTAAAATAAATGTGGTCCAGGCGTTAGACTGTTTCTGCTCTATTGATCCTAAGCAAACTTGCGATTTTGATGAGAATGAAGTGTAACCAGGGTAATAATCTTGTGGGTATTGTCTGTGACTCAAAGCATAATATAATGTACCCATACCATTGTGATCATCAAGTTTTTGAGTAAAGTCATACTTGGGGCTGATGTTAAATTCATTACAAATCCGTTCAAACGCTTTTATATCCATGGGGTTGTTGAAACTAGATTCAGTGGGTAGAGGTGTATGCAGTTCTGACAGTATACGTCTAAGCTGGTAATAAACATGGAAACGATAGACAGACCTAATCAGTTTGTTTGAGTGATTCAAGTGGTCTGTAAATGAAACACCACAGCCTGTAGTTGAACACAGTATGGCAAAGTTAAGTTGGTTTTGAAACATCTGTAGTGGACTTGAAGAGCACTTTCTTGCAGTAGAGTCATCTGTTATTGGAGGGTTTAGGTAATGGTCGAACGGATTTGGTACTTTGACTTGGAATAGATCTTGTTCAGACACAGCTATGTCAGGCTGGTTTAGCTGAATTATTTTCTGTTCATAAGTAGGTGCAACATTATATTTGGCATCCATATTAAATTGAAATGCGTTTGTTGTGGTAATGGTTGGTGATTTAAATTCCATCCTTTTTTATATGAGATAATAAAAATGTTTATCACTTTAACAAACCTCGACACAAGCAAACCAGTGTGTTTAACTAATGGGATTGATAATCGTGATGGTAGCAAGGCTGTAGCTATCCATGAATTGTTCTACACAGTAAAATGGTTTAATGTAGAGGATGATATATATATAATAAAGTAAATTTAGATGGTAAGACTGAAGCTATACCACCTGGGTATTATGACTTTTGTACTATAGCTGAATGGTTTCAAAGTAAATTTAAAATTAAAGCAACTTTAAATCCAGCTAACCTACTTGTTACATTAGAATTTCTGACACAAAATTGGTTAAAAATTTCAGACAGATTTGCATATTTACTTGGATTTTATATTGACGAAGATTGGTATAGAACAGATGATTTAGATGAAGCTATGTTTGGTATTATAACAATGAAGACAAAAAAACTTAAAATAACTGGAAAACGTCCTGTCAATTTGTCAGTACACACAGTGCTAAATGTTTATTTGAAAGAACTAAACACATCTGAGAATGTTCACAATGGAAAACCTTCAACTTTGTTGAGATGCTTACCTACTGGAACTGCTCCGTATTGTGAAAGTGTAGTTGTTAGATTTCCTAATTTGCAGTTTAAGAAATTAGGTTCTAGTTTCTTTGAGTCACTGAGTATATCTGTAACTAATCAGGATGACAAACCAGTTCTTATGCATGATTTTAGTGTAGTGTTAGAAGTTAAATAATTTTATTTTTGTTTATAAAAATGAGTGGTCTTGGTCCGAAGCGAACAATCATACCAGTTGCGTGTCCAGTAACAGAGTTGAAAGATTTGGCTGATGTACAGGATTTTGAGAAGGAGGGGGATGTTGGAGAAATATATGATTTTGAACTTGATTCAAATGGCATGTACAAGAGGAAAGTAATTGTTGACATGAAAGACGGTGAAAAACAGATTCCTAAACTTGGACAGCTGCGCGATGTTACTGTACCTACTCCACCTGTAAATAATTCGCCCTACAACTTAATACATGTAGGTAGTAAGTGGGTTGTTTCACCTGTGCCTGCACCACCACCCACAATTGACTGGGACATAAAGATTGAATTTATTAGTCCTTATGTATACACTGATGACGAAGGTGCCTTAGTGTTTAGGAAGGTTGTTAACTCGGGGCCGCTTATTGTAAGTCTTGTTCCAAGCTTTGCCCCAGACGACAATAGCAGAGAAAAACTGAAAGTTGAAAATTATGAGAGACGGAGATATCTTCTTACGCATAGGAAGGGTAGGTCTGATGCAAAGGTCGTGTTTGCACCAATAAACTTTTCCATCGCAAGAGAAGCGACAATAGTATTTGAAATTATCATGAGATCAGTAACTACTGCTAAAGAGGCTCAAATTGCACAAGGAATTAAACTTACATGGAATGACACAGTAACAGAATCATCAAAGGTCTTTATTGCTATTACAAAAAATAATGATGTTATTAATGTTTCGAGCAGTGTTCCAGCTGTCAAGGTGGTGGTCGACAAAACAACTTTTGTTCATCTAACTTACATAAACCTTGAACACATTGATCTTGTTTCATTTTATTATGCTAGCAAATTGTATACTTTTGAAGAGTTGCAAAATGTAATTGCTGATTAAATAAAAAACAAAATTTGTCAATAAAAAAAAATGGTAAAATTTTATCCGCAACTACCGACGCTTGAGCCGACTGAAACAAATGTGACGACTAAAACAACACTTGCGCCTGATACACAGGTGACAGCTGTGCCAATTGCTTCAGATAAAACATTACAGGCAGACGCATTCAGATTAAATAATATTACAGAAGCTTTGAAATATTTGGAGAGTGAGGAGGCGAAATACTCACGGTGCAAAAGACGGTATAAGACCGTTTTTAATTCTGTTCAAAACACTTCTATGGCTATTGGTGCAGTTTCAGCTGGATGTTCTGTGGGGGTTATTGTTCTGTTTGCCACGGGAATTGGACGTTTGGCTGGAATAGCAGTTGAGGGTGTTAGCGTTGCTACATGCTTAGCATGCTTTGGTTTGGAGGCCTTGAACAAGAGGTTTCACACGAAATTACAGAAACATGAAGCATTGAGTACGCTGGCTGGTGCAAAGCTGAGCAGTATGAAACTTATTATCAGTAAGGCATTGAACGATAATTTTATTGATGATGATGAATTTAAGCGCGTCCAGGATGATTTAAATAATTACAAAAAACAGAAGTCAGAAATACAGAATAAAATGCGTAGTCAATCACCCGTGAATGTTGAAGAACTAAAGGCTAGTTTTTTAGCAGAGGGAAAAAGGATAGGGGTACAGGAAACCACAGAAAAGCTACACAATCTTTTAAACAAATAAAAATCAGATTTGGTAATCTTTTAATAATGTCATACACTTCGCAGAGAGATGACACGTCATTTACATCACTTGTGCCTGATTGTTTAGCCCCATCAGCACCACCGCCAGAGTACTACTGAGAAAAAAAAGTTTTTTTATTGTCCTTGTATCTTGACAAATCTGACCGAGTAAGTTGTGACTTAAGTCAAGTTGTTGTAAGAACTTATAAGAACTTACAGTAAGTAATTAATAAGTTCTTATGATAAGTAATTAATAAGTTCTTATGATAACTAACTTAAAGGTTACTTCTGCAGGTTCCTAAAAGTTAGTTGTAACTTGTTAGTAATTATAAAGTTTTACTTGAGAAAATCGTGTTCCTCGGAAATCGACTCTGACAGGGGTGTGCGTAAAAGACATTAGTCTATTACAGAGCACTATCAGGATTTTGGTTTGATTTGAGAAAAATGACAGTGTGTACGTTAATGACCGTAATTAGTAATTAATTAAGGTCAACTTAAGATAATGGGTAATTGGGTCATTATTTTACTCGTCAATACAGATGATGATTCTCATGAAACAGTGTTTGTTTCAAAATATGGTTTTGATGGCAGTGATGCGGAAATTATGATAGCGCTGAGAGAGTAGTGGGTGTATGTGATTAAAAATAGATAGTTTTAGAGCATCTATTTGGCTCCTGAGAATTTGGTGGTTAAGTAAAGTACTTCTTTCTTTCTCTAAAGTTGGACACTTCCAGGTGCCTCACAAGAACCCTGCCATACAAAATCTGTGAGTCACAGAGAGGGCCGTCACAAATGTAACTCGATCCAAGTGATCACACGACCTAAAGAATCCACACAAAAGAATACATGACAAAAAGAACAAACTTAAACCGGACCAAGTTTTGAGTGATTCAAATTCAAATTCAAAATACTTTATTGTGTCAGTCTAGCCGACAAATTTTCTTTCGTTGGGATCACATGCGCGCGTACGGATTTAGCCACATTATAACAATGGTGAAAAAAAAAAAAACATTACCACAGTGTACATTGTTAGTGGTATAGGAGTGAGTGTCACTTGCAAGATGCCACTGCGACATCTGAGGTGCAAGTTCCTCGACGGCGTCAACAAGGAGAGAGAGATAAGCTAGTTAACACACTCTTCATTTAGGAGACGGATGACCGAGGGTACAAAGCTGCCATTGTAGCGTTTGGTTTTAACAAGAGGAGCCTTGAACCTACGGCCAGACGGGAGCTTTTGAAGGTGCTTAGAAAGGCAGTGGGAAGTGTCAGCTGCCAGCCTCAGGCCCTTGCGTATCATTCTCGTCCTGTAGAGGCCGTCAAGGCTCTCCAACCTGCCCCCAACGATTTTCTCACTAAGCCTGATTATCTTATTCAGCTTCCTAAAGTTCTTCTCGCCCAGGGAGCCGAACCATGAGACAAAGGAGAATGTAAGAAGGCTTTCTATAAAGCAGAGGTAGAACTGCCTGAGGATTTTGGGGCTCACATCAAAGGAGCGGAGTTTGCGCAGCATATACAGTCTCCCTTGGGCTTTCTTAAAGATGAGGTCTGTGTTATCGGTGAAGGATAGCCGTGAATCAATCAAGGTCCCTAAGTATTTGTAAACCTCTGTGCGTGTGACAAAAGTGCCGTCAATCACCAGGGACTGAGGAGGTGGGAGTGGGCTCCCGGAAGTTGGCCCACTGCCAGGTTTCCGAAAGTCGACAACCATCTCCTCAGTCTTGCCTACGTTCAACTGTAGATGGTTGTTATGACACCATGAAACAAACTGACCCACTTCTGCGAAGTAGTCAGCATCTGAGTTTGACAGATCTACAACAGCGGTGTCGTCTGCAAATTTGACATAGTGAGTCCTGTCATTGGAGCTGGTACAGTCATTTGTGAATAGGATGTAAAGGACAGGCGAGATCACACATCCTTGGGGGCTGCCCACGGACGTGGTGATGACAGAGGACATCAAGTTGTTTACACGAACACGCTGCGTCCTCTCCACTAGGAAGTTCAAGATCCATAGGATCAGAGAAAGGCTGACATTCATGTGACGCAGCTTGTCGGCCAGAAGGTGAGGCCTCATCGTATTGAAGGCGCTGGAAAAGTCAACGAAGAGGACTCTGGCAAAGGACTTTGGTGTCTCCAAGTGAGTGAGGATTAGGTGCAGGAGAGTGATGACTGCATCATCCACACCCCTGTTGTGGCGATATGCGAACTGTAGGGGGTCGAGCTGGTCGCTCGTCTGACTGAGTAGTCGACTCAGGACAAGTCTCTCGAGGCACTTCATGATGATAGAGGTCAGGGCAATAGGTCTGTAGTCATTAGGGCAAGAGGGTTTTGGTTTTTGGGGAACTGGACAGACCAGAGAGTGTTTCCAGACTGATGGGATTGAGTTTGACGTGAGGGAGGCGTTGAAGATCTGTGTGAGGACTGGTGCCAGTTGGGCACTGCAGGACTGCAGCACCTTACCACTGATTCCGTCTGGGCCTTGGGCTTTATGTGGCTGAAGGCAACGGAGGACCATCAACACCTCTTCCTCGCTGATCTCTATAACTCTGCGGTCATGAGAAAGAGCCTGGAGTTCATTTCTGATGGTCTGCACTTTTGACTGGACGTTCACCTCAAACCGAGCAAAATGGTCGTTCAACTGATTGGAGAGTTGTATACTGTCATCACAGTGTAGACCTGTGGTGGAGGCATTTTGTTTCTGCTGAGTCCCAGCCATAGCCTTCAGACCTTGCCACGCTTTGCGTAGATCACCTGTCACAAAGTGACTCTCCACCTTTTCTTTGAACTGACGTTTATTGTCTCGGATTTTCAACCGGAGCTAAGACTGCAGCTTTTTGCCCTCAATAAAGTCACCGTTAGCAAAAGCTCTTGCCTTTTGTTTCAATGTCCCATTCAGTTTTTTCGATACCCAGGGCTTGTTGTTTGAAAAAACTTTCACTGTCTTAGTTGGAATGACAGAATCTTTACAGAAACGAATGTAGCTTGAAACGACGTCTACAGTCTCCTCTAGCGACTTACTGCTGTCTAAGAACACTGACCAGTCTGTGCACTCAAAGCACCCCTGAAGTTGTGCCTCAGTGTCTGAAGTCCACTCCTTGACGATTTTCTCCACTGGCGGAACAGATTTCAACTTGGTTTTGTACATGGGCAGCAAATGCAGTGCTGAGTGGAGGTTTACTAACAGCTTTGTAGGCGAGGGCGATATTCCCGAAACATTTGTCGATAATTTTGTCTTTTCTCGTATTACAGTTTACATACTGATGATAATGAGGGAGGGAGTCGGAGAGAGAGCATTCATTGAAGTCTCCCAGAATAAACTTGGGAGCGTCGGGGGAGTCAATCTCTTGCTGCTGCACGATGTCAGCTATAACATCAGCGGCCAACGTGTAGTTTGCGTCAGGGGGGATATACACAACGGTAACAATCTGCCAAACTCCCGCGGCAGATAGAAAGGGCGTAAGGCAAGGGAGATAACCTCAATGTCTTTTGTGCACAACTGATGTTTGACCTTGACATCTGTGCACCAACGCTCTGAGACGTACACGCAGACTCCGCCACCACGCGATTTCCCCGTGGCCGCACATCTGTCCTGTCTAAAGGGGCCATGAAAATTGTCAATATGAAGACAGTTATCGTTCACAGTGTTGTCCAGCCAAGTTTCAGTGAAACACATTAAGTTGGCTTCTAGGTATTCGTGCAGGAATTTGGCGCACGCGACCAGTTCGTCGTGTTTATTTCTCAGCGACTGCACATTTGCTAAAATCATCGATGGCAAAGGCGGCCTCACCTTTCTTTTCCTCAGTCTTTGACGCACCCCACCTTTCCTCCCTCGTCTTTTCCTCCAAAACGGCACATTATTCCATCGTCTGTCTTTCTCCGCTGTCAGAAGTTCGGGTATGTTAACAGGGCACAGCACGTGCACAGTTCGTGTAGCGAAGACGAAGAAGTGTGTCACGCCTAAGCTGCATGGTAACCGGCGAAGGAGCCGTGAACACTTTCCTGTATAAGCACACCACTAACACCGCTAGAAATTTCACGTACGCAGTCCAGGATACATGCACAACCACTGCCATAAAAAATGACGGTGATTACTTGGCTAAAATGACGAAAACCATGAAAAATTAGCAGAGCGATAAAATCCCAACCGGGTCAGCCGCAGCGCAGCGCCCCCTTTCACACGACTGAGATATCTTGGACTAAATATCACATTTTTCATGGTAGCTATAGGACTGTTTTGGCGTTGTTCAGCTTGTGATTTTTACGCTGTTCGGTCGGAACGTGAAATATATTGAAGTAGGAGAGAGTGGAGTGTACAACTGCATGCGTGCAGGTGAAGAGCCGGGGAGGAAAACGGGGCGGGTCTGGGGTCGGGGGCACAAGCTTTCTGTCCCCCCCCCCCCCCAAACCCCTCTCCCGACATAAACACTGACACACACACACACACACACACACACACACACACACACACACACACACACACACACACACACACACACACACACACACACACACACACACACACACACACACACATCGTCGTTTGATTTTACGGCAGTCATATAGTTCTTTACTCAACCATCCCCCTCCCCTCTCCCCAAGGCCATTAAAAGCATGAAATTTACACTCACGATTATGTGCCCATGAAAAAGAAATTGTCCGTACATGGGCTGAAGAAGTTGTCCTCCCAGGGACTTCGTTTGTCATTCAAATAATTTCTGTCATCAATACTGTAATATCTATATATCGACCGATTTATTGACAAGCAACTTATGCATTCTAACTTCATCATACCACGAGTCCTTCCTCCCTCCTCTCTATACTGCTTGCACGACATTTCAAGGGACTCATGATACTACACGTATTTTTTGTGTGAAATTTGACCTTGACCTGGTTCTGAGTATCACCTATTCATATTTACATTTGGAAGACTTCAAAACAAGGCTTTCAAACTCTTTGATCAATTAGTTCAGCCAAACGGAACACGCCGTTTGTGTCCTTAGTGAACCCGAAGACTAAAACAAGAAGCACGACTTTCCATTTCACATTTCACTGGGATCTTTTCAAACATCAAATGACACACTGCTTAATAAGTCTGAGTCCCGCTGTCAATTTCAGTGTTATGGATAATGAATATGGTATAATCTTCCAACCTGTCCCGAGTTTATTATCCACCTGAAATTGCGGGTGACCCGCTACTTAGTTCGGGTTAGCAAACACGCTTTATTCTGGCCCGCGTCACTTTTTAGCTCCAGTGTGATCAGTTTATACCTAGATACATGCCTGTTAACTCGGAATAAATCGCTCATGTGACGGCGCTGAGAGAGATTTTCTTCTATAGTATGTTTAAATGGTTTTTTTTTTTTTGTGTGATTATGTATGGAAACACTTTAAAAAACGTGCTATATTGCTTGCAGAAACGAACTAAAAAACGCGCATAATATATTGTTCAACCTACAATTGTCATTTCACCATGCCGGTGAAAAAGATCGTCTGCTAACACAGTGGTTTTGTCAGTGTCTGTTGGTAGAAACAACTGCAAATATGAATCAGTATTAACTTTAATCAGACTTTTTGTTGAAAATCTTTTATTACATTGACTTATTGGTCTCAGAGTGTACGATACAATATTTTTTTTTTTATCAAACTGTTGAGCAGCACCTTTTGCTTATATCGGCATTTCATCGTGTTTTCTGATGCTGATTATTTCAAATGGAAGCTATTTTACCTATCCTTCACCGGCTGTATTTATTAACGGAAATAGTGCGGCGGCATGATATATCAAACCAATTTTTTGGTCAAGACGTACGTGTTAGTTACGACTGACCCCAGTGTTACAAACATATAAAACGACGTGTTTTTGTATATTTTGACGCTTGAGTGGTGAACATTTACGAGACCAGACATATTTTTAACACTCCACACAAGTTCCGGCTCAGAGCTTCGGAGCCAGAACTGTGTGTCAAGAGCAAGTCGAAGCTTGTAAATCATCACTAACCATGGTTCATCGAGTTTTATCCCACTGCCGTATGATTTCTGTTTCGTGTCATGCCAGTTTGACGGGTGTGTTGACTCGCATAACAGGTCAGGCATAATTCAATATATATATAATTTTTCAATAAATTCTGAGAATGCTCTTGCTGTGCTAACGCCATGGAATTCCAGGATGGTAAGCTTTCATTGTGTCATCAGGACATCAGCTGCCCTTTTTATGACTGCATCGCTCACGAGATCTAGAAAGAAAGCGTAGTTGGAGAAAGCGTAGTAGTTTGTTAAAAGTAAATATATTCATATAAATTTAGCGCAAACTGTACCATGTGACCGTGATATAAAAACCACTGTAGCGAAAAATGGCGGACGTTTTATAGCCCTCTCGATGGCGCGTTACGACCTCGTTTTCGAGTCTTGATAGCAACTCGGTTCGACAAAATAGCAGAAAAAACGCACTAAAGTAGTCCTATTTGACGTAATACACATCATCTGCCTTATTTTTTACGACATCAGGAGCCAACTAAACAATATTTCACCACTAATTACATAGCGCAAACAGCAAAAGCCTTCCACCGAGACATTTTCAGTCAAAGTTCGGGAAACCACGGAACAAAAATAGCCGGCCTTCCGAGTTTTTTTTTAACCAGTCAGAGACACAATCCTTGCAAACCGGCATCACACTGTCGTCTGCTCAAACACCAACAGGCAACATGCCACAATTTCACCAAAGCACAGAGCAACAAATTCAAGAACTAAATACACACCCAGCAACACTATACACAAAGCACGCTATTGCCAAATTTTCACGTCACTCAGTGCGGGACTATCTGAAGAAAAACATCTCCCGAATTTTCGAAGACTATCTGACATCATGTCTACGCTGTAAAGTAAAATCTTACCTTAAAATCCATCAGTCTCAGCACTAGTCCTGCTGTTAACAACGAGCGTTTTGTTTTGGTATTCCTTTTTCCAGATATCCCAACACACATGACACTTCAGGATATAACAACGACAATCTGCTGCACACTCGAAGCCATCTTGAATCTAAAAGCACGAGGCACCATGCTAACTTGCACAAGCTGTCACATCAGTGGTCAAATGCCGATCGCTTCATCAAAAAGTTCTTAATTTTTCTGAATCACACAGCAGTCAAGAAGCACTGTCACTGTAATACTTTAACGACCTTTTGTAAACATTGCAGCTTGAATCATTCTGTACACAAGCCAAGATTAGCTTTTTACTCGCGAAAACAAGACTTGCGCTTCTGACACGGAATCATGCTACGTCACAGTCTGGGAATCCCCGGCAGAACATGTATATTCAATGGTGTCACCTATCCGCCACAGAAGCGGCCGTCTTCATAAACCGGATTTTTTTCTAAACAATAAACGGAGGAAGGAAAACAAATACGTTATTGGTAGGAGGGGTTCGCTACACGGACCTTTGTAGGCCTTCGGGAGGTCAAAGGAATCATTGTACCCCTCAGGCCTTCGGCCTTCGGGGTACAATGCTTCCTTTGACCTTCCTCAGGACTACAAAGGTCCGTGTAGCGAACCCCTCCGACCAATAATTTATATATATATATATATATAATATATATATATATATATATATATATATATATATATATATATATATATATATATATATATATATATATATATATATATATATATATATATATAATTCATGTTTTTGCATTATATACATATACATATATACGATACAGCACAGAATATACTACAATATAGTACACTGCAAAACAATAAAGAATAGTAGTACAAAACAATACAGGAGTACAATGCAACAACAACTAAACCAACAACAACAAAAAAATACTCTACACGCGTAAATGCCCCCCCCCCCACTCCCCCCCTCCACACACACACGTAAACACCGACGCACTGCCAGGCTAAACCACCACATTGGGGGGAAAAAAGAAGAAGATTGCCATACTATGAGAGATTCAAAAAGGTGAAGAATATAATTCAATATATTTATATAGCAATTAAAAAAAAGTGTTTTAGAAACAGAATCGACATTTTTCTCTTCAAGGGTCTCTCCAATTATGCAGTTCAGTAGCGTAGGAACTATTGGTGTGAGGGTAGGGGTGCCTGGAAGAGGTGGGGGGGGGGGGGGGGGGGGGGGCGTGGGGCGTTTACACTTGCAACTCGACTTGAGCTCAATGCAGGTTTAACTCGGGTTGATGCGCTTACAATTGCCTTTCGCGTTACCAGGGTTGACTGACCCACATGACCCTGATAAGTATCATATGAATGCATCATGGCACCCTAAGTGTTGTAACTGCAGGTTTAGTTTCAACGTGACCTGTTGCCCAAATGTGTATGAGCAGCCGAGTTCAAACCCGGTTTACGAATGTAAACGGCCACAATGCCCGATTTTTAGGAGGCTGGACTGTCGCTTGCCTTGACTAATTCCTCCCCCCCCCCCCCAACCCTTTCTTCCAGGCTTGCTGCCTTCCCCCGACCCCTCCCCACTTCTTCCTCTCTGCCATCACCTACGGGAGTGTCTGCAAGTGATACTGCAACACTTTGTGCCAGTATTCTTGCAGCATTGGTGTCGCATTGTAGCATTGGTCCAATTTGCTGTGTAATTGTAGAGACAATTAAAAACAAAACAGATAATCATTGCTCAACGCCTTACATTTCACCTCCTTCTTTGCGCCTTTAAGCGGAAGACGCGCATCACACTGTGTAATAAAACTCAAGCGTATTGTGTGATGTGCTCTGGTGTGTGACCAGCCTCTGCAAATTCTGACAAGAAATTACGGGAAAACACGGAATGACAGACTTTCAGTTCAACTGCAACAGGGGCGGATCAGTTACCTCGATGGGGGTTGGGGTGTGTGTGGTGGGGTGGGTGGGGGGTGGGAGGGACTTTGTTATAGCATTTTAATAAATAACTGTTGTCCTGGGGTGGGGTTGGTGTGTTTGTGTGTGTGTGTGTGGGGGGGGGGGGGTCCGGTTACCCCTGGACTCCCCCCCCCTTTAACCAGATACGCCTTTGTGCAATGACAACTTATGGTTTCGACTGACACTCTGACGTCATCATGTACGATTATTTGTCAGGCATCTAAAATTGTCGACGTCAATTTACAAAGTAAATTACGTCAAGAGCTTTGCTGAGCCACGCTCAAGTGTTGCCGTGCGACGTCTATTGCTTTAACACGTCATCATGTACGATTATTTGTCAGGCATCTAAATTTGACGACGTCAATTTACAAAGTAAATTACGTCAAGAGCTTTGCTGAGCCGCGCTCAAGTGTTGCAGTACTACATGTTGCCAAAGTTCCTACATTTTGGGGTACTTGCGGAGTGCTTGTACTGCAAACAAGATGGGATGAACCATAACCCACAAAGTCCCTTCTATATGAGAGCTGTCTTCGCTGTCAAGGATCTCTACCTTTTGTCTTTGACTTGATTCTGATGTTGAAATACGCGTCATCGTGAACTCTATAAGGGGCGCGCGCAGTGCATACGCGTCATAGGTTTGTCAAACGTCATTTGTCATGGCGTATTTTTTTTTTATATACGTAATTTAACGTCACATGAGTTTCGCTTTCGCTTCAAGACTTGGAAAAATGGTGACAAAACTAGTATTTCGCGGTACCCTCTTGGCTTGACTTCGCGAACGAAGATTTTATAGGAGTTGCCCACGACGTCTGCAGGCTTGTTCGTGGCTGCGGAGGCCAATCCGAGACAGGCAGGTTCGACCGCAGTGGCTGCAGGGGAAGGTATGGCCGGGGTTCTGAGCTGCGGCATCTCTGTTTTTTCTCCTGAGCCGCTTGTCCTTAAGGCTAGCTCTGTGAGAGTCCTCAAAGGAGACAGCTGCCTTGTAAATGGTGGAGCGCCAGTATTTCGCGGTACAATTTTGTATGAAATCAGGTTGACTTTACCTAGCTATTTGTTAGTAAGTACACCTGCATGCTCATCTGAAAGCGCGTCGACGTGTATGTATGCCTGTGCGTGTGCTTGCGTGCATGCGCGCGCTGCAAACATCAAGAGGCATAGATGTTCATGCGCCTCCGGGCACTTGAGGATCTATGCCTCTTGGAGATGCACTGTATATGTGTGTGTGTGTGTGTGTGTGTGTGTGTGTGTGTGTGTGTGTGTGTGTGTGTGAGAGAGAGAGAGAGAGAGAGAGAGAGAGAGAGAGAGAATTACGTCATATTTAGAGTATGTCTGCGTGGTGACGGAGTTGCTTCTTTTATGTCACCGCCAATGTCTGACTTTCTCCAGATGTTATTTTACTGTTGTATATATTTTTCTGACTAACGAACTCATCCAATGTCTTTCTCCAAACTAGCTATATCGGGTCACCTAAATGCTCTTCTGAAAGCGCGACGATGTGTGTGTGTGTGTGTGTGTGTGTGTGTGTGTGTGTGTGTGTGTGTGTGTGTGTGTGTGTGTGTGTGTGTGTGTGTGTGTGTGTGTACGTGTTAGTGCCTGCATGCGCGTGCACTCCAAACATCTCCAAGAGACATAGATCTTCATACGCTCTCCGGGCGCATGAGGATCTATGCCTCTTGGAGATGCGCGCATGTCTGTGTGTGTGTGTGTGTGTGTGTGTGTGTGTGTGTGTGTGTGTGTGTGAGAGAGAGAGAGAGAGAGAGAGAGAGAGAGAGAGAGAGAGAGAGAGAGAGAGAGAGAGAGAGAATGACAATGACAATGATTTTTTATTTTACAACGGTGAAAGTTTTGGTGAAACCATTTTTCGAACTTGCCGTTGCTAATCTACTTTACATATAATGCACAAATCACAAAATACTATCATTAAATTGGGAAAAACTAAATATATAACTAACAAAAAATTGAAATATAAAGTTTTTAAAAAAGAAGAAGAAATCATTGAAAAAGTAGAAATAAACATAGAAAATCTCACACATACACACAATTGTAAAGGTAAAAATCTCCATACATACATTCATAAACACAAGCACGAGCACAAAACACACACACACACACAAACACACACACACACACACACACACACACACACACGCGCGCGCGCGCGCACGCACGCGCACACACACACACACACACACACACACACACACACACACAATACGTGCAGCATTAGCATCTTGTATTAACTGAAAATATAACTGAATTGAAGAGTTAGAAAGGGGAAAATCGTACACTGCAAGTGCAGATTGCTGTGAAAATCTTACGATGCTGAGGTGAGGTACTTGAAGAGAGCGGTTTTAAAAGACGAAAGAGTTGTTGATGTTGTAACATGTTTGGGCAATGTGTTCCACATGCTAGCACCTGAAAACGCTAAACTTGTCTTATAGAGATCGATTCTAGGTCGTGGCACAGTAATGGACTGCCTTGATCTGGAGTATGTTGATGCCGTGAGGGAAAACATTTTTTTAATATACTCGGGGAGTCTGTTATTCAATACTTTGAATATCGTTATTCCCTTATTGTATAATAAATGTTTTTTCAAGGGGAGAAATTCTAAGGTTTTCAGTTTATTATCCGTTGTTGAGTTAGGGTCTGAAAGGATAAGCTTCGCGGCTCTACGATGAAGAGAGTTCAGTCTCTTTAACTGGACCTCGCTTGCGCCATCCCACACCGTAGAAGCATAATCTATCTATCTAGAGAGAGAGAGAGAGAGAGAGAGAGAGAGAGAGAGAGAGAGAGAGAGAGAGAGAGAGAGAGAGAGAGGCGCGCTAGAGAGAATTGTCAGATTAAGAGTATTATGTCAATGTTTATGTCTTAAATGAGACATTCAATTACAATATGCTCCGAGGCTCTCTCAGCCACCCCTTTAAGAAAGTATTTCGCCAAGTTTCAAGCTTGTATGCACAGAAATATCGGAGATTCTCTTGTTTACATACATACGCACACACACACATACATACATACATACGCACATACGGCGCTTCGCGCCAAATGTACGTTCAGCAGCGAAGTTAGCGTAACTAGACATGACGTAATTTTTAAGTCCCTTCTATTTATAGAAGGGACTTTTTAGGACGGGTCGCGGTGGGGCGAATTTAATATTATGTCTATGATGTCAAAGGCGGGCAGGCTAAACCTCCAACAATTGAAGTAACAAGATAAAAATTACGTCATGTCTAGTTACGCTAACCTCGCTGCTGAAAGTACATTTGGCGCGAAGCGCCGTATGTGCGTATATATGTATGTATGTGTGTGTGCGTATGTAAGTAAACAAGAGAATCTCCGACATTTCTGTACACACAAGCTTGAAACTTGGCGAAATACTTTTTTTAAGTGGGTAGCTCAGAGAGCCTTCGAGCATATTAAATGTCTCATTGAAGACATAAACAAGCGTTTATAGGAAGTCGGTTGACCCAGATTAGAGTCCGTAATTTTTGTCATATTTACCTGAACTTTTGCACATAGCTAGTTTGGAGAAAGACATTGGATGAGTTTGTTAGCTAGCTTTTGCACATAGCTAGTTTGGAGAAAGACATTGGATGAGTTTGTTATCCTTTCAACTTCTTTAGTAAAAATTAATTCATTTCAGAAAATAATTAAAACACCAAAACAACCTTGACTTCTAGAGAAAGTCAGTGCCGGTGACATAAAAGAAGCAACTCAGTCACCACGCAGACATATGACGTAATTCTCTCTCTCTCTCGCTTGCTCTTTCTCACAAATATACGCCCATCTCCAACAGGCATAAATCCTCATGTGCCTCTTGAGGATGTGTGAAACGCGCGCATGCACTCACGCACACGCACACGCATACACACACATCGACGCGCTTTCAGAAGAGCATGCAGGTGTACATAATATAGCTAGGTAAAGTCAACCTGATTTCACACAAATTATAGCAAGACTGAAATTGTATAATGGAATTCTAGTTTTGTCACCCATTTTCGCAAGTCTTGAAGCGAAAGCGAAACTCATATCAAGTTAAAATATAAAATTACGTAAAAACACAAAAATACGTCATGACAAATGACGTTTGACAAACCAATGAGATCCTCAAGTGCCGGAGGGTGCATGAACATCTATGCCTCTTGAGGATGTTTGCAGCGCGCGCATGCACGCACGCACACGCATACACACACATCGACGCGCTTTCAGAAGAAAATGCAGGTGTACTTAGTATAGCAAATAGCTAGGTAAAGTCAACCTGATTTCACACAAATTATAGCAAGACTGAAATTATACTGTGAAATTCTAGTTGTGTCACCATTTTCCCCAAGTCTTGAAGCGAAAACAAATCTCATATCACGTTAAATATAAAATTACGTAAAAACTAAAAAATACGTCATGACAAATGACGTTTGACAAACCAATGACGCGTATGTACTGAGCGCGCCTCTTATACAGTTCACTATGACGCATTGGCACATCTGCAAGGCTTTTTCAAAAGGAGATATTTCAACATCAGAATCAAGTCAAAGACAAAAGGTAGAGAGACCCTTGACAGCAAAGACGCTCTCATATAGAAGGGACTTTCTGGGTTATGGTTCATACCATCTTGTTATCTTGTTACTTAAGTTGTGAGAGGTTTAGGCCTGCCCGCCTTTGACATCATGGACATGCTATTAAACTCGCCCCACCGCGACCCGTCCTAAAAAGTCCCTTCTATAAATAGAAGGGACTTAAAAACAACATACTTTGTGTGTATCGTGCATGTCATGACAGAAGTCAAGAAGTAATTTGCAAAATGTTTATTTCAATACAATTCTAAATGTAAGACAAATGTATGTGGACCATGTACACTCACACAACATATATTGTTCTAACGTAACGGCTACATTAAAGACAGTTTGAAAGCAACCGTTCTCTTTAGTATGGTCACTCATTTATGTACAGCGCAATAATTGTTTAACTTTATTTCGCACGGTGAAAATGGAAGACCCAGTGTTCAGACAGCTAACAAACAACCAACCAACACAAGCGAAACAACCAGCCAACCAACAAACCAACCAACACAATAGTTTGACATGTTGTGGTTAACGTTTATCGATCAATGAATATGAAGTTGTCGAGACAAAGTCATGTTGCAGTTACAAAATTTGCATGTACGCAAAATGTGTAATTCAAATACACATTTCGCACACATGTAAATTCTGTATGTAAACATCTATGTTTTTGCCTTTATTTGTAATGTAAACAAACACAAAATAAAATTAAAATAATAAAAAAAGAGAAAAATATTGCTGTGTGTACTCAGTAATATAATCTCAGATCCTAGCCATTTGCAATTCAAAGACATTCAGACGCGTCACAAGATAAGCTCGGTGTAAAACTTTCCACGTCAAAGTGACATGACCGAGAATGAAACAAGAAGCGCCCACATTGTCGGCATTTTATTTACTTACTAATGAAAATATCTGCATACAGTTTCTCCATATAATACTTTGCACTACTTCATGCAAGCGGTCGTGCGCGTATGCATACTATTTTATGCCATTTTGTTTTATCGGTCATGGCAGTCATATTTGTTTGTACGGATTATGTGTTCGCTAATATCTAAAAAGTCTCAAAAAACCGATTCGATTGCAATTTTTGTTCTCAAGACGGAGATTCGGATTACTGCCTGGGGCCAAGTTGGCAGCATTTAACATTTGATTTTTAAGCTTCTGTCCGTACGACGAAGATAACTTGACGCTTTTGATTCTAGAATAAAATCTGCGCCTTTCGCTACATTCATGGCACCCTTCCTGCGTACCTCTCCTCCTCACTCACTATGTATTAGCCTTCCAGAACCCTCAGGTCTAGTTCTGAAAAGCTGCTCTCTATCCCACGTGTGAAACTTTCTTTAGGTAAAAGGTCCTTTAAGTATCAGGTACTGCAAATGCTTTACCTTCCGATGTCCGTCTGGCTCCATCTCTGTCAGATTTTAAGCAGCAGCTTAAGACATATCTTTTCTCTAGAATTTTCTTTTAAATGCAAAGCAGTTCTGAATGTGTGTGTGTGTGTGTGTGTGTGTGTGTGTGTGTGTGTGTGTGTGTGTGTGTGTGTGTGTGTGCGTGCGTGCGTGTGTACGTGTGTTCTTAAAAATGTCATGGTATGTGTAACAGCGCTTTGAGCCTGCCTCTAGCGATAATGCGCTTTACAAGTATGACCTATTATTATTATTATTATTATTATTATTATTATTATTATTATTATTATTATTATTATTATTATTATTATTATTAAAGTAGACAAACTATACTTATGATTTTTTTGCGACCTCAGAAGTGGAGACTAAAGCAAAAGATTGCCATGCATGTAAAATCTTAAAGCAAACCAGAATAAGAAAGAAACACCTTAGAAAGGTGTTGTTTACAAACCGGTATTTGCATGTGCATAGCAGTTGTGTTGTTGTCATAGGTATCAGGTGTGGCCTCACATCTAAGTTTCGGTGCCCCTCTGCGTGTGACCACCAGAACTGTTTGGTTTTGTTCTTTTATTTTGTTAATATGTATTTATCTGTATATTTATGTGTTTGCATTATGTTAAAAAGAAACAACAACAAACATTGCAAAGCGCTGAGAGCTCCGTCATATATATATAATTATTATTATTATTATTATTATTACTGTTAACAGAACTGATGGCTGGATGCGCAAGAGGTTAATTGTACCACTGAGATTTATAGGTGGGCAGCCTGAAAACAGGCTATATCCAGTGTTTACCTTCAGGCCTAATTATTGTACAGGCTTTACAGCCCAATCATACCCATCAAAATGCGCTGTTGACCGTATGGCTGTTGCATTTGTGCCTTTTTGGGGATTCAACCCTAAAATAATCTCTGTCTCACTTCAGGAGCATAGTCAACCAGGCGCATCTGATCGACTTCGTTCTAAGACATCTTGCACACCACCATTTTGAAACTGGCGACGCGATTATGCTTACGGCATTAAAAATAGTACCTTTTTCTCATATCATCGTAAATATGTATTCTTACTTACTTCCTGTTGATTTTAATTTGATCTTTGGAATAAACCTGTAACTTATAATATTGAAATTTACAATGCTATGCATAAAGAAAATGTCTCGTGTCTTATTCTGGCCGCGTGCAAGGACTAGTTCCCCCTCTGCGAACACTGAAACAGCATTCGAAAAACACTTCTACAAAAATGTCTCCATGCGAAGGACAATTGTTGTTATGAATAAAGTATATGGGATTTAGTATTTTTGTTTCGTACCAGCAAATCAATGTTTCTCTTTTGACGAACTACCTACCTCTTTAGAAAATGCGTAATCTGCTTGACTACAGTGTCATAGTTTCCGCATCGGTGATGTAGGTCACAGGGTATATGTGTTAACTCCTAAGTAAGGCATCTGCACCCTACTATTGGTATAACAAAGTTAAATAATTATATTAGCTACTGAAACGATATAGCAGACCATTTTGCGAAGCCACCGTGACTGGCTCCATCGCCATATGCAGTTTTAATGAATGTTGCGAGATCGTCTTCTTCAGTTTTATTTCCACAAAAAATCGAAAAAAGGTTGTATTGTAACAACTGTATGGAGAGTAAGCAATCGTCGACAGTGTAATTGTTGTTGTCAATCTGAGCTTAAATTTTCCCGCATGTTACATGTGATTCACAGCAACACAATATCGGCTAAGAATAACAGCTAGTTGAGTTGCCCACATTTCATGGCTCGCTAAGTCTAGTCTCGGCTCAAAGTCGCGTAATCTAGCGAGCGTTCTCGTGCTACTCGGGAACACGCAACCGGCCTATTCATCGGCAGCCTTCCAAGAAACATTTTTACAAAGTGGACACCACACCAAGAGGTATAAATCCTCATGACCCCCTCGCAACTGTGGAGTGCTCAAGAGGATCTGTGTTTCTCGCATTTAGATCGTGTTTACTTTTTTTTCTGTATGTTCGACAAGGGGCAGATCAGTACCTTCGGAGGAGATTGGGGGTGGTGGGCGGGAGGGTGGGAGATGGGGGTGGGGTGGGTGTGTATGGGGGGGGGGGGGGAAGTGGGGAGGGGGGGGGGGCAGGGCGCGGAGAGGGTTCCAACTTTGTCTTTCGGGGACCTTTAAATCTGAGACAGATGGTGCTAAGTGGGCAGACCTTACATTCCATTCAGTTTATAACACTTACAATGATGCGTACATACGCGACTTGCATATCTTTTTAAAAAGAAAGGGGGGGGGGGGGGAATCGCACCTCCACGTTCCGCACCCCCTCCCCCCATCCCGAGATCTGCCCCTGAGCCAGTTAACACTCAAATCCAGTTTGTAAACCCCCACTTAGCTTAAGCTTGTTAAATGTTATAATTAATCACCTATTCTGTTTGTTTGTTGTTTTCTATTAGAGTCAGTTCATCATTTAATGCTATTTACAGTGACCTTTAAATAACCACTGCGTTATAATTTTTCTTCATCCGACCGTTAGTCTAAGGGGGAGCTGACTCAATTTGGAGGGAAGTATTGACAATAAGTCCACCATCCTACCGAAAGAGGATGTTCTCTTTCAGCTTATAACCTGTGTTTGTGGAACAATTCAGAAATTATGTATAAGCATAAGAGTTTGTTCTTTAGAGATTGGATCCGTGCTGGGGTTTGCTTTGTAGACGATGTTTTATCTGATGACAATATCATATCTTTTCTTCAAAGATGACAAATCGCCGTCGGTAAAGTTAAAGTCACTGCCCCCCTCCTGGAGAAATGTGGCCCTTTCCCTACTAATAAGTACTACTGGCGATCCATAAATGCCAAATTTGAGCAGAATGCTAGAGGGGTTTCCCGTGCTATTTTTAACAATAAAGAAAATACGTCACTTCCTTAAAGTTGAGAGGAAACGAAGAATATTTTACTCAGTCAAAGTTTGTCAATAAATAACAGTATAAGGTACAGACAGAATCCGATGATATATGTTCGGCCCCAGCAGGTTGACTGTATCATCAAATGTGTTGAACTGAAAGAGGACAATGCTGGAAGGTGGTGGCGCGCTGAGAAGGGGCGGTATGGTGCTGCTTGTTGTTATCACAAGTAGTCTAAGAGCCAGACCGACCTACCGTGCATCCCTCCCCCCTCCCCTCTCCCCTCCCAGCACGGGCTATATCTCTGGGGTGTTTCTAAGGAAAAACATCGCACGACATACTAAGGAACATTGTGGAGCTATAATTCATTACTTATTCATTACTGGACGGGGGTGGAGGGGGGGGGGGAGGCGTTGCACGGTAGGTCGCTCTGGCTCTTGGATACTAGGAGACTTGCCTTTGATTTTTCAGTGGGACAATTTCTTAGGGATAGCATAGCACAATTTACAAAAACAACACAGAGATAAATTAAGGCATATATTTTTTATGAGCCCTAAAGTTCTGCGGGGACTCAAGAGGATTTATAAACCTTGCAGATGTTTGGAGTTATGTCCGTACTTTTGATACCGGCGGGAATTTTGCTGTGGAAATAAACCGTGATACACGATTTTTGACAAAAACTGTCTGGCGTGGAAAGCAGAACGGCTAAAACTAGTCGCTCACGGCTGAGAAAACTCCTCGGGATGCATCCATGACTGTCGACGGAATTCCATCAGGTGATTATATAACCTTTTTTTTTTATAAGATAAGGTCCATTGTTATTGTAATTATATTTCAGACGTTCATTATAAATAACTTTATAGACAAGCCATGTTTAAACAAGAAAGGCAAAGCCCTTATGGATCACGTGTATCGACCGATCCACACATGTCTGACAATAAGTAAAGGGATGTCTTCTGCACTAACAAAATCCATGTTTTCTCAAAATTTAATCAGTTTTCACACAACTGTGAAACCCCCGTGACACTCGACCTTTGCGATGAGTCAACTAAATTAGGATACATAGGAATGTCTTATCATCAGCTACCTTTGTGCCAAATTTGATTGAAAAGTTTGCAAAAATGTGGATAATAACTACACTAATTGGCATTTATACACATGTGTCGACCTCTTGTGACCCTTGACCTTTTTCGAGGGATCATCCAAATTAGTATGCTTAGATAGGTCCTACCATCAGGTATCACTGTAACAAGTTTGGGTTTGAAGTTGTGAATAGTATTTGAGAAAACACATCTTTTGTCAAAATATGGCAAATTTGGACTATTTCTTGAGCTCTTGTGACCCTTGACCTTTCCAAGGGATCAACCAAATTAGTATGCATAGAAAGGTATCTTTGTACCAAGTTTGGGTTGATGTTGTGAACAGTATTTGATGTCGTGAACAGTATTTGAGAAAAAACATTTTTTTATTTAAAATATGGTGATTTTGGACCTATTTCTTGAGCTCTTGTGATCATTGATCTTTCCAAGGCATCAACCAAATTAGTATGCGTATAAAGGTATTTGTACCAAGTTTGGGTTTGAAGTTGTGAATAGTATTTGAGAAAAAATAAATTATGTCCCAAAATAGCTATTTTGATATTTATTTCCTGATCCCCTGTGACCTTGACCTTTGCGAGAGGTCACTGAAATTGTTATGTTTAGAAAGGTCTTGCCACAAAGTATCCTTGGGCAAGTTGGAAGACTGTAGCTTGAATAGTCTCCGAGAAAATGCCAACGTTAAAGTTTACCACGGATGACGGACGACGGCGGACGGACGACAGATGACGGACGCCGGACGGACGACAACTAGCCCAGAACATAGACTCACTTTTGCTTCGCACGTGAGCCAAAGCATACTGCGCATTCACTTTCGGGGTCATATGAAAGGTCAGTTTCCACCTACGTCATTTTGTCGTTTAATAAGCTGAGAAGTGGCATGGTCAATTCGAAGCGAACAGAGTAGGCTAGTTTAATCGCGAAGTGGAAAATTATAGCGATCCAGTGGCGTGTATTCGATTTAGCAGAAAGAAATACAACTGAAAGCATGGTGCATGGGAAAACGGCAAAAACGAGATAACAAGCGTGCCCCAAAGGGCTTTAACGTTAGCTAGTATAATTTATCTAGTATCTAGTATAGTTTAAACAAAAACAGACTTCTAGATACGCATTTTGGGATTGCTACCTTGAAACAACTTTATTTACCTGCTTTGGATGCCTATTGTGTCTTTGTTTCATGTTGTGAGTTACGAAGTGGTGTTTTGCCCTGTCCGAGTTATATGCGGAACATTAAATTCCTTCGAAAACTCAATTTTATTTCTAAACGCACAAATGAAGTCTACACGCTTACATCAAAAACGGATAAGCAGAAACGCCCAAGTCGAAAAAAATAAATCACGGCCAAAGATGCTCTTTGAATGACTAATTTTACAACGCGTAACTCATTCTCGCTAAAGTCGATCGGATGTCCGTTTCTAAACTCAGGTAAGTAGAACGAATACCAAAATATCGTTCCAAACACGGAAGAAAACAGATATTTCGAGAAAAAAACAACGATTTAGTCGAAACAAAATGTTTTCCTATCCAAACTTGCTATACTAGGACTAATTTTACAAAGTATTGCTCAAACTGTCCAGTCTGGGTTAAGTCAAACTTCAGATAAATCGAACGTGTTATCCTTTCCCAAACTCGGATAAGTCGGAACCAATGTTTTTTCCTGCTCTTTCTATGACTAATTTTACAACTCATAACGGCTCCGTTGTAGAACTTCGATATGTCGAACGTGTTTCGAAACACGGATCAGCTGAAGTCACATATGTTTGGTCTTTTTGAACACACGACATCGGCACTTTCTGTTGAAGATTCTTTCTCAATTGCTGCACACCTCGTTCTTCGGGCGAGTCGAACGTGGTCATTATCTACGTTTAGCAACATTAAACAAAAGTGTGTGCGTGCGTGCATGAGCGCGTGCGTGCTTGTGTGTGTGTGTGTGTGTGTGTGTGTGTGTGTGTGTGTGAGAGAGAGAGAGAGAGAGAGAGAGAGAGAGAGAGAGAGAGAGAGAGAGAGAGAGAGAGAGAGAGAGAGAGAGAGAGAGAGATTACCTAAACAGTAAAGCGTGTGCCTTTGCCGGGGTGACTGTCAAGCGACCTCTTCCTGACAATAGAGAATGTATTATTCGCAATATCTGTTTATAAATGTCCTCAGTCTGTCTAAAAATATCTGATCAAAGAAGCTTACTGAGCTTATGAAGTCTAAATGTAGTTAAATGAGAGACTTCTCTACTCTTCTTCTCTTTTGTACGGACAGTTCCAACGACGCGTACGAGGGGCAACTAGAAAACTGCACTTACATGGATTGTGAAAAGAACAGTAGAAAAAGCTCAGCTGAAGCAAGACGACATTCAGAACCCGTTTTATCACCAAATTTCAACAATCAAAGCGCACCCTAAAGCAGATCGCTTTAATGCCTCCGAGACGTCATACGTCTTGTGTTTTCGTTTTGATTTTTCATCAGTACAGTTATATTTTTACAGTCAAACACGCAATATTTGCAAGGAATTGAGGAGAATAACCACAAAATGCGTCGTAGTCTAGCAGATGTCCTTCATAGAGGGTCAGCCGTTTACGAGATAGTGATTTTCTTCAGAGTAACAAAGGTTTGGGTATACCAAAATTAAGTCTAGTATGAATAAAAGCAGTGCGCACTCATTTCAAACCGCCGAAGGATGGAGACATTTTTCTGTAGCACATTTTGTTTCCAGTACGTCTGCAAACGAAACCAGCACTGTCGCAGCCATGTTCACTGGGGATCAGTAGTTTACACGGGGCTCATTGTTCCTGTATTCAGTTGTAGTATGCACTATATGTTACTTAAAATGATTTCAATTTTATTTTTTAAGTATCTTTCCACACTTATTTATATTAAGAGAAGAAACAATTACGAAAAAGCATGCCTTCATGCTATCATTACTCAACAATAAGGTATCCCAAATCACGTGATTGTCATATGATACAAGATGCATGCGTACTCGCTGCCGTGAATTTCGGTGTGCCGACGAGTTCTTTCGATTTGTTCTACATAAGCTTGTTTTTTTCCTAAGAAAAGCGAACGTGCAAAGTCGCTTTGTCCATTTTTACGTCTAATTAAAGGTTTGTCACGTTTATTTCCATCCAATTTACCATCGCTTTGCCCATTTTATTTTGACACCACAGCACCAAAACAAAAAGCAACCCGCAAAAGCAAACGCTATCTTCGAAACCGATGTCCGAAGTGCAACATGCTGCATGCTGTAAAAGAGAAAAAGTGCCACACCACTTGCTTTTAACTCTCATGGCTGAACAAAGTTTCGGAACTTGATTAATTATATATTACTGTAACATTTAATTCAGTCAGTTGCACTGGTAAGCTATGTTGTGATATGTGACCACTGCCGATAAAGTCTCAGTGATGGTACAATACACTACACAATGAAAGAATACACAGCACAATGTGAACACGCTTGAAAGTTAATGCAATGCTTTGTTTAAAATTAAACCCTGTCTCGCTAGCAGTAGCCTATCTGCACAAAAGAGGGACTGTATTTTGCTGCTGCACAATTTGCAGTTTGTCCGCATATTGACATTTGAAGTTCGCTGCAAGGATTCTTAGCAGCTGGCATTAGCACTGACACTCATATATATTGAGATTAAAACGAGAAAGAAAACGGAGAAATGTGACACAGAGATGATTTAATAAATCTGTCAGTCAAGTGATCAATGAATGAGATATTTGTTTTCTATATAATAAACAGCTAGTTTTAGGGCAGGGTGGAAGATGAGGGGTGGGGGGGTGGGGGGGGGGTGTGGGGGGGGGGGAAGGGGGGAGGAGAGGCACGTACTGCATAATGTACACGTACTAGTTCTTTCAGTGTTTCCATCACCCACTCGTAACACCATTGGGCTCGATGAGTTTTCATGTTTTATTTGAATGATTTACAAAATACATGTACTTGCTGCCGTTATCTTTTTTTCTTAATGGCTTTGACATTTCGTTGGAAGATTTACAGTCCCATACTTTAAGCCTGTCCCGCCTAACGCGCACGGAGGTTGACTGTATTGTGTGTGTAGGTAGCGTTTTGTTTGAGGTGGCAGTTGTGGCCTCATCTTTAAGTTTGGTGTCCATGTGCATGTGGCCAACAGTACTATTTATGGAACTGATGGCTGCATGTGCAGGCTAGTTCACAGTCTCACTGATCAATGTGTATTGGGCAGCCTATTGTTTGAAGTGATCGGTGGTTGCATCATCCATGATGGCTGTGTGCATTTGGCCACTGGTACTGTTTACAAAGGTGCTGTTTACAGAACTAGTGGCATCGTATGCAAATTAGTTCTGTTTTTGTTATCAGGTTATAAGTCGAACGTGTTATCCTTTCCCAAACTCGGATAAGTCTAACCAATGTTTTTTTCCTGCTCTTTCTATGACTAATTTTACAACTCACAAACAAAAATAAATAAATAATTAGTTATTTGGATTTAACGCCGAGCAGGTGACTAAGGCCATCTCACGGCGGTTTAATAAATAAGATACAGTAAGTAAAAGATAACTAGGACATATGAATGCTAAGTAAAGGATAGATTACGAACATGCACAGACGTACATGGTTTTTGGTGGGTGTCCTGCGGTTTTGTGTGTCTATGTGGAGTGGGGTTGGGAGCGGGCGGTATGGCACCTATTACAATGTATGTGTATGTTTCATGTGTATATACAAAACCTACATTACAAACAAACAAAATAAATAATTCAAATA
This sequence comes from Semisulcospira habei, assembly GCA_036245525.1. Classification (NCBI taxonomy): domain Eukaryota; kingdom Metazoa; phylum Mollusca; class Gastropoda; family Semisulcospiridae; genus Semisulcospira; species Semisulcospira habei. The sequence continues at coordinate 101,667,004 of BTPG01000005.1, read as the reverse complement.
AATAATATAAAGTAAGTCAAAGGTACCTGGGGCATATGAATGCTAAGTAAAGGATAAGGATAGATTATGAACATGCACAGATGTGCATGGCTTTTGGTAGGTGTTCTGCGGTTTTGTGTGTGTATGCCAGTGGGGTGGGGTTGGGAGCGGGTGGTATGGCATCTATTACCATCTATATATGTGTATATTTTTTGTTGTATGTAGATGTGTATGTACAAAACCTACATCCTACATCCTCAAGCACTGCGGTCTTCCCGGTAAAGGAACTTGAAGCACAAGCACAAGACAGATCCGGCTGGCGTGCCGCCACCAGGAAAGCCTGCACGCTCTTTGAACACAATCGGCGCGAACCGATTGCCAGTGCCAGAGCTCGCAGAAAGACAGCGTCGACAGCTACGTTCCAGTGCCCCCATTGTCCTCGCAGGTGTGGCTCCAGGATTGGCTTGGCCAGCCACACCCGCACGCACAAATAGAAGTCATGCACAATGACGACATCATCGGTTTCGATGGTCTACCCATTATTATGTACAAAACCTACATTACAAAAAAACAAAAATAATTAAATCATATAAATAAATAAAATAAAGTAAGTTAAAGATACCTGGGACATATGAATGCCAAGTAAAGCATACATTAAGAACACGCACTGATATGCATGTCTTTTGATGAGTGTTCTGTGGTTTTGTGTGTGTATGTGGGGTGGGGAGCGGTTGGTATGGGACCTATTATATATGTGTACTTGTATGCTGATGTGTATGTGCAAACCTACATCACAAACAAACAAAAATAAATAAATAAATGAATAATAAATTTAAATAATAAATAAATAAATAAATTAGTCAGAGATACCTGGGACATATGAATATGCATGCTAAGTAAAGGATAGATTATGAACATGCACAGATGTATTCATATTGAAAAAATTCTTCCTTTCCTCTCACCATACCACTAGTGATCATGTACATCAAGGAATTCATTCCATCCATAAATAAAAGGATAAATAATAAATAAATATGTAAGTGAATACATAAATGAATCAATAATAAATAAAAAATTTCATATAATGGAGAGGGCTACTATCTGTTTTGTGTCTCATGCAGTCCTGATAAAGCTTGGTCATAAGAGTTCTTGTGAGTACTTGAGTGCAGATTGGTTGAATGGGTTGCAAAAACAAAAATTCCTTTATTTAGGTGTTCAGCTGAACATGGTGATTTAGATAGAAACGGTTCGGAGATGGATTTCAGTCTGCCTGGCTTGTGCCTAAGACCAGACGGATAAGACAGTGCTTGACCAGTTAAAAATCCCATCTCCGCTGATCAAAAAGAGCAGGCCTACACATACAGCCGTTAGGCTGGAAAACAGACAAACAACATGCATGCTGTATCTGGATTAAAAAGTCTTCAGAATGTTGAAGATGTTCGGCAGACACAATGCAAAACACGCACGAAGCGAGTTTACTTTCGATATGCTTCACTCCTACAAAAGACTGAGTTCTATGGGAAAGGCTGCTTTCAAGACCAGGAAAAATAACGTATATGATGTACTTCAAAGTTCAAATCAAAAAAATCTCTGTCTCAACTGAGGAGCAAAGTAAACCTGCATCAACCGTGCGCGTCTGATTGACTTCTTTCGAAGGCATCTCGCTGACTGCCATTTTAAAAGTAGCGACGCGAGTATACTTACGGCATTAAAAATATTACTTTTTAGATTACTTTATCGTAAATATGTATAGTTGTTTACTTGTTGATGATTTTAATTTGATCACTGAAATAAACTTGTATGTTTGAAATTTTCAATGTTATGCACAAAAAATGTCTTGCACCTTATCCGGGCCGTGTACGAGGATTGGTTCCCCCACAGCGAACAAATAGCGCTCGAAAAACACTTCTAAAAATAATGTCTCCATCCTAAGGACAATTATTGTTGTTATGCATAAACCATATGGCATTAGTACTTTCGTTTCGTACATCTTATTCTTAGACTGAAGCGTGTTGTGACTAATGTTACTTTTTTGACGAACTACTTACCTCTGCAGAAATTGCGTAAATTAATCTGCTATACTATCGGTCGGTCTGTGTTACATCATCATCTCTTCTTTTTTGTTCATCATTACTAATGGTATAGGAATAAAATATGTACCTATTACCGGTGCGATATCGATTTCTTTGAAAAGAAAGTGTGCCTGACTTTGCTAGGATGGAATGTGGGAATACAGGCTAAATTCCCAGCCAGACGTGTTTAATATTTTGAAAACCCGGCATTTTAGAGATTCATTTAAGGTGTCAGTAAATTGTTATATGCTTGTGTTAGGAGCTTTCTATCGGTTCTTTTTTTCTGTTTCAGCGTTACCTTTTACATTTTATTCTATCTCATTAGAAGCGTGTTGCGACCAATGTTACTCTTTTGACGAACTACTTACCTCTGCAGAAATTGAGTAAATCTGCTAGACTATAGGTCGGTCTGTGTTACATCATCATCTCTTCTTTGTTTGTTGATCATTACTAACGGTATAGGAATAAAAGATGTACATATTACCGCTGCGATATCGATTTGTTTGAAAATAAAGTGTGCGTGACTTTGCCAGGATGGAATGCGGGAATACAGGCTAGATGTGTTTAATTTGTTGAACATTTAGACCTGAAAGTGATTCATTTGGGTGTAATTTCCATGAGTTATGGAAGCCCAGAACAAGCATCCTCAGTAGCTGAGCTGACCCTTTGCACCACGTGAATGTCCTGTGTCTGTCTTGCACTGTGTTTGTCTTCAGAGTGAATGCGTGTGTGTCACGTGAGCGTGCGTGTTCGGTTCAGTTCGCGGCGCTTTGAGCCCATTTGACGAATTGAGAAAAAGCGCCTATATAATAACCGGTATTATTATATCCTGAAATTGTTGCTTTCAGACGTGTGGTAACCGACGTCAACGGGAAAGCCCTTTATATTACTTATATTATTCTCACTCTCCCCCACGCACAATCCGGCATTTTAGAGATTCATTAAAGGTGTCAGTAAATTGTACAATATGCTTTTGTTAGAATATTTTCTATCGGTTATTTTTTTCCGTTTCAGCGTGACCTTTTACATCCTATTCTTATCTTATTAGAAGCGTGTTGTGTTATAAACATAATTTTGTATGCAGTTGACTAACTGTTTGACAAGTTAACATCTCTGCAAAAGTCGCGGTTTTTGTTTTGATAAAAATTATGGACTAATCGAAGAATGATAAAGTTTCCCATCTTGGGACAATAAAGTTATTCGTTTTCGTAATTCGCAGCTATAGGCTGTAGTTATATATCAACGGTAGACTGGGGAAAAACGGTGTTACATTGCACCGGTACACTGGGCTATAATAAGCAATGCAGAGAGAAGAAGGTAGTGGATCGAGGGCCGAAGGTATATAACTAGTGTAAGCTGTTTGTTCAGTTTAATTTTTCTCGTTTCGAAATCGTCTGATACGTACAAATCGCGGTGAACAAGATCAATCACTAAGTTCAAGGTTGGCTATGACTGATTGGCCTGCCGCCGGGAAATCATGAACCTTCAGCCGTCAAATTCGAGGGCTCGCGCGCGTGTGTGTGCGTGCGTGTGTGTGTGTGTAAAGTGACCAGATAAAAATGACGTCATGTCTAATTACGCTAACTTCACTGCAGAACGTACTGTTGGCGGCGCGCGCGCGTGTGTGTGTGTGTGCGTAAGAGAGAGTTTTAGAGGGGGAAAATAGACACAGAGAGAGAGAGAGAGAGAGAGAGAGAGAGAGAGAGAGAGAGAGAGAGAGAGAGAGAGAGAGAGAGAGAGAGAGAGAGAGAGAGAG
>BTPG01000005.1:101593197-101658197 GCA_036245525.1 Semisulcospira habei | reverse complement strand
TTGAAAATTCTACTAATGATGATGGTGTTAATGTTGATGATGACGTTATTATTAAAAATATTTCATTGCGACATTTTTTCCTCCGCACACTGAGTGTCAATACTCGTGTTTCATAAATGTTTATGTCATCAGTAATGACGCACTAATATCACGAACTTATGCACGTGCTTTTGTACCTTAGTCTATATATGTAAAAGTATTACGATAATTAAGAATTTTAAAGTGCATGTGTGTACATTCTGTATCTATTTTGACGCACTACATTCTCACACGTAAATTATGTTTTGTTACCTAGTTACCTGTTCCCTGGGCATTCTCCTGAAGAAGCCCTCGCTGAGAGGGCGAAAATTTGTGCAAAGAATAAAAGTGTAACTCCTCCTAAACTACGTGGTGTATGTTGATCCTTTCTTCACATTTTAAGTATTTCACTGCTGCTTGGATCCATATTTGGAGTGAGTGGTGCCAGCTTTCTTGGACTGCTTTTATATATATAAAGCTTTAGGGATGCAATCCACGCTGGACTAGTGGTTGCTACCAGTCAAATTCTGGAGGCGGCTTCTAGTATATGCGTTGTGTTTGCAATTTCAGGTTACGCCGTATGCCTACCTGATGAGACCCACCTTGGGTCGAAACCGGTCGTAGGCGGCAAAATCTTAAATCTATCCAGCAGGTCCAAGATCTGTTTGGGAATATTCATGCACTAGCCTCCCCTCTCGGGGGGAGGACTGGATATTCTCCAGCGGGTTGCGGGGCGCCTGGGGGTAGTCCCTATTACTTTATGTAGTAGGTGTTCAGTGGAAGGCTCAAAAGATCTAATAAGCGATGCAGTCACAAAAGGGCAGCTGATGTCCTGATGACACAATGCAAGCTTACCAGCCTGGATTTCCATGGCATTAGCACAGCATTTTCAGAATTTATTGAAAAATTATATATATATATATATATATATATATATATATATATTATATATATATATATATATATATATATATATATATATATATATATATTATATATATATATATATATATATATATATATATATATATATATATATATTTATTCTTTACTTTTAACAAAGGCGTTGCCCAAAGCCAAAAATGCACGCAATCAGATTAGCTCCAAGGGACGTAATTTTTCATTCATTTCTGAGAATGCTCTTGCTGTGCTAATGCCATGGAATTCCAGGCTGGTAAGCTTGCATTGTGTCATCAGGACATCAGCTGCCCTTTTTGTGACTGCATCGCTCATTAGATCTAGAAAGAGAGGGGAGTGGGAGAGAAGGAATGACAGACCTATCATTTTGAACACCTACAACATAAAGCAGTAGGGACTACCCCCAGGCACCCCGCAATCCGCTGGAGAATATCCAGTCCTCCCCCCGAGGGGGGATGCTCGTAAATATTCCCAAACAAATATTGGACCTGCTGAGTAGATTAAGGTTTTTGCCGCCTACGACCTAAATCTACTCAAGTCTCATATATATATATATATATATATATATATATATATATATATATATATATATATATATATATATATATTATATATATATATTATATATATATATATATATATATATATATATATATATAAAACAGTTTTCATTTCAATTCTGAGAATGCTCTGCTGTGCTAATGCCATGGAATTCTAGGCTGGCAAGCTTGCATTCTGTCATCAGGACATCAGCTGCATGTATGTATGTACGTAAGTATGTATTAGGTGTTCTTAGTCCTGAAACAGTTTTATGCAATGATAAGAATGTTCAGGGAGCGCTTCGGGCCTTTAAATTTCAACAAATTCACTGCATGTGGCTGAGAATTTAACCGGTATTTCACCTTTCTATTCTTATCTAGTCAGACACACCTTTTTTCCATGAATTGATATTATAAAGATGAGAACACGTCCTATTTCTGTACCATCAGTCATAATCAACAAAGAAAGAAGAGAATACACGTACCACCGGCTCATTTTGTGGTTATTCTCCTCAGTTCCAAGTCCGCTTATAACAAGGTCGTATATAACAAAAATCGGATATAACAAAGCTTTTGGGGAGGTCCCAGCCAAATCTGTTATTTGTGTTTGTAAAATTAATCCGCTGATAACAAGGTCGGATTAAACAAAATTTCGGATATAACAAAAAATTGTTTTTTCAGTCCCCCGTCGCTGCCGAGTCCTCTTATAACAAACCTTTACATCATAAGCAGCAAGGGCCGACAGAGACACATGCCCCAGAATAGAGAGAAAAACCAACCCTGTGGGGCTGGCCAGGGTGCCCCTGGGAAATAAAAAGTAGTTAACCCCACCCAAGTCCCCCAGGGCAGACCCGGGTGGGGTTAAAAGTGTTTTAATTTACAAGCGTGTCGTAACTGTTATGCATCTATTCCAACGTATAGTGCTGGATATTTTTCCCATCCTCGCCTTCTCTCTTCGCTCAACACTCGACTTTCCAGTCCTTCCCTCAAACACCCCCAACCGGGTCTGCCCTCAACACTCGACTTTCCAGTCCTTCCCTCAAACACCCCCAACCGGGTCTGCCCTGGGGGACTTGGGTGGGGTTGGCTACTTTTTAGTTCTCAGGGTCACTCTGGTCAGCCCCACAGGGTGGGTTTTTCTCTATATTCCGGGGGCATGTGTTTCTGTCTACCCTTGGTCCATTCACCTGCATTTTCCTTTTTTAAACTCTCCCTACTGTCTGCGCTGCCTGTGGCTCTTGATATTGGATGTGTGTTGCTAAATGGTCTTAGCTTTATTTACGCCCCATGTCGTAGGTTTTATTTAACGTATTGGACCGGCTGGCGACATACATTCAATATTTTGTTTAGTTTTTGTCACTAGCAGTGCAGGCACTTCCTGAGAAAGTCTTGTTGCTGTCGGGACGTTAAGCAATGTACAATCAATCAACCTTCCTTCAAACGGACAGCATTCACACAAATAATACTTTACTATTACATCCGAAAATGGCCCATCCAAGCCTGCACTCTTTTAACTGCACTAAACGACTGACTGCTGCAGACGACGCATGTAACGACGCTGACTCTGTGACGTCATTTGCATTTAATCAATTTGTGCATACAATCCAAAAGGAGATGCGGCATTGATAACATCGACAAACCTACAAAATAAAGCAACAGGCTGAACCAAACGGTCGGGCAGGACAAAAGACAACAGCAGCCTCACCCAAAGTGTATATGTCCTCTCTTACAATGCGCACTCATACAATCACTTCACTTCATAGCAACCGGCGCACGAGAATACATATGCTAAGTCTCAAATTTATCACTAGACATGACCTCCGACAACATCACCCCGGAAGCATAACGCACTTTTTTCTTTTTTATTTTTTTTTTATTTTTTATACAAAACAACCACACCCTCAAATAACAAACTTCATTTTGCAGCAACATAAACAATTTCCTCCCTCACACAAATACAATACCACCCCCCCCCCCCCCCGCCCCATTACCTTTCGTATCTCTCCGTTTCACTTCGGCTCACCGACGCAGTCAACCACCGATCAGGTATTAAGTTATTTATAGCTGAGTAGGGTGATGTCACACATACTCGCCCATTTTACTGGTTTGTTTAAACACACACACTGCTGGGCAAGTTCAAACACACTACCACAGTGTATTTTAAGCACAAAAGTGTGTGTAATAACCTCAAAGTGGGAAAAACTGATTTTTAAAAAATCTTTTATAACTTCTTAAAGCATGACAATGCAGAAACAACCCTCAGAAAAAATGGGTGTCTGACTTGGTCACCCAGAATTTTACACACCCATTGTCCATAAGGATGGTAAAGACAGTCACCCATTTGAGGGGTTTTGTGTGCACACACACACACACACACACACACACACACACACACACACACACACACACACACACACACACACACACACACACACTTATGTTTAATAATGATCACGTTTGACGGGCCGGGAGTTCGAGGTGTGCAGCAATCGACAACGAAACACGATCAGAGGTTAACGGTGTGATATGTCGCTGTGTGTTGAAAAGATCATAAATATTTGAGTTCCACTTATCCGAGTCACAAAAAGAGCGCCCTCCCCCACCCCCACCTACCCCATTCCCTTCCACATACATACACACCAAAAACACCTTAACTCACTAGTATACATAATAAAACACTAGACTAGGACTAAACGACTAAGATCATTACATGTGTAAAGTTGTAAAGATATAGCATAAAGTCATGGAAGGTATGGCAGCTGCATAAACTGATAACGAAGATTATACATAAAACTAACGTCACAACCTTCACACAACAACATGCATGCACGCACTCACGCACGCACGCACGCACGCACGCACACACACACACACACACACACACACACACACACACACTGGGCTGTATTACATGGTAAATGCAGGTATTGAGGTCAGCTCATCCCATAGTTTAGCAGCCTCTGGACATGGGGATAAATGACGACCGACGACGATTTGTCTTACAGTTAACAGTTCTAAACCGCTAAGCTGATGGTAACAGATGATATTCAACATGCAGAACGTGGCTGTCGTCAGAAACGATGCGACAAGCTCAAGTTCCTCACTTCCTGCTTCTAGTACAGAGAAGTGAAAATGGACTGTTGTACGCCGGTAAGCTTACCACTGTTGTTCACTATTCTCTGCAATTTGTTCTTGTCCGTGACGCTGACGTTTCTGAACCAACAGATCAAACGCATTTGACTCATCCGATGTTTAATTAACCCAAACTGAACCGTTTCAGAAATACGTTGTAAAATTAGCCCTAGAAGAGCAGCTTATGGACAAGGGGAAAAAAGGGTTCTACTTAAGTGTTTTTCGAGCTATCCGCCGCGATTGCTGCGTATGGAACTGCATTAACAAAAAAAGAGTTCGACTTATCCGACTTTTGAGAGGAGAAACACTGTTCGACTTATCCGAACTTTAAAGGGGCACACCCGACCTTTTTTAAGGCTTCAGTTCTCAAAAAGCTTTTACTCGGCTTCAATATACATACCCACTTAGACAGTGACCACCCTATTGTCCCACCAAATGCTTTCTCTCGTCCGTTCAAAGCGAAAAGAGGCCCACCGGAATTTTCTGACGGGACACGTAACGAAATTGTTTCTGATAGGCGATGGTAGCTGACATCATAACTTTTCTATACGACCTTAGGTCATATGCATAATTATAACCAATCAGAGACAAGATGGCAGATGAACCAGCGAAGAAAAAAAGAAAGTATCATCGACTCGCGCCGACAATGACAGACTCGAAATTGAAGAGAAGAGAGAGGAAGAGAGACAAGATGCCCCTAAGTAGAATTGACATCGGACAAGGGAATATGGACATGTGGCAACCCGTAAAGCTAAAGCTTGGCTTGACCGCCCATCCGGAATTTGTCGCTTTCGTGTTCTGTGAATCAGTAAGTAATCTACGGTCTTTGTCGATCTTCCTATAGTTCCGCGAGCGCGGGTGATTTTCAGAATTCACTGATTTCGAAAGATTTTAAACCTGCTTTATCATATAGTTACAAGCTACTTATCACATTTTATGCTGCAAGGATCTGAAAACTACGGTATGTGTCAAAGTTGCACATCGCTGGTCGTAACACGTTTTTGTCTGTGCGGGCTCTCATTCACTCGATTCACAGAGGTAGTGTTTCTGCTGCGTTGGTGCATTTGTCGTTTCCAATGATACTTTCAGTTACGTAGGCTTCGATGTGTGAGATGTGAAATTGACTCCAGTGCAGAAAGTGGGTATAAATACCAATGTTCTGTTTCGTGTTTCCGAGGGGTAAAGGATCAAAGGTCAAACTAGGCCCGTGGACGCTCGCTCGCTTTGCGCGGAGAGTCAAACAAGCCACGCCCTCGGTGCACGATCGTTAGTACTAGTAAATACTAGCAGATCAAGCGGAACCCGCATTGTGATTTTGACAGCATAGCGAGTATGGAAGGTTTATTCTACACTCTCGTGGAAAATTATGTCAAAGGGATGCCAGAGAACATCAGTACACGTGTACAGTGACACGTGTGTACACCACACCGATGACCTCGTGACCTGCAAAATTGCGATAAACTGATAGTCGGCCGGGTTCTGCCTTGTGACGTAGGCTCATAGATATGCATATTAATTCAAAACCAGGTCGACGCAGACGATAAATCCGCGACTCGGGTACAAAAACAATACACCCTCCAAACGATGAATTTCGACACTTGGCATTTTACTTACATAATAAAGCTGTAAGATAGTACACAAATAACCCATACACATACTGTCAACAGTATCTGTTGCAAGACAGCCGTTTTCTGACTGTGTCGAGATGCTTGATCCTGGGGAATATAACTTTAAGTGAGTTCGAGTTATCCGTTGTGAAATTAGTCATAGAAAGAACAGTTTTGGCCGGGGGGAAAATTTAGTTCGACTTTAGCGTTTTCGACTTCTCCGTTTTTGACTTATTCGTATGGGAGTGTATATTGTTTAGTACAAAGTCCATATGCAAAAGCACCGTACAAACAACCAACCAACTCAAAAATTATTTAAGCACTTTTATATTTTGGCATGCATGTAATACTTCGTGTACCCATGACCTGAGATAAACACTACGTTAGTTTGGTTGCAAACAGGTGATCCGATGCGAGTTTTACAGTGCTACCTGATCACCTGATCATTACAGCTGTGTAGTATCCGTGTGCGTTACTAACGACAACTCGAATGTCATGCCAACTTACCGTGCTGCAAACTGACAACGGCACAGTCATGCACTTAAGTAATGCGTGACGTGTGAAGATAGTCTCAGTCCTTCTTAGCGGCCGTTGGAGTTTTACGCAGTATCGGACATAATAACTGAAGTCACTTGAGAGGGAGCGAGCCGATGAGATGAGATCAGTTAACTCATTGGTCGCTCTTAACTTAGTGGCCACATCCTGCTAGAAGAGCATGCCAACAGAAAGAGGCGTGGCCTTGTCGAGAGTGGAGGGTGGACCGTAGTCGTGTGTGGGGTTGGCAAGCACACCTGAGTAGGGCCCATGCAGAGCTGGCGCCATGTTCTGGGACAGGCTGGTCTTTGCAGCGGCCGGGGCTGGCGGGGTCCATTTGTTGCTCTCGTTGGCCAGGCCTCCTGCCGACAGACATATACTATAATGTTTCCATAAACGCAGAGGCGGATCTAAAATAATAATAAATAATTACGGTATTTATAATGCGCTTATCTTATAATAATTATAACTCTAAGCGCGCACTCACAACTCGCACACGCATGCGCACGCTTTAGACAATGACTCACGTACCAAAAATAGTGAAAATACATTACGACGGTCAGCTTGGGGTGGGGAGTGTGGTGATGTAGAACTGTTGAAAGAGGTGAGTTTTGAGGGCGGACTGGAAGGAGGAGAGAGAGTGTTTCTGACGGAGAGAGAGTGGGAGAGTGTTCCAGGTAGATGGACCGTATACTGAGAAGGAGCGGGGGCCGAAAGTGCTGAGTTTGGTGCGGGGGATGAGGAGGCGGAGAGGGTCGGAGGCGGAGCGGAGGGAGCGGGAAGGAGTGTAGGGGTGAAGTAAGTTGGAGAGACAGGTAGGAGAGCAGTTGTTCAGGGATTTGTAGCAGAGAGACAGAATCTTGTATTGGATGCGTTGGGGGATGGGGAGCCAGTGAAGGAGCTTGAGCAGGGGAGTGATGTGGTCGGATTTTTTCTTTCTAAGGACGAGGCGGGCAGCATTGTTCTGGACGCGCTGGAGAGTGAGAGTGGTGGAGTGAGGAAGGCCGGAAAGGAGAGAGTTGCAGTAGTCGATGCGAGATAAGATGAGAGAGACAGCGAGTTTGGTGGCAGCTTGGGTAGTGAGGTATTTTCTGATCTGACTGATGCGGCGGAGGTGGAAATAACATGCCTGGGCCGTGGCGGAGACGAAGCTGGTCATGGAAAGAGAGGAATCGAGGATAACGCCAAGGTTTTTGACCGAGACCGAGTGCTGTCGAGTTGAAGGTGGAGAGAGGGAGGGAGCTGGGAAAGTTTCTGGCGAGTGCCTACCAGCATGGCTTCCGTTTTGTCGTCGTTCAGTTTGAGCTTGTTTGCTGTCATCCAGTTTTTCACGTCTTCATAGCAGTCAGCCGTGCGAGTCAGTAGTGTCTGAGTGTTGTCGAGTTTGTCTTTGTCTAGTAGTTGTGAGTCGTCAGCGTAGAGGTGGTGGTGTATGTGGTGAGACTGGATGATGTTGGACAGGGGAGAGGTGTAGAGTGTGAAAAGGACCGGGCCCAGGACGGACCCCTGTGGAACGCCGCAGGAGAGCCTGACTGGGTTGGAGGAGACGCCGTCGATGGTGACGGACGGCTGTCTGTCGGAGAGGTAGGAGAGAAACCAGGAGTGGGCAGAGTCAGTGATGCCAAAAGAGTGGTGAAGGCGGTGGAGGAGGATAGAGTGGTCTATGGTGTCGAAGGCGGCAGAGAGATCGAGTAGCGTAAGAAGGGAGATGTTGCCCGAGTCAGTGGAGAGAAGCAGGTCGTTTAGGATATGTAGAAGGGCTGTTTCAGTGCTGTGATGTTTGCGATAGGCAGACTGGAAGGGACTGAGGAGGTTGTTGTCGGCGAGGTGGAGGTTGAGTTGGTTGAGGACAAGCTTCTCAAGAAGCTTGGACAGGAAAGAGAGATTGGAGACTGGGCGGTAGTTCTTGAGTTCGTTTGGGTCGAGGTTGTGTTTTTTGAGGAGAGGACGGACGATGGCGGATTTGAAGATATCGGGGACGGAGCCATTCTCTAGAGATGTGTTGATGATGTCGGTAATGAAGGGCAACAGTTTTGGGAGGCCATCCCGGTAGAGAGAAGCTGGGAGGGGGTCTAGTTCGCAAGTTTTGAAAGGCATGGACTTTATGGTCTTGAGGACTTCATCCTGAGAGACGGGGCGGAAGGACGAGAGGGGAGTGCCGGGAAAAGGGGGGGGGGGGGGGTGTCAGGAAGGCAAGGCGGAGAAGGCAGAGTGTCGAGTGTGTTGCGCAGAGTTTGGATTTTGTCGGAGAAATAGGAGGAGAAAGAGGACGGAAGTTCTTGTTTACTGTGTGTGTTGGGAAGAGGAGAGTCTTTAGAAGTGCCTAGGAGTGTGTTCATGGTGGCATAGAGGGTTTTGGAAGAAGTGGATTCCAGGATTTTGTTTTGAAGGTGTTTACGTTTGGAGTTGGAGATCATTCTGCAGACTTTGGATCTGGTGGTTTGGAAGATCTCTCTGTGAACGGTGAGGTCAGATGAGCGCCAGCGGCGTTCCGCTTGTCGACGCTCGCGCTTGGCCTCAGCTATGTCGTCAGTGAGCCAGGGGGAGGGGAGTCGATAGGGTATGGAGCAGGTGGTGACAGGGGCATGGGTGTCTAGAAGTTTTCGAAGGGAGGAATCGAAATGGGATGCAAGATCGGGAGAGGGGGCGGGGTCCAAGAGAAGGTCGACAGCTTCGTCGAAGAAGTTCTCTCGGTTGACAGATTTTAGATTGCGACGAGAGACAAAGAGCTTGGGTTTTTTTCGGGGGAGGTAGGTTGAGGGCGACGAGAATAGCGAGGTGGTCGGAGGGAAGCACAGAAGTGGTGTCAGAGTCGAGGAAGAGTTGATCGGAGGTGCGGGTGATGATCCAGTCGAGGGTGTGGCCGAGTCGGTGGGTGGGTTTAGTGATGTGTTGTGTAAGATTGTGGTTTGAAAGTGACGTGCAAAGGCGTTTTGTGTCAGGGTGGTCGGGTTTGTCAAAGTGGAAGTTAAAGTCGCCAAGAAGGATGTGTTTTCCGGGTCGTGTGCTGTAGTGGTCGAGGAGGAGGTCGAACTCGGTGAGGAACATGGAGTTTGTGAGTTTGTTTTGAGAGCTTGGAGGGGGGCGATAGATACATGAGAAGATGAGGGACTGGCCAGGGAGTGTTGCTACGGCCTCGACAGATTCAAAGGAGGGATGAGCAAAAGGGAGAGACTGAGAGAAGGAGAGGTGAGCAAAAGAGTCCCCGTAGATGATGGCAATGCCACCCCCTCTGGAAGCACGCGGGAAGGAGGCCAGGCGGTAGCCACTCGGACTGACGCTGGCGATGATGGGTTCGTCACCAGTTGAGCGGAGCCACGTTTCGGTGATCACGACAACATCTAGGTCATTGTCTAGAATGAAATCTGAAATCACGTCGGCTTTCCCATCTTTGCAGATAGACTGTGCATTGAACAGACAGTTTTAGGTTGGATGAGCCAGAAGAGTAAGAGAGAGAAGAAACGGACGAAGAAGAGGACGAAGGAAGAGGAGGGTGGGGAGGGGGGAAAGAGGATGAAGGGGGAAGGAGGGGGAGGGGGAGAGGGGGGAGGAGGAAAAGACGGGGAAGGAGAACCGGGCAAGAAAGAGGATGCGAGAGCAGGGTGAGGGGGGAGAGGGGAGGAGGAGGAAGGGGAGTAGGAAAAGCTGAGGTAGAGGGAGGGGGAGGTCGAAGAGGAGGAGAAAGGGGGGGAGAGGGGACGAGGAGGAAAAGGCAGGCGAAGGAGGAGGGGGTGAGGGGAGGAAGGGGGAGGAGGACGGGGGAGGGGGCGGCCGAGGAGAGCAGTAAGCGGTAGATGAGCAAGAGAGGAAAAGAATCTGGATCTGGGGGAAAGAGGGGGGGGGGGGGGGTTCTAGGGGTTCCGGAACCCTCCCCCCCCTTTTCCCCGACCAGAAATTCTTTATAATGCTATAACAAAGTCCATTTTTGGGGAGTTTGAAACACCTCGCCCTCCCTCTCCCCAGTCGGAGATTTCATTCTCTTCTCTCACGGTTATCTCACCCCGTCCGACACTGACCAGGCACCTAAACATACGGTAGATTGCGGAAAAAAATAAATTGACATGGGACCAAGTTTTTAGTTTTGTTGTAAGCGAAGCTTTTTAGAAGCGACGTTTCAGACTTTTTAAAAAGTAATAATCCTGACAGATCGACAAAGATGTCGGGCAGCAGTGTCGGAAGGACACGATGTAAGGGGAGGGGGAGGGGGGGGGGGGGCAGGTATGACTTTGTATGGCCAGCGTATTTTCCAGCAATACCCGCTTTTTGGATTACGTGCGATAACACTAATTAGCGAGTCTATGTACTGGGACAGTAGTCGTCGGTCTGGCGTCCGTCCACCGGCGTCCGCGGTAAAACTTAAACATTGGCACTGTCAAAATGAAGAGTCCGAGCCATTTCCCAAAAGGGTGTCCGAGTTTGGTTTTTTTCTTCATCCGTTTCAGGTACCGGTTGGAAAAGTCAAAGTCACAAAGGTCAGATTATCTGTGTGCATTAGTTATGCAAGTAAGGCATAAAGTCTTTGCCATTCTTGTTTTATTTTGGGCCACGCTTCACTGTGCTATAACGAGTAAACAGGAAAAAGCTCTGACTCTCATTTTGGAAACGGCTCCGACCCTTCATTTTGGCAGTTTTTACTAAACGTCTGTGCCATGGATTACACGAATGGCGCTGCTTTATGTTTTTTGCACCACAAAGTAAACAAGATGGGATGAACCATAACCCATAAAGTCTCTTCTATATGAAAACTGTCCTCGCTATCAAGAGTGTCTGCCTTTGTCTTTTACCTGATTCTGATGTTGAAATATCTCCTACTGGAAAAGCCTCGCTGCTCTGCCAATGCGTCAGTGAGCTCTTTAAGGGACGCAGTGCATACGCGTCATTGGGTTGTCATTTGTCATGACGTATTTTTTGTTTTCACGTAATTTTATATTTTACGTGATATGAGTTTCACTTTCGCTTCAAGACTTGAGAAAATGATGCGAAAACTAGAATTTTTAAGGTACAATTTCAGTCGTGCAATAATTTGTGTGAAATCAGGTTGACTTTACATGATATACTAAGTACACCTGCATGCACTTTTGAAAGCGCGTTGATGTGTGTGCGTGTGCGTGCGCGCACGCATCAAACATATCCAAAAGGCATAGATCCTCATGCGCCCTCCGGGCGCATAAGGATCCAAGCCTCTTGGACTTGAAGAGAGAGAGAGAGAGAGAGAGAGAGAGAGAGAGAGAGAGAGAGAGAGAGAGAGAGAGAGAGAGAGAGATGGGGGGGGGGGGAGAGAGAGAGAGAGAGAGAGAGAGAGAGAGAGAGAGAGAGAGAGAGAGAGAGAGAGAGAGAGAGAGAGAGAGAGAATTACGTCATATTTAGAGTATTGCGTCAGTGTCTGCGTGATGACGGAGATGCTTCTTTTACGTCACCGCCACTTTCTGACTTTCTCCAGAAGTCAAGTTGTTTTCTGTTATAATTTTTTTCCCCTGAAAATAATCAATTTTTACTAAATAAGTTGAAAGGATACAAAGCCTGCTAACAAACTCATCCAATGTCTTTGTCCAATCTAGCTATATCCAAAGTTTAAGTGAATATGACAAAAATTACGGACTCTAATGTGGTACAACCGACTTTCTATAAACGGTCTTTTAACCCTTTAATGAGACTTAATTTTAATATGCTCAGAGGCTCTCCTGGGCACCCCTTAAACAAAGCAGTCCCTCATGTTTCAAGCTTGTACGTACGCAAAGATAGGAGATTCTCGTGTTTACACACCCACAGACACACACAGACACACACACAGACACACACACACACACAGATACACACACAGATACACACACACACACACATACAGAGATACACACACACACACACACACACACACACACACACACACACACACACACACACACACACACACACACACACACACACACACACGCCGTTTCCCGCCAAAAGTACGTTCTGCAGCGAAGTAAGCCTAACTAGACATGACGTCATTTTTATCTGGTCACTTTAATTGTCAGATTTTCAGACCAGACTCTTAGTCATCATGGGCATACTTTTGAATTTGCTTCGCCGCGACCCATCCTAAAAAGTCTCTTCTATAAATAGAAGAGCCTTAAAAAAAGATACGCTAAAGAGAAAATGATTCACAGAGAAATAAAATAGCACACTCTTCTCACGGGTTGCAAGTTATTCCCCAAGAACGTTATTCCCCAAGATTTTTTCGCATTTTTGTGTCTAACTAAATATTGACAATAGTGACATTTTTGTTACTTTGGCCTAATGGACAAGCCATACAAATGGGCATTTTGTGTACGTAAAAGCACATCACTGGCAGTTATCCTCGAGCCAGACTTGATGTCTGTACCTGAAATGGCCTCAAACAAGGTTAATCATTACTGCAAAGATAACTGACAGACTGTACATGGTTGGACAGACAAAGAATGAATAGTCAAGGATGCTTGTTACTTTAGGCAGGAATGGGAAGTTCAGACAAGAACGTGTTTCATTCGTATGTACAACAGTCGACCAGCCTCGAAAATATTTAACGTAGAAATAAATCTATATCATATTTTGGACACACGTGCGAAGCAAAAGTGAGTCTATGTTCTCAATGGTCGTCCGTCCGTCATCTGGTGCCAGTCGACCGTCGTCCGTGGTAAACTTTAACATTGGCATTTTCTTGGAGGCTATTCAAGCCACAGTCTTCAAACTTGGCCCAATGATACTTTGTGGCAAGACCGTTCTAAACATACCAAAGTCAGTAACCTCTTTCATAGGTCAAGGTCACAGGGATCAGGAAATAGGTCAACTATAGCCATATTTTGACAAATTCGTGTTTTTTTTTCTCAAATACTATACACAACTCCAAACCCAAACTTGTTACAGAGACACCTGATGGTAAGTCCTCTCTAAGCATACTAATTTGGTTGACCCCTCGGAAAGGTCAACGGCCACAAGAGATCAGGAAATATTTTGACAAAAGATGTTTGTTTTTTCTCAAATATTATTCACAACTTCAATCCAAACTTGGTGATGGTAACACCTTCTTATGCATACTAGTTTGTATGACCCCTTGGAAAGGTCAATGCTCACAAGAGATCAGGACATAAGTCACAAATGGCCATTTTTTTGACAAGAATATTTTTTATCTCAAATCTTGTTTACAACCAAACCCAATACAGAGATACCTTATGTTAAGACCGTCCTGTGCACGCTAATTTGGATGACCCCTAGGTCAAGAGATCGGCAAATGATGAGAAAAATGTCCATAATTTAGTTTTTATCAGCATTTTTGCAAAGCTTTTCAACAAAATTTGGCAGAAAGGTAGCTGATGATAAGACCTTTTTATGCTAATTTGTTCACTACTCACAAAGGTAAAGGGCCACGGGAGGTTGACAAACGTGTGAAAAATGCATACATTTTGAGAAAACGTGGATTTCACAGGTGCAAAAGCCAACCCGTTACTTATGTTAGAACACTTGAACACTTGATTATTTCAGTTACCTGTCGGAAAAGTCAAGGTCACAAAGATCAGATTAATAATGTTTATCGATCATGCACGTGAGCATTTGCCATTTTTGTTTTGTTTTTATATTTGCCAGTAAATTCGGATGTGGAAAACGTCAAGTTTGGGCCACCTATTGAGGCAATGTCCAAAAGGGACGTTCGAAAAAAATTCTATGTACCGAAAACCGCTGGATAAAATAGTTACGATATTTGCCATGACCTACGTGATACGTTGCTCTTAAAGTGACATTACTTAGGCATGTGAGTTGGTGCTCACACGCCTAGCAGGCTGAGTGAGATCGATTGATTGATTGTACATTGCTTAACGTCCCGACAGCAACAAGGCTTTCTCAGGACGTGCCTGCACTGCTTGTGAAAAAAAAACAACCAACTAAACAGAACATTGAATGTATGTCGCCAGCCGGTCAAACACATTAAATAAACCTAACACATGGGGCCTAAATAAAGCTAAGACCATTTAGCAACACACATCCAATATCAAGAGCTACAGGCAGTGCAGACAGTAGGGAGAGTTTAAAAAAGGCAAATACAGGTGAATGGACCTCGGGTAGACAGAAACACATGCCCCAGAATAGAGAGAAAACCCCACCCTGTGGGGCTGCTGAGTGAGATCGCTTGTGAGATGTTTGTGTGCTTTTGTCTCGGATATTGTCTTTTGTCCTGTTTACTTTTGTTACCAGAGTCTCTGCCATGATGTAGGCTTCGTTTTGGTGTGAAGATTTTGCCATTTTGCCAACAGAAATGAGAACTATATGAATTATTCTGTTCCCGAAGTTGTTTGTGACAGCAGTTCACTGTCAGGCAAGTCTGGTTGGCAATTGTGTACATCCAGCTGTAACCTAGCTCAACAGTGGTGCTACAATGCATGACGGTTTTCAACCTGTCAACACCGGTGCATCTACACCCGAGTTCACCTCTGCTGACAATGCCACATTTTTCTTTCCTTCTAGAACACTATTTTCAAATTCAAACCTTGCACAGAGATGCCAAATGGTAAGACCTTTCTAATCTGGATGATCCCTCGGAAAGGCCAAGAATCAAAAGAGGTCAACAAATGTGTGATTGATTGATTGATTGAACATTGCTTAGCGTCCCGACAGCAACAAGGCTTTCTCAGGACGTGCCTGCACTGCTTGTGAAAAAAAAAAAAAAAAAAAATAAACAGAACATTGAATGTATGTCGCCAGCCGGTCAAATACATTAAATAAACCTAACACATGGGGCCTAAATAAAGCTAAGACCATTTAGCAACACACATCCAATATCAAGAGCTACAGGCAGTGCAGACAGTAGGGAGAGTTTTAAAAAGGCAAATACAGGTGAATGGACCTCGGGTAGACAGAAACACATGCCCCAGAATAGAGAGAAAAACTCACCCTGTGGGGCTGACCAGGGTGACCCTGGGAACTAAAAAATACCTAACCCCACCCAAGTCCCCCAGGGCAGACCCGGGTGGGGTTCAACAAATGTGTGACAAATGCCAAGTTTTGATAAAATTTTAATTTGTATGAAAGTTTTAGACCAGTTAAATAGGTGACCCATAAGGGCTTTGCCATTTGTATAATATTACTTTTATCTTACAGTTTCCGCATTTTATGGTCCTCATCTCTTTAGCGTCATTACCTGCAAACCAGTCTTAGTACTTGCTTTCAAGTTATGCTGCAGGGGTTGTTGGGAGAAACTTCATGTCTATCGTCAACAGCCCAGACGCTAAAAATTAAATCAAGCACTGGATAAGTTTGCAGTGTAGCCAGAGGGAGTACTGCGAGTGAGGCTGCCAGGGGCACAGCTCCACAGGGATGTAAAATTCAAGGAATGTGGACATTTACCGCGGTGATTGTTTTCCTTGTATCAGCCCTGGGAAAATGCAGGCAAACTGTTATAATACCATTCGAGCCAGATCAGATCAATACATTTCTGGAATCGGTCTTGCTGCTTTATTAATTTCTGTTTAGTGGTTAAGTTACAGCCAAAACATTATGCTAGAATACAACTGTTAGACTAACGCAAATCAAATGAGACAAATTACGTTAGATTTATATTCACACAAACAAAAAAAAAAAAAATTCAGAAATTCCTGCCTCCTCCAGTATCGCCGATGGTGTGCTGAGGAGGTCGCCAAGACCGAAACAGCTGTCCACACCGGCTAAATATCTGGACCCCCCTCGGGGGGACCTAGATTTAAATTTCCATGCACTGAGTGGCTGGAACAGTGGGATATGTGATACGCCCCCCTTCGGGGGGGCTTCCATATGCATTGCTTTCAGTCACTTTTTTAGCGCCCCCTCTCTTTCCTATCTTTTTTTTTTTTTGTGCTTTGGCCACAGTAGATCTATGATCACTGGTCGATCATGCACATTTCTCTCCCCTGACAGTGCTATAATCTACTTTACTTTGTAACCTTCCTAAAATATTAGCACTGGCAGTCTCCCCTTTTCTTTTCATTTACTACTACAATATCGACTGCAACCCCTTCCCCCCTTTTGGTAGGTTCTCTTTTAGGGTGCATGGAAATTTGGCTCTAGGTGGTGGCATGGAATGTATGCCCTTGCAGACACCACAGTAAAATGTGGTTGTCTTTGCAGGTAGGCAGAAATTCCTGCCTCCTCCAGTATCGCCGATGGTGTGCTGAGGAGGTCGCCAAGACCGAAACAGCTGTCCACACCGGCTAAATATCTGGACCCCCCTCGGGGGGACCTAGATTTAAATTTCCATGCACTGAGTGGCTGGAACAGTGGGATATGTGATACGCCCCCCTTCGGGGGGGGCTTCCATATGCATTGCTTTCAGTCACTTTTTTAGCGCCCCCTCTCTTTCCTATCTTTTTTTTTTTTTTTTTGTGCTTTGGCCACAGTAGATCTATGATCACTGGTCGATCATGCACATTTCTCTCCCCTGACAGTGCTATAATCTACTTTACTTTGTAACCTTCCTAAAATATTAGCACTGGCAGTCTCCCCTTTTCTTTTCATTTACTACTACAATATCGACTGCAACCCCTTCCCCCCTTTTGGTAGGTTCTCTTTTAGGGTGCATGGAAATTTGGCTCTAGGTGGTGGCATGGAATGTATGCCCTTGCAGACACCACAGTAAAATGTGGTTGTCTTTGCAGGTAGGCAGAAATTCCTGCCTCCTCCAGTATCGCCGATGGTGTGCTGAGGAGGTCGCCAAGACCGAAACAGCTGTCCACACCGGCTAAATATCTGGACCCCCCTCGGGGGGACCTAGATTTAAATTTCCATGCACTGAGTGGCTGGAACAGTGGGATATGTGATACGCCCCCCTTCGGGGGGGGGGCTTCCATATGCATTGCTTTCAGTCACTTTTTTAGCGCCCCCTCTCTTTCCTATCTTTTTTTTTTTTTGTGCTTTGGCCACAGTAGATCTATGATCACTGGTCGATCATGCACATTTCTCTCCCCTGACAGTGCTATAATCTACTTTACTTTGTAACCATTCACACAAACAGTGTGGACAGGATCGAAGGCTGGCTGACAATATTCTAAGTAGACAGCATGTTTCAGTTTTTGAACCTTCACCACCACGGTGAAGTAAAAAAAAAAAATGAAACATCCTATTTACTTCTAATATTGTTAACCAGCGTTCGATCCTGTCCACACTGTTTGTGTGAACATACATCTAACGTAATTTTGCTCATTTGATTTGCGTTAGCCTAACATTTGTATTTTAGCGTGAAGATAACATTTGCAATTTAACGTAAGTCTTACATTTTCATTCTAACGCTAATCTAACGTTTACAATCCAACGTTAGACTAATTACGTTACCCTAAGGTTTGCATTTTAACGTTAATGTAATGTAATTCTGCTCGTTTGATTAACGTACTTTTAACGTTTGTATCCTACCACTTGTTTCGCGCCGTGTAGCTTTCCGCCAGGCAGATTCAGGCTCAGAAAATTTACACCTACACGTAGAGATTTTGATCTTGTCAGCAACAATCCCCCATGTCCACCACCCCCTCCCCCACCCCCCACACCCGCTTTTCAATATTTTGCGGGTGGTAAGAAGATTTAAGACGTTCTCACAGACGCGCAGCGCGGCAACTCTACCACCTATCCGAGCCCCCCCCCCCCCCCCCCCCCTCCCCCTGCCTTTTGTCTACCGTATTGAAAATACGGTAACTTTGGGATGGGGCTGGTCGGAGCCCGTACAGTAGAATGCAATGGACATAACAGGCGGGCGGGCCTGATTGTGGTAAAGAAGTAACAAGATCAAAATGACGTAATGTAACCTTGCTCTTGAACGTACTTTTGGCGCGAAAGGCCGTGTGTGTGTGTGTGTGTGTGTGTGTGTGTGTGTGTGTGTGTGTGTGTGTGTGTGTGTGTGTGTGTGTGTTTGTGTGTGTGTGTGTGTGCGTGCGTGCGTGTGTGTGTGTGTGTGTGTGTGTGTGTGTGTGTGTGTGTGTGTGTGTGTGTGTGTGTGTGTGTGTGTGTGTGTGTAAACGTGTGTGTGCTTGTGTAAACACTAACATCTCCGAGGCTGGCTTACGTACAAGCTTGAAAATAAAGGAAATGCTTCTTCATTCAGGGGTTGTTTAGATGCCCGTCCGAGCATATTGAAATTGGGTGTCTAATTGAAGAGTTAAATGACCGTTTACAGAAAATCGCTTGACCCACATTGGAGTCCGTATTTGTTATTATATGCACTTGAAAATTTGGATATAGCTAGTTTGAATAAAGATATTGCATGCGTTCGTTAGCCAGCTTTGTACCTCTTCAACTTTTTCGAAAATAAAAATTCAATACGAAAAAAAAAAATGTCAAAAATTAGGCTCCTTGGTTTCATCAGACGAACTGGACAGTGACGGTGACGTAAAGCAGCAAACGCGTCAGTGTGTTATACAATGTTCCTAATTGACGCAAAGCACCAGCGCGTAAGTGTTTTACATGTGTATGAGCTGATGCAATGCTCTGCTTGATTTTAGGAAGACAGTCTCTCTATTTTTGTTATGATGTTTGCGAACGTATTGTGGAAAAGGTGGAACACGCATGCGAGCTCATACAGAAGAGGCTTTGTGGGCATGGGCCATCCGGATACCTTTTTATTCAAAATGGCTGTGGCTATGCCAGCCCACAGAACGTATAACTGGTAGACGGCGCCGTGAGTCTGCCGTCTGAATTTGCCATTGCCGTGGGGATTTTTTTTTTTTTTTTTTTTTTTTGGGGGGGGGGGGGGGGTGTTAAGGTGGAGACTGATAAATCAGAAGGATAAGCTTAAAAACACGAACAACTCAGAATGTTTCTAAAAGAAAAACGCACGTGAGCTCAAGACAATACGGTACACTTTCGGATGAAATCCTCATCTTGTTCATATTTCGGCGGATGGTGCGAATATGCAAGAGATTCTCACAAACACTCCCCTAAACACCCCTGCCCCCAACCCTCCTCCGCTACCCCGCTGTTTGATTTCATTTTATCGGTGATTGGGAGCAAGGTCTGGCGTCGGGAGGCTCTTGTGATAGCCTGAAGGTCCCAAACAAAAAGTTGGAACCCCCCCCCCCACCCCCCTGCCCCCGGCGCGCTCTCGGCTGGTGACTGATCCGACGTGTGCTACTCCAGTTTCTGTTGTGAAGTTGTTCCTTTTTATTGCCAACACACGATTTTTTTTTTAAAGTTCATTGTTTTAAAAAAAAAATTCTCTCAAAAATGTGATTCATGGGCATTACAAAAGTAAGGTATACCGACCTCCATTGAGCCCATGCCACCCCCCACCCCCACCCTCTCCGCCCCCACCTGGCTGTGCCCCCCTCCCCCTCCCCCCACCCAAACCCCCCGCCCTTAATACACACCCACGCCCCTGCAATTTAATATTTGGTCAAATATTGAAATAAGTACACAAAACCATAATGGATTTGTGTGCTAGCTTAGCCAGTGTAAGCCACCCAGGACGCAAAAAGTAATGGAACAGAGCGTGCACCTAAAGACAGTTAATATAAGACGAATCACTCGGCCCTAGAGTGCGAGGACGCGGTTTGAGAGCTAGTTCCCATATTGACTGTCTGAGGCGGGCTGACCGAGCGAAGCGAAGTGTGGGGGAGACTCGCAATGCAATTTCTTTCTCAAACGCAAGAAGGAAGTTGTATCGGCATATCATTCTTCTGCTTTCCCAAGGGAGAAACAAGGTAAGCTAATCACCTTTAGCTCTTATTTTTGCATACACTTAGGTCTAGAGACTAACTGAATGGCATACAAGACGAGTGGTTTCTCGAAAATTTTCGATGTTAAAATAGGGGCGTCGGCCGAAACGCAAACATAGGTCTCGCAAGTAACGAAGGTGTATGATTGAAAAATAATTTTAATTATCTTTGAGTTTGAGTCTGGGAATTTCTCCGTTGGGTTCTACTCTGCATTTTAAACGCTTGGTAGTCACCTTTTTCGGTCTGAAATAGAAAAATGGTCTGACTACCATTAAGATCCAAAACAAGAAAGGCAAATCCATTATGGCTCACGTGTATGACCGATTTACATATGTGTGACCTTTTGACAAGGGCTGGCTTCTGCACCAGCACAATCCATTTTTTCTAAAAATGTAAGCATTTTTCACACACCTGTCAACCCCCCATGACCCTTGACGTTTGTGATGAGTCGACTAAATTAGTATGCATAGGAAGGTCTTATCATCAGCTATCTTTGCGCCAAATTTGGTTGAAAAACTTTCAAAAATGTTGATAATACCTACAATTTTATCAAAAATTGGCATTTTGTAACACACGTTTGCCAGCCTCTTGTGACCCTTGACCTTTCCGAGGGGTCATCCAAATTAGTATGCATAGATAGGTCTTACCATCAGGTATCTCTGTAGCAAGTTTGGTTTTGAAGTTGTGAACAGTATTTGAGAAAAAAACATTTTTTTTGCCAACATATGGCTATTTTTCACCTATTTTCTCAGCTCTAAACCCTTGACCTTTCCGAGGGATCAACCAAACTTAGTATGCATAGAAAGGTCTTATCATCAGGTACTTTTGTACCTAGTTTGGGTTTGAAGTTGTGAATAGCATTGTTTTAAAAAATAAACTATGTCAAAATATAGTTATTTATTACATATTTCCTGATCCCCTGTGACCTTGACCTTTGTGAGAGGTCACTCAAATTGGTATGTTTAGAAAGGTCTTGCCACAAAGTATCCTTGGGCCAAGTTTGAAGACTGTGGCTTGAATAGTCTCCGAGAAAATGCCAACGTTAAAGTTTATGACGGACGACGGCGGACTGTCGACGGCCGGACGTACGACCGCTGGCCCAAAACATATACTCACTTTTGCTTCGCACCTGAGCAAAAAATTATAAGTCCTTAGTATTTTCTTTTCAAATGTTAGTGGCCCAAATGTGCATAAAATAGTTCTCCTCTTCACTTTTATCCAACTTTAATGTTAAATTGGATTAACTTAAGTTAGATCTAATCATTTGTGCCGCTTGTGCATAACTAGAGATATAAATACTGAGTGGTCTGAACCAGCATTAACACAATGACTGAGTTAACCCCCTTGATTATAAGTTTTTGACCCTTCATTTTCCATGTCTCCCGCACAGAGTAAATACTATTGGAAGTTACCCCTAAATCATTATTATTTAAACAGCCACATTTTTATGAAAATCAAAAATAATACTTAAGGGGTTAACTCAGTCATTGTGTTAATAATACTTCAATCCACTCAGTATTTATATCTCTCTTAATTAGCACATATGACCGATGTCGCAATGCCACTATATACGTAAACACAGCCCGTCGCCAGTACTCTAGGCAGGACACGACGCGTTGCAAGCCAGCTCACCTGTGTTGCCTTATCGTTGCTACGCGCTGACACAGTAGCGCGCCACGAGACCTGACACTCTATGAATAAGCCTAAGGCTTTGTGAAGTCGACTTCATATATACTTATGACTGGTTCCCGAGAAATCAAAACGGAGGTCATACTCTGCACTAAAAACAGCCAGTTGGAAAACTAACAAATAATATCTTACACACACACACACGCACGCGCACGCTGACGCGCACGCACGCGCACTCACGCACACGCACGTACACGCGCACGCACGCGCACGCACGCACTTACGCACACACGCACGGACACACACTCAGACACATATAACTACACACACACACACACGCACGGACACACTCACACACACACACACACAGATTGTAAGATATTTCTTTTGGGTGCATAACTGATGCCTGACTCGAGCTATAGTTCACGCGCCCGTGGGTGGTGTACTTGTTTAGACTGTTACTACGTTTTCAAGCTGAAAATAGACACATTACTCACTGCTTTAAACAGACACCTGTCTGAGTACATAAACAACAGATCCTCAAGAGCCCCCAAGACTCCAGGCTTGACTTCCGTTGTAAAACGTTTCAGTCAGCTGTACTCTCGGCACCCTCATTATGAGTAAGTTTTGAAACTTGGCGACATGCTTTTGACAGATTAGCATTTCAGTTTCGAATGCTCTGCCCAACTTATGGACCCCCCAAGATTTATGAATAAAAATTTCGACATAATATTCAAGCGATAATGTCGTCGCTCTTTTGTTTGGCTGAATGGGCCTGCCGTCTGCTTACTAATGTTTGTGTTGTTACCCTTGGTACCGTCTGTAGGTAACATGAATGACTCATTTTACCATAAATACATGTCTCATAGCCACTTTAAACAGAGAGAGGCCTGATTTTAAATTCAGTATAGATGTGTGTGCTATTACACACACACACAAACACACATGCATACATGAACACACACACAAACACACATGCATACATGAACACACACACAAACACACATGCATACATGAACACACACACAAACACACACATGAATACACACAAACAGACACACACACAAACACACATGCATACATGAACACACACACTTACAGACACTCATGTCAGTATAATTGTACCGTAAGCCTGAGCTGCCGGCTAGTGTCACGGTTGATCGCCTTTTGTGTTACCCTCACACCGCGCTTTTCAATAGCGGCGGCATTCCATTTCTTTTCAATTCAGGCACAAGCCGTCAAAGGCCTTTTCATAAATACAGCCTTTTAAAATGCTAGATAATCAACAGGGGGACATCATAATTTGAAAGAAGGGGTGATTTTGTACAAGTGGTTATGGACTCATGTCTGGTTTGTGAAATCAAACGGTGGTCTCTCTCTCTCTCTCTCTCTCTCTCTCTCTCTCTCTCTCTCAAACACACAGACAAACACACACACGCACTGACACACGCACTGACACACGCACTGACACACACGCACACACACACACATATGTACACACACGCACACAGAACATGTTTACATAAAAACACCTACACGCCAGTGTATATCAATACACAGCTCAACACTCAGTTCAGTTATTTTAGGGTTCGGTTCACAGTGTCTTTTGTATAACTGAGTGACGCTATGAGTCGTCTGCTCTACTAAATCCCTTCTATGAGAACATAAATAACACATGTTTTATTGTACATTTTCAGTAGCCCACTCGATCACAGATTCTTATGAGCATGGCGAGATTCTCAAGAGCCACTGTTTTTTTTATTGGGTTTGAGTCAACTGTAAAGATTTCTGAATCTCTGCATAATCCAATGACACACACACACACACACAGAGACATGTCACTGAGCTAAGACTACAAATGAACATACCTGGCACACAAACACTGTTCACTGTCACAGCCGGAACAATATCCTCAATGAATACTCCATTGCAAACATATAGTCACATATAGTCTATGGGAGACAACTGTATAAAGGTTGAATCTTTCCAAGTGATTACTTCCCTTTTGTCATTGACCATGAACAGAAAATACATGCTGAATGGTGCAAACGTATAAAATTACTATTCAGTGTAATTTCCTAGAAAACATGATTTTGCTTGATAACAATTATTCTTTTGTTTGTCTAATAAAAATGACAGACAGACAAACCCAAGTGTTTGATGTTACAGAATGCTTCAAAGATGTTATGCACTTTACTGACTTAAAAACACGTGTGTTTGGACCCAGCTTTAAACTCTCAACACCGTCAATAAGGATATACACGACATATAATGTTACTCTGGAATATTCAGATGGATTACCACGTTATGATTATGAGACTGTTGATCTTAAGACAAATGCTTTTAAAGTTTATAATGCTAACAGTGGTCACTTGCGTTGGTTTGAGGTACTGTGTAATGACATATTTAATCAATTAAGAAAACTACATTGTTACATTGAAAGTGTTACGTTCAATAAAGTAATTTTGCACCTGCAGGACAAACACCAGAAAAGTAGTTGTCTTGTTTATCATAACTACAGATAATACAGTATTACATATGGTGTGACAGCAGTAATTTTTTTTATTTTATTATTTTGTCGGACAAATAAAAATGACGGACAATGCTCAAAGCCCTGGCTCATCTGGTTTAAGAAACGTGTTTCACACAACAAACTTACCCATATCCAATACTAATAATGTCTATCAATCAATAGAAAACTCTTTTTCTGTCATACAGCAAAATCTTCTCACAGGCAGTGTGAAGATTCAGATTGTTGCTAAAATCGAATTCACTAGAGTAGACGGTGAAGTGATTGTATCGTATATATCAACAAGACAACACACAGTTAACACAAGAAGAGAACCGGAGGTGGAGAACGTGTTTAGAGACAGACTACTACCTGACTTCCTCCAGGCAATCGACAGTGCAAAAATGAAGGGGTCTGGTTGGCACGAAGGACATGTACATGAACTACAACTAAAGCAGTCTAGGTATCATCATGGTTGCCACTGCCAACAGAAGTTTCGAACAAAAAGGCTGTCGTCAACATACAGAACAATGACAACTATTGTTTCATGTGGTGTGTGATTGCTAAACTACACTTTGTAAAATCAAAACCTGAACGTGTATCTAACTACACCAAATTTGTAAATGAACTCGTTTTTAGTGGCATTGAGTTCCCTGTTAAAATAGAGGACATAGACTTGTTTGAAAAACTAAATCCTGGTATATCTGTAAATGTGTATGTGTGGGATAATCAGTCTGAGAACAAGCTACAGCCAATTAGAGTATCTCCACTGGCACCAACCTATGGTCAGTCAGAAGATAAGCATGTTGACATGTTGCTAATCGGCCCTACCGGTGATAATGATAACTTTCACTACACAATTATCAGAAATATGTCACGTCTAATTCATGGACACACAACAAAACACAATGGGAAACAGGAAGTGTGTAAAAGATGTTTACAAAGATTTTCCTCCATAAACGTAGCGCACAAACACGTTTTACACTGCAGGTCAGCTGATGACATACAAACTGTACTTAAGTAACCAGATCCTGGTAGTCAAGTGTATTTTAAGAACTATGGGAATCAGCAAAAGTTGCCGTTTGTAGTGTATGCTGATTTTGAATCATTGGTTGTACCATATGAGGGTCCTGTTCCAGAGTCATTACCGAAGACTATAAAGTTGAGTGACCAAGTGGTGTGTTCTTTTGGATACATTATTGTTAGGTCAGACGGTTTGCATTCAGAGCCTGTTATCTACAGGGGTGAAAATGCAGCATGTTTGTTTTTAACAGAAATGAGACACCTGTATAGTCAGGTAGTACAATATCTCACAACATGCCAGATGCCTTTGGTGATGACAGAAGAAGACAAACTGAAATTTGATACAGCTGAGACGTGTTGGATTTGTGAACAACCCCTCCAGGGTGATAAAGTTCGTGACCACGATCACATAACTGGGCGTTACAGAGGAGCTGCACATGGTGATTGTAACTTGAAATTAAAAACAGATCCTAAGACATATAAGTTACCAATCTTTTTCCACAATCTGAAAGGGTATGATTCACACATTATCATGCAGGCTGTAGATGAGTCGTACAAAAACATTAGTTGTATTGCCCAGACAACTGAAAAATACTTGACTTTTAGGTTAGATAAATTAGCATTTTATGACTCCATGCAACATTTGTCTTTAGGATTGGCTAGTTTGGCAGAAGGACTGACTGAGTATCCAATAACAAGTAAATATTTTGAGCCAGACTTGATCAAGAAAGGAGTCTATCCGTATGAGTACATTGATCACTGGGTTGTGTTTGAGGAAACAAGACTGCCACCAAAAGAGAAATTTTATTCCACACTTAATGGTAAAGGTATTTCTGACTCTGAATATCAACATGCACTTGATGCGTGGGGAAAGTTAGGATGTCAGACAATTGGTGACTATCATGACCAGTACTTGAAAGCAGACGTTTGTTTGCTAGCAGACGTATTTGAAAGTTACCGTGAAAAGGGTTTGTTACACTACAGACTTGACCCTGCTTGTTACATAACTAGTCCTGGCATGACATGGGATGCATTTTTGAAATCCAGTAAGATATCTATAGACCTGTTGTCTGATCGTACGATGGGTGAAATGGTGGAACGTGGATTGAGGGGAGGGATTAGTATTGCAGCGAACAATTATGCCAGAGCCAACAATAAATATCTGGACGCCTTTGACCCCTCAAGCCCGGGGTCAAGGTCATTCATTACGTACTTGGACGCTAATAACCTTTATGGCTGGGCGATGTGTGAGTTATTGCCCTTGAAAAACTTTTGTCTGCATGATTTGTCACAGTATGATGTAACAGAGTCAGGGTTAACAAACAATATTATGAATCTTGACCGAAACGACACAAAGGGTTGGATCTTTGAAGTAGACCTGGAGTACCCACATCATCTACACGATTACCATAATGATTATCCATTAGCTGTTGAGAAAATGAGTATGACGGGGAAAAAAGAAGACACTAAACTTGTGCCAAATCTAAATGACAAATTCAATTACGTTTGTCACTATCGCTTGTTACAGTTTTACATCAGACATGGGTTAGTACTAAAGAAAGTTCACAGAGGAATTCAATTTGATCAGAGTGCTTTCATGAAAGATTACATAATGAAGAACACAACCCTCCGTGCCAGAGACGGCAACACTGCATTTGACAAAGACTTCTTTAAGCTTATGAACAATGCCTGTTTTGGCAAGACAATGGAAAATGCTCATCACAGAAAAGATGTGAGACTTGTTACAACTGAATCGGGCGCAATTAAACTTACAGGTAAGCCACAGTACACAGGGTACAAAGAGTTTCATTCATCATTGTATGCAGTGTCACTCAAAAAAAAGATTGTTAAACTGGACAAGCCAGTATTCATTGGTATGGCAATTCTTGAGTTATCAAAACTGTTGATGCTTGAATTTTATTATGATTACTTCAAACCAAAGTATCTTGACTGCCATCTGTTATACACTGACACTGACTCTATGATCATTGATGTGTGTACTGAAGACTTTTACGAAGACATGAAAACAGAGTTACACATGTATGACACGTCTGACTATCCTAAAGATCATCCACTGTTCGGCACACAAAACAAGAAAGTGCCTGGTAAGTTTAAGGATGAACTAAATGGTGTGCCTATAGTTGAGTATGTTGGACTGAGATCAAAAATGTATTCTATACTGCACCAGAAAGGTAGTCAGTCGAAAGCCAAAGGTATCAAGAAAACAGCAATAAAAAATAAAGACATACGTCATGAACATTACAAGCAAGTGTTAGATGGTGCATTGATGCCTGATTATCCAAACAAGTCACTGAGATCAAATAAACATAATCTTGAAATGATCCAAACACATAAGAAATCACTGGCAGTTGGAGACACGAAAAGAGTGTTTCACACTAAGGAAAAAGCTTATGCACCAGGTCATTACAGGCTCAAGTTATCTGAAGACATTTGTGATGAACTGGTTGATGAATTAATTGACGACTTAGTTACTGAAATGAGTAACGGTGTCTGGGGGAATAATCTGTAATTCTTCTCTGACAAATGCCCTCTGGGGTGCAGGGTCATACAGATAATATATTGTTGCGTCTGGACCGGGGACTATTTTTTTTATATTGTGTACAGACGTTGACCAGATAGGGTCTGTTGCCCTGCGCTTTACGTCGTTCTCGGCCTCTCCGGGTTGATATAAATATCTCACCTGTTTAGTAAACAAGCTTGTGTCTGGTGCAAGCGGTGCCTGGGTTGACATTGTTTTTGGCTCTGTAATTGATTTCAATTTAATAGCATCAGCAGGCTTAGGATGTCCTTCATCGTTCATTGCTTTTATCACATGTGGTAATCTCTTAACCCACTCAGTGTTCCGGGTGTCATGCATGAGTTCCTTAGAATACTGGTAACTGAAAAGTCTCTCTGACAACTGTTTGTTAAAGTTCTCTACAATTGCCTGTGATCTGTGCACACCTGGAATGCCTCGTCTGACCAGTACACCATGCTTAGCAAATAACTGATTAACAGCACCTTTGAATTCAGATCCATCATCAACTTGTACAAGTCTGGGGTATCTTAAAGGGCCTCGACTATATATCTTTGATAATGCTGTAGCAACTGTACTGGCTGTTTTGTCAGATATGGGTTCAGCGTCTTTATACCTTGAAGCAATGTCTACAACAGTCAGTGCATACTTGTATCGTTTCTTTCTTATTGTGTCATGTGGTAAGAACAAAAGGTCCATTTGGTGTGTGTCATTGGGGGTAGTGTTTTCAAAATGGGGTCTTGTTATCTTTCTTGGAGCAGGAAGATATATCTGCCAAATTGCTTGTCTCTGTAACCATTGCTTGACTTGATTGAGTGTTATATCTCCGCCCACAGCGGCATGTAATTTTTCAATAGCTGTTGCTCCTTTCCAATAGCCTGATGGGGAGTAATATATTTTTGATAGTTTATTTTCGGCTGCCATTTTTTCTAGCAATGAAAACTCCTGTAAAATAAACAAATGTCATTCCCACTAGAACAAAGATTATCTCCCCGTTTCTTTGTTGTGTGCTTGGTTTGTAATAGTCACTTAGTTTCGGTTTTGGGATAGACATGTCTTCACCTGTGACAAGAAAATATTCCCTGATTGCTTCGTCTGTATTTGAAAACGTATGCTGTGCGTGGCCTTCAAGCCTGAGTTTTTCATTGATGAAATCAAGTTTCTCAATTCTATTCTTTTCATATTCCTGCTGGGCTTGTGCTAATTTTTCTGACGCCTCATTGTGTCGTCTCATCTCCAGAGCAGATTCTTCTCTACCCATTTTTGAAAAGAGATAATTAGAGCCACTAAATGCCAGAGCATTAACCATAGCACCACCTATCATAATAGCTATCGTCGCCATATTTTTATTTACATAGAAATATTTTCAGGAATAATTCCTTGCTTGACAAGAAAATCTTTTGTCGCAATCGACGCTGTAACGACTACAATTAGCTTAGCACTGTCTTCGAAATCGAGTCTACTCAAGTCTGCTGATTTCATTTTGAGTAGACTTTTCCCCAGCATAGAATAAGCTACTGCTAATCCGCTGATTACGGCAGAGTGATACACAAGGTTCATTAAATTTTTTGAGTCGTTCATTTCTTAGGCAAGAAAAATTAAAATAATATTTTTATTTACTGCATATAAAATGGGTCAACGGCTTTGGGTGTTACTGGTAATGTGGCGACTTCTGGTTTTGTTTTTGGAGTGTCTGATTTTTTGGTCACTGTACGAGTCTGTGGTTTGTATTTTTTGTATAATTGATAACCTACGTAACCAAATCCGACAACAAATGCGGCAACTATATATTTTGTTGTTTCACTGTCAGACTTAGTTGTTTGTCTCTCACTTTGATGAAGGTGTCCTGTCGGTGTCAGTCCTGATGGTAGTGACGGTCCTGACGATCCTGACGGTCCTAATGGTGGATCAGTCACATGAGTCTTTTCTGTTTGTGCCTTAAGCTGTAATTTTTTTTGCCTATTATATTCAGCTAATCTTTTTCCAGCCTCAACCCTGCCTGGACTTTTAGTCTTCGTCACAGTTTGAACCTGTGTCAAAACAGGGTCGGGGTTCAGTTGTGGAGTCGTCTGGGTTTCGTCCATTTTCTTCTGCAGTAAAATTTATTTTTGAGAAATCAATATGACTCCCAGTAACAAGAAGGGTTACGACAGGTGCAAGGTAATTTCCAAACTTGTAAAACATGACACATGCTAATTTGCCAATTGAACTTGAAACAATAGGATTGCTTTCAAGGTCGTGTGAAAGACTGTCACTATCCACAGGTAGAAAGTGACTCTGAATAAAGCTTGATTAGCTCGTCAGAGGTAAGAGATTCAATATCCTCTGTTGTGTATTGTCTACCCAGATAAGTCTTTGATTTGCCTGAGACAATTACAGACAAAAGACGCTGTTTTTTTGAGTCTAAGTCTTTGTTCTCTACAGCATTGATATCATTCAATAGAAGGATTTCATCAGGGTTCATTTATATTGTTATTTTTAAAAAACAAAAATTAATTTACTAACCCATACCCTGTGGGCTGATCTGTCTTTAAAATGAGCTTTAGATGCTTAGTTGATTTCAGTTTATTTTTCACATCATCACGTTCATGTTTATTTGGGATGACATCATTCTCTCTGAGACAGTCTTCAAAGCTGTCACGGTCTTTACAGTAAAACAAACAGATAAACTTTAACTGTTCTCGAAAATCTTTCAGTACAGCATTATATTTATGAGTGAGAATCCATACACTTACATTTGCGTGTCTGCCACTGAAAGCAAGTTCTGCTAGAGTGTTTCTCTTCTTGACAATGTCTTTCTCTGCAGAACAGTCATCAACAATGAACAATGTTGGCTGTCCTTCAAATTGCTTGTAAAAATATTGTAGGTAGTCATTCAGTTTTTTCTCAGGGTCGACTAAGTATATGTTGCTGTCAGTCCAAATGAATAAACGGTTGTGATAAGCTTTGTTGTGTTTGATTGTAGGACAAAATATTACAATGTTTTCAAAGTGGTGTATGTATCTTGTTTGTAAGAGGTTAAGTACAAATTCAGTTTTACCACACCCTGTTGCACCACAAAACAATCCACAGTGGGGGTCGAGTGTCATTAAGCCCCGGTTCATTTTAATACACAATATAATTTTAATATATGTGTCCACTTAGTCTACTGTCTTGTATATTGAGTTGTGCGTCATATATCAGGTACAAATATATGTTTATGGCTGCAGCAGTTTCAACCTTCTTTTGTATCTGAATTGTTATTCCATCACTACCGTTCTCGACAGTTCGTCCTGACCCATGAAGATAATCGTCATCTGTACTACGAAGGTCTAGCCACAGTGCATACTTGTTTGTCAGGTATTGTCCGATCCTAACATCATACAGATGTAGATCTTTGCACGCAATGTTTGCAGGTTTATCTCTAATCCTTCCTCCTGCAAAATACTTTGTGATCTCATCGTAGTGTTGATAAGGTAACAAACCTGAAGCGTACACTTGATTAGGGCGGCCTTCGATTGTGCAGGACAAATGTGTAATCTTAGGATTGTAGAATTTTTCTGAATCTCTTTTGTATGGACTCACCGGTTCAACAAACAACATAAGAATACCTTTCAGTGACCTGGCAGGCGTGTTCAAGTTTATGTTCCACATTGGGTCGCTTTTGTCTTTGGGTATTAAACTATGCCTAATCACACGGTCATAATAAATTGGAAGTCTTGACTGGTACTGATTTTGAATGAGTCTGGCTAGTTCAATATGTGTAACAATTTCATATTCCAAGGAAATGTTAGAGATCTTGTATGTTGCATCTGTGGCAGATGATTTTATAACTTTGGAGTAGTCATTGAAAGTTAGTTCAAAGCTCAGACGGTCATTCAGTGCCCCTTGATAATAAGGCAAATGTGCTGTTAGGATTTCAAACTCAAGTGGAATGTAAAATCTGGTTCCATATGTTTCTGCTATAATAACTTCCTTTGGTACCCCAGTAGTTGTTTTGTCTCCGGCATTGATTCGAAGTTTACCAACATTATCTGACTGTATGCCTTGGTAAATACGGTCTTCTCGTTCTTCTCTTGTGAGCCAAAGATCTTTGTAACAGTAGAACACATCTGCGTCGTCAAGACTAAACACTTCCTGTCCTTCAAGTTTTACTTTAATAGTTCTAACAATTGCTCTGCCAAGATTGTCAACCAGTGTTCTGTTTACATCTGCGTCTGATGATAGTTCAATATTAAATGCTAGGCGTGCAGTGCCAGGAACAATAACATCACTGGGGCCTAGGTTTGGAAACTTGACTGTAAGTGTTTGGTTCTGGTCTATGGTACTTGGATTGTTTGTGATGACGATTGATTGTCTTATGCCCTTAACACCCAGAGGCTCACGTAGTTTTCTGTATGGGTCTAACTTTGATCCGTAAGACTGTGTCATTTTTATTATGCACAATAAAAAATAATAAATTAATAAAACAATGGCAGCGGGAGGATTTAATCATGAAGATTTTGAAATGGATGACACGTATGATTTTGGTAATACAACAGATATGGCAGATATGACTGGTACAAGAAATATTTACAGTTTACGTCATGAACTTTTAGAAACCAAAGTGAACTCATTTTATGATCATGTTGGTGGCCGCCCAGACAACGTAGACCCTAATCAGTTTGAACTTGATGGCAAGGGTCATTTATATTTAAATACTGTTGACAAAGGAAAAGTACTATTGACTAACAAAAAAGACCCTAGTAGGTTTAGGGCTTTAAGTACAATAAAAAATGAAGGTGGTGTTGGTGCCTTGCGTCAACTTGGAATTGGAGGGTCTCCTGTCACGCCAAGACTGGCTAGTGTTCTTCATGACACACAAACAAAGTTGCCAACAGGGCAACAAATTGAAATGGCACCAGTAACAAGCCTACCAGAAATAGCAAACACTGTGATACAAGAAACCTCATTTACTGAAGGACAATTAAATGATGCTATGAAAACAATAGAAGACCCACCTTTGTCAATGAGAGAGATTATGGGTTTGGATAAATCATTGCAGACAATAAGAGGTGAGATGGTTAATAATCTTGCCAAACTGGGAGAGCTTGATAAACACATAGAACGTGAAAAAGAAAAACTGGCTACCGCAGACAATGGGAATCTTGACACAGAAATAAAAGAAAGAATTCAACACAGATTAAATGATTTGCAGATAGAAAGATCAGGTCGGTTAGAAACAATTAGTATTGGAAGACAAAAACTGAAATCACAGGTCAACAGAATTAGAGAAACTATTCAGAAAATACTTCACGAAGACACTACTCTGGCTGAGAGACTTAAAACACTTTTCAGAGAACAGGGTATCACAATTGCTAGTTTAATTACAGCTCTTGGATTTATTATCAGTACTGCTGTGTTGGCTGTCTCCGGTAGTGGTGGGGGTGCAGCCCCGGCCCCAGCACCACCAACCCCTGGCCCCCCGGCTCCAACAGACCCAAAAGATTTACAGACGTGGGTAAAGAAACAACTGTCTCACATATCAGACTTGCTTAAAAAATTGGCTGTGAAAGCAGTGGATGCTTTGCCTGGCATAATTGGCACTGTTGTCAGTTGGTTGATTAGTACTGCAGCGAAGGCAGTAGGGTTTATGGCAGAGCATGTGTGGGTCTTTTTGGTTACAGTAGGAGGGTTGATGGTTGGTTATTTAATGAAACAGATAAAGAAGTAAAACCCCTAATCCTGTTAGACCTATTACCAATGCAGTTCTTTCCGACTCATGTGTGTCAGGGGTTGGTGTTAGATCCGGGGTTGATTGTATGAGTGCCGGTGTTGGGGCCAGTGCTGGGGCCGGGGCCGGGGGTGTTACCGTCTGTAATAATTTTAACGACTGTACATGTGTGGTTGTGGCACCCAAGTTTACAGATTGATTGAGACCGAGTTTTCGACCAACACCTGCAACAACTATTTCATTATTATAATTTGTTATTGTACCCATTTGGAGTTGAAGGTCAGATGGTAACATGTATAACCCGATGCCAACTACAAAGTCAACTTTTGATCTGGCATATCTGAGTACGTCTTGATAGCGTTGTATGCTTGATGGGAGATCGACTGTTGAATTAATTGAATCTTCCAGGTTTGCAAGAAACTGTTTTTGTGCTTCAAATTTACCACTTCCATTCAAAATGTTTGATTTTGTTAGTGATTGTGCTCCTAGTATACACCAGACATATGTTCTGATAGACTCATTGACGCGCTCGACTCCTGCTTGAGTAAACCCGTCAGATTTATCTAAGACAAATGTGGTCCAGGCGTTAGACTGTTTCTGCTCTATTGATCCTATCCAGACTTCAGATTTTGATGAGAATGAAGTGTACCCAGGGTAGTAATCTTGTGGGTATTGTCTGTGACTCAAAGCGTAATACAATGTACCAATGCCGTGGTGATCATCAAGTTTTTGTGTGAAGTCATACTTGGTGCCAGGGTTAATGTTAAATTCATTACAGATGCGTTCAAATGCTTTCATATCCATGGGGTTGTTATACCTGTTGAAACTAGATTCAGTGGGCAGTGGTGTATGAAGTTCTGACAGTATACGTCTAAGCTGGTAATAAACATGGAAACGATACACAGATCTAATCAGTTTGTTTGAGTGATTCAAGTGGTCTGTAAAAGAAACACCACAGCCTGTAGTTGAACATAGTATGGCAAAGTTGAGTTGATTTTGAAACATCTGTAGTGGACTTGAAGACCACTTTCTTGCAGTAGAGTCATCTGTTATTGGAGGGTTTAGGTAATGGTCAAATGGATTTGGTACTTTGATTTGAAATAGATTTTGTTCGCTTACAGCAATATCAAGCTGGTTTAGTTGAATTATTTTCTGTTCATAAGTAGGTGCAACATTGTATTTAGCATCCACATTAAATTGAAATGCGTTTGTTGTGGTAATGGTTGGTGATTTAAATTCCATCCTTTTTTATATGAGATAATAAAAATGTTTATTACCTTAACAAATCTTGACACTAGCAAACCAGTGTGGTTAACTAATGGGATTGATAATCGTGATGGTAGCAAGGCTGTAGCTATCCATGAAATGTTCTACACAGTAAAATGGTTTAATGTAACAGATGATATATATAATAAAGTAATTTTTGATGGTAAGACTGAAGCTTTACCACCTGGGTATTATGACTTTTGTACTATAGCTGAATGGTTTCAAAGTAAATTTAAAATTAAAGCAACTTTAAATCCAGCTAACCTACTTGTTACATTAGAATTTCTAACACAAAATTGGTTAAGGATCTCAGATAAATTTGCATATTTACTTGGATTTTATATTGACGAAGATTGGTATAGATCAGATAATTTAGATGAAGCTATGTCTGGTATTATAACAATGAAGATTAAAAAACTTAAAATAACTGGAAAACGTCCTGTCAATTTGTCAGTACACACAGTGCTAAATGTTTATTTGAAAGAACTAAACACATCTGAGAATGTTCACAATGGAAAGCCTTCAACTTTGTTGAGATGCTTACCTACTGGAACTGCTCCGTATTGTGAAAGTGTAGTTGTTAGATTTCCTAATTTGCAGTTTAAGAAATTAGGTTTTAGTTTCTTTGAGTCACTGAGTATATCTGTAACTAATCAGGATGACAAACCAGTTGTTATGCATGATTTTAGTGTAGTGTTAGAAGTTAAATAATTTTATTTTTGTTTATAAAAATGAGTGGTCTTGGTCCAAAGCCTAGGATCATACCAGTTGCGTGTCCGGTTACAGAGTTGAAAGATTTGGCAGACGTCCAGGATTTTGAGAAGGAAGGGGAAATTGGAGAAATATATGGTTTTGAACTTGATTCAAATGGCATGTACAAGAGGAAAGTAATTGTTGACATGAAAGATGGTGAAAAACAGATTCCTAAACTTGGTCAGCTGCGTGATGTTACTGTACCTACTCCACCTGTAAATAATTCGCCCTACAACTTAATACATGTGGGAAATAAGTGGGTGGTTTCACCTGTACCTGTTCCACCACCCACAATTGACTGGGACATAAAGTTGGAATTTATTAGTCCTTATGTATACACTGATGACGAAGGTGCCTTAGTGTTTAGGAAGGTTGTTAACTCGGGGCCGCTTATTGTAAGTCTTGTTCCAAGTTTTGCCCCAGACAACAATAGTAGAGAAAAACTGAAAGTTGAAAATTATGAGAAACGGCGGTATCTTCTTACAGCTAGAAAGGGTAGATCAGATACTTCTGTTGTGTTTATGCCAGCAAGCTTAGTCATGGCTAGAGAAGCGGCAATAGTATTTGAAATTATCATGAAATCTGTTGCTACTGCTAAAGAGGCTCAAATTGCACAAGGAATTAAACTTACATGGGATGAAACAGTAACAGAATCATCAAAGGTCTTTATTGCTATTACAAAAAATAATGATGTTATTAATGTTTCGAGCAGTGTTCCAGCTGTCAAGGTGGTGGTCGACAAAACAACTTTTGTTCGTCTAACTTACATAAACCTTGAACACATTGATCTTGTTGCATTTTATTATGCCAGCAAATTGTATACTTTTGAAGAGTTGCAAAATGTAATTGCTGATTAAATAAAAAAAATATTTGTCAATAAAAAAATGGTAAACTTCTATCCGCAACTACCAACGCTTGATCCGACTGAAACAAATGTGACGACTAAAACAACACTTGCGCCTGATCCACAGGTGACAGCTGTGCCAATTGCATCAGATAAAACATTACAGGCAGATGCATTCAGATTAAATAATATTACAGAAGCTTTGAAATATTTGGAGAGTGAGGAGGCGAAATACTCACGGTGCAAAAGGAGGTATAAGACCGTTTTCAATTCTGTTCAAAACACTTCTATGGCTATTGGTGCAGTTTCAGCTTCATGTTCTGTAGGGGGTATAGTTCTGTTCGCCACAGGAATTGGAAGTTTGGCTGGAATAGCAGTTGAGGCTGTTAGCGTTGCTACATGCCTGACTTGTTTTGGTTTGGAAGCCTTAAACAAAAGGTTTCACACAAAATTACAGAAACATGAAGCATTGAGTACGCTGGCTGGTGCAAAGCTGAGCAGTATGAAACTTATTATCAGTAAGGCA
This sequence comes from Semisulcospira habei, assembly GCA_036245525.1. Lineage (NCBI taxonomy): Eukaryota > Metazoa > Mollusca > Gastropoda > Semisulcospiridae > Semisulcospira > Semisulcospira habei. Next base: position 101,620,989 of record BTPG01000005.1, on the reverse strand, counting down.
TTGAACGATAATTTTATTGATGATGATGAATTTAAGCGCGTCCAGGATGATTTAAATAATTACAAAAAACAGAAGTCAGAAATACAGAATAAAATGCGTAGTCAATCACCCGTGAATGTTGAAGAACTAAAGGCTAGTTTTTTAGCAGAGGGAAAAAAGATAGGGGTACAGGAAACCACAGAAAAACTACACAATCTTTTAAACAAATAAAAATCAGATTTGGTAATCAATCAATATTTTTGTCATATGCTTCGCAGAGAGATGACATGTCATTTACACCACTTGTGCCTGATTATTTAGTCCCATCTGCACCACCTCCAGAGTACTACTGAGAAAAAAAAGTTTTTTTATTGTCCTTGTATCTTGATAAAACTGTCTCAGTGTCTTGGGACTTGAGTCAAGTTGTTGTAAGAACTTGGGGTAAGTACTTGTAAGAACTTAGGGTAAGTACTTGTAAGAACTTAGGGTAAGTAATTAATAAGTTCTTATGACAACACACTTAAAGGTTACCTCTGCAGGTTCCTAAAAGTTAGTTGCAACTTGTTAATAAGTATTAAGTTTCACTTGGCATCACTTGATCAGGTTCATGATTAGGTGTTGTCAGAGACAATAGTTATAGAGAAAGATAATAGGAGACCCGTAAGATAATCAGATCAATAAGGCCGCATCAGTCATACTCATCACTTTTTAAAAATCAAAGGGTTGATTTAGAATTAACGGGGGTAAAATTGGGGTCAAAATTTTGATATTAAAAATGGCGTAAATTAATGATGGATGCGGCTCTATTGAATTCATTGTCTTACGGGTCTCCTATTATCTTTCTCTTAACTGACTGTAGAGGGGGGAAAAAACGATGTAGCCTGAATTGTTCTCACGAACTAGGCGTACAGATTACCACGTTTCGTTTAAGTGATGTTTTCATACTTCGATTACATTCAGTGTTATTTTCCCAACAGATGTAAGAAATAAGTGCAGAACACTTGAATGGAAGATTTGTTGAGACTGCCAGCTACAGGGCTGCATTCACGTGCCTACAGGTTATGCAGTGTACATTTCGAAGACAACCAGTTTACGTGCGTAACTGAAAGACGCAGGTTGTTGTGGGATGCTGTGTCAACTTTGTTTTGTGTGCCCAACCAACCCCCAAAAGTGACGGCAAAGAGACAGCCACCCAGGAAGAAGGATGCTGCTACAGAGTCAGAAGCACCGCCTCACAAGCAGGCACAGGTGTCGCATCAGCCAGACACTTTAAATAAATAAATAAATAAATAAATATGTAAATGTAAAACTTTCAACATGTAAAGTTTACCTCCCTACAAATAAGGCAGCACAAGAGATAAGAGAACTGTAATATTAAAACTGTTTATTAAAATCAGTCGGACACGCAGATTTTATATTCTTTTGATTTTTCGATGACCTATGTTTGTTTTGTCTCAGTGTGTGTGTGTGTGTGTGTGTGTGTGTGTGCGTGAGAGTGTGTGTGTGTGTGTGTGTGTATGTATGTATGTATGTATGTATGTATGTATGTATGTATGTATGTATGTATGTATGATATATATATATATATATATATATATATATATATATATATATATATATATATATATATATATCTGTATGTGTGTGTATGTGTGTGTGTGTGTGTGTGTGTGTGTGTGTGTGTGTGTGTGTGTGTTTGAGAGATATAGGATTGGAGATTTCTAAGACAGGCTTTCCACTGTCTTAGGCTGACCCCTAATTAAAGGCTAATTTGGCCATCACCCTCCCTCACCCCCCCACAACTCCCCACCTTTCTCAGTACATTCAGTACATTTTCAAACTATTGAAGAAGCGTTCTTTTGATCGGCTGTCCACCCAGGGCAAAGCGTACACCTGTCATTCAATTCCCATGAATTGTATCCATTTACATGTCACAGCGACGCCCGCGTGACTGTGAGGTGTGCTGTTGTGCTTTTCAAACCGCACACAAGGTGGGACCTCCCATTCAGTAGTGCAGATAGGGTCGGCGTTTAACCTAGCGTGACTTGACACATCAATAGATCTGTACTGTTGACTTGATGACAAAACAATTACAGACACCTAATAATAAATTGCATTTTCACTCCTATCTTTTTTCCTTCTTCTAAAAAAGTTGTTTTCAGTTCTTCAACATTCATAGGTTGACTACGCATCTTGTTCTGAATTTCAGACTTCTGTTGTTTGTAATTGGTCAAATCCTCTTGCACTCTCTTAAACTCGTCATCATTGATTTTATTGTCCACTGAAGCTTTACTGGTAATACGTTTCATACTACTCAGCTTTTCTCCAGCAAGAGTACTTAATGCTTCATGCTTTTGCAAATTTTTATAAATATTTTGTTAAGGGCTTCTAACCAAAGCATGTCAGACATGTGAAAATAATGACACCTTCAAGAGCAATACCAATGACACTCCCAACTCCATTGCAAACAGAGCAACACCACCAACAGAGCAACCTGCAGAAACAACACTGACAGCCATAGTTGTGTTGTGTACAGAATTGAAAGTTGTGCTGTACCACCTTTTACACCTGGAATATTTTGCCTCTTCATCTTCCAAATACTTCAATACTTCTGTAATATTTATTAAATAAAATGAGTCTGATATTATAAATAAAATAGTTTAAAATAAATTTAATCAGTAATTACATTTTGCAACTCCTTTGTGGTATATAATTTGCTAGCATAATAAAATGAAACAAGATGTATGTGTGTCAGTTTATGTAATTTAGTGAAATTAGATTGTTTTATCGACTACTACTTTAACAGCCGGGTTACTACTCAATACTTCTACATCTGTGCCTTTCCTAATAACAATAAATACTTTTGCTGACTCTGACGCTAAGTTATCCCATGTAAGTTTGATTCCCTGTGGAATTTCTGCTTCTTTAGCATCCTCCAAATGTCTCGGTATGATTTCAAAAACTATTGTTGCTTCTCTAGCTAAGGTAAAGTTTTCCAGTGTAAACACAACAGTAGGATCAGGTCTGCCCTTTTTACCTGTGAGACAATACTTCCGTTTCTCATACTCTTGTAGTTTTATTTTATTTATGCTACTGTTTTCTGCAGAATAACTGGGAACAAGACTCACAAGCAAAGGGCCAGAGTTAAGAACTTTTCTGAAAGTAAAGTTTACTTCTTCAGTAAATACATAAGGACTAATGAATTCAAACTTTATGTCCCATTCAATTGCAGGAGCAGGAACAACTACCAACTTATTACCCACATGTTTAAAGAGGTAGAGCACATTATTTGTAGGACTAGTTATGGTAACATCATGAAGCTGATTAAGTTTAGGATACCTTTTTTGTGTGTCGTCTTTCACATCAATTATTTTTCGCTTGTACATTCCAGTAGAATCAAGTTCAAGACCATACACGTCTCCTACATCTCCTTCTTTATCTAAACCATGCACATCACTCAAATCTTTCAACTCTATTACTGGACATGCAATTGGTGTAATTCTTGGTTTTGGCCCAGTACTCATTTTTAATTAACAAATCTAAAATTTATTTAACTTCTGAAACAACACATAATAAAAACGCACAATGGAATTTAAATCACAAACAAGAGTTAGTGCAAAACCGTTTCAATTTAACGTGGATGCCAAGTACAATGTCACACCTACTTATGACCAGAAATTAATTCAACTAAATCAGCTCAACACAGCTGTGTCAGAAAGAGATTCCTTTCAAGTAAAAGTACCCAATCCTTTTGATCATTACCTAAACCCACCAATTACAGACGATTCAACTGGAAGAAAGTGGTCCTCAAGTCCATTACAGATGTTCCGAAACCAGCTTAACTTTGCTATACTGTGTTCAACTACTGGCTGTGGTGTTTCTTTTACAGACACTTGAATCACTCAAACAAACTGATTAGGTCAGCGTATTGTTTCCACACATATTACCAGCTTAGAAGAATACTGTCAGAACTCCATGTTCCACTGCCAACTGAATCCATTTTCAACCAGTTTAATAACCCTATGGATATGAAAGCAATCGAACGCATCTGTAATGAATTTAACATTAGCTCTAAGTATGACTTTACACAAAAATGTTATGATCACCATGGCATGGGGACATTGTAATATGCTCTCAGTCACATTCAATACCCCCAAGATTACTACCCAAGCTACTCTTCATTTACACAAAAAACTTAAATCTGGTTAGGCTCAATAGAACAGAAACAGTCTAATGCCTGGACCACATTTGTCTTAGACAGGAGTGACGGGTTTACTCAAGCAGGAGTCGAACACATTAATGAGTCTATCAGAACGTATGTATGGTGGGTGCTTGGAGCACAAGCTCAAACAAAATCAAATATCTTAAACGGAAGTGGTACATTTGAAGCACAAAAACAATTTCTTGCAAACCTGGATGATGCTATAAACTCAGTAGTAGATCTCCCATCAAGCAAACAACGCTACCAAAACGTTCTCAGGTATGCCAGATAAAAAGTTGACTTTGTGAAAAGTTGACTTTGTGGTTGGCATTGGGTTATACATGTTACCATCCTTCAACTCCAAATAGGAACAATAAAAAAAATATAATAATGAAATAATTGTTGCTGGGGGTGGGGGGGGTGGGGTGTGGGAGGGGTGGGGTGGGGTGGGGGTGATGTGTGTGTGTGTGTGTGTGTGTGTGTGTGTGTGTGTGTGTGTGTGTGTGTGGGGGGGGGTGATCAGAAATTAGGACTTAATCAATCAGTAAACTTTGGTCCAATAACGACACATTTACAGTCACCGTCAGCGCAAGTGGTGCAACCACCGATTGCGCCAGTAACACCAGTTACACCAGCAACACCAGTAAAACAACCACCAACAAACACACGAGTCAGAGAGAACTGCATTGGTAATAGGCCTTACTGGATTAGGGATATTACTTCTTTACCTGTTTCATTAAATATCCAGTGATTAACCCCCCCTAACGTCACCAAAAACACCCACACATGCTCCGCCATAATCCGACTACCTTCCCTGCTGTATTTATCAACCAACTGACAACACTGTCTATTATGCATCCATTGCTTTCACAGCCAATTTCTTAAGCAAGTCTGATATATGTGCTATTTGTTTTTTTTTTTTACCCACGACTGTAAGTCTTTTGGGTCAGACGGCAGAGACGGAGCCAGAAGCGGTGGAGGAGGACCACTGCCACGGATTACAGCCATTACTACAGTACTAATAATAAACCCAAGAACAGTAATAATAACTTGCAATAGTGATACCCTGCTCTCTGAAAAGTGTTTTCAATCTCTCAGACAAAGTTGTGTCTTCATGAAGTATTTTCTGAATAGGTTACAATGTAAAGTAGATTATAGCACTGTCAGGGGAGAGAAATGTGCATGATCGACCAGTGATCATAGATCTACTGTGGCCAAAGCACAAAAAAAAAAAGATAGGAAAGAGAGGGGGCGCTAAAAAAGTGACTGAAAGCAATGCATATGGAAGCCCCCCCGAAGGGGGGCGTATCACATATCCCACTGTTCCAGCCACTCAGTGCATGGAAATTTAAATCTAGGTCCCCCCGAGGGGGGTCCAGATATTTAGCCGGTGTGGACAGCTGTTTCGGTCTTGGCGACCTCCTCAGCACACCATCGGCGATAATGGAGGAGGCAGGAATTTCTGCCTACCTGCAAAGACAACCACATTTTACTGTGGTGTCTGCAAGGGCATACATTCCATGCCACCACCTAGAGCCAAATTTCCATGCACTGAGTGGCTGGAACAGTGGGATATGTGATACGCCCCCCTTCGGGGGGGCTTCCATATGCATTGCTTTCAGTCACTTTTTTAGCGCCCCCTCTCTTTCCTATCTTTTTTTTTTTGTGTGCTTTGGCCACAGTAGATCTATGATCACTGGTCGATCATGCACATTTCTCTCCCCTGACAGTGCTATAATCTACTTTACTTTGTAACCTTCCTAAAATATTAGCACTGGCAGTCTCCCCTTTTCTTTTCATTTACTACTACAATATCGACTGCAACCCCTTCCCCCCTTTTGGTAGGTTCTCTTTTAGGGTGCATGGAAATTTGGCTCTAGGTGGTGGCATGGAATGTATGCCCTTGCAGACACCACAGTAAAATGTGGTTGTCTTTGCAGGTAGGCAGAAATTCCTGCCTCCTCCAGTATCGCCGATGGTGTGCTGAGGAGGTCGCCAAGACCGAAACAGCTGTCCACACCGGCTAAATATCTGGACCCCCCTCGGGGGGACCTAGATTTAAATTTCCATGCACTGAGTGGCTGGAACAGTGGGATATGTGATACGCCCCCCTTCGGGGGGGGCTTCCATATGCATTGCTTTCAGTCACTTTTTTAGCGCCCCCTCTCTTTCCTATCTTTTTTTTTTTTTTTTTTTGTGCTTTGGCCACAGTAGATCTATGATCACTGGTCGATCATGCACATTTCTCTCCCCTGACAGTGCTATAATCTACTTTACTTTGTAACCTTCCTAAAATATTAGCACTGGCAGTCTCCCCTTTTCTTTTCATTTACTACTACAATATCGACTGCAACCCCTTCCCCCCTTTTGGTAGGTTCTCTTTTAGGGTGCATGGAAATTTGGCTCTAGGTGGTGGCATGGAATGTATGCCCTTGCAGACACCACAGTAAAATGTGGTTGTCTTTGCAGGTAGGCAGAAATTCCTGCCTCCTCCAGTATCGCCGATGGTGTGCTGAGGAGGTCGCCAAGACCGAAACAGCTGTCCACACCGGCTAAATATCTGGACCCCCCTCGGGGGGACCTAGATTTAAATTTCCATGCACTGAGTGGCTGGAACAGTGGGATATGTGATACGCCCCCCTTCGGGGGGGCTTCCATATGCATTGCTTTCAGTCACTTTTTTAGCGCCCCCTCTCTTTCCTATCTTTTTTTTTTTGTGCTTTGGCCACAGTAGATCTATGATCACTGGTCGATCATGCACATTTCTCTCCCCTGACAGTGCTATAATCTACTTTACTTTGTAACCTTCCTAAAATATTAGCACTGGCAGTCTCCCCTTTTCTTTTCATTTACTACTACAATATCGACTGCAACCCCTTCCCCCCTTTTGGTAGGTTCTCTTTTAGGGTGCATGGAAATTTGGCTCTAGGTGGTGGCATGGAATGTATGCCCTTGCAGACACCACAGTAAAATGTGGTTGTCTTTGCAGGTAGGCAGAAATTCCTGCCTCCTCCAGTATCGCCGATGGTGTGCTGAGGAGGTCGCCAAGACCGAAACAGCTGTCCACACCGGCTAAATATCTGGACCCCCCTCGGGGGGACCTAGATTTAAATTTCCATGCACTGAGTGGCTGGAACAGTGGGATATGTGATACGCCCCCCTTCGGGGGGGCTTCCATATGCATTGCTTTCAGTCACTTTTTTAGCGCCCCCTCTCTTTCCTATCTTTTTTTTTTTGTGCTTTGGCCACAGTAGATCTATGATCACTGGTCGATCATGCACATTTCTCTCCCCTGACAGTGCTATAATCTACTTTACTTTGTAACCTTCCTAAAATATTAGCACTGGCAGTCTCCCCTTTTCTTTTCATTTACTACTACAATATCGACTGCAACCCCTTCCCCCCTTTTGGTAGGTTCTCTTTTAGGGTGCATGGAAATTTGGCTCTAGGTGGTGGCATGGAATGTATGCCCTTGCAGATACCACAGTAAAATGTGGTTGTCTTTGCAGGTAGGCAGAAATTCCTGCCTCCTCCAGTATCGCCGATGGTGTGCTGAGGAGGTCGCCAAGACCGAAACAGCTGTCCACACCGGCTAAATATCTGGACCCCCCTCGGGGGGACCTAGATTTAAATTTCCATGCACTGAGTGGCTGGAACAGTGGGATATGTGATACGCCCCCCTTCGGGGGGGCTTCCATATGCATTGCTTTCAGTCACTTTTTTAGCGCCCCCTCTCTTTCCTATCTTTTTTTTTTTTTTGTGCTTTGGCCACAGTAGATCTATGATCACTGGTCGATCATGCACATTTCTCTCCCCTGACAGTGCTATAATCTACTTTACTTTGTAACCTTCCTAAAATATTAGCACTGGCAGTCTCCCCTTTTCTTTTCATTTACTACTACAATATCGACTGCAACCCCTTCCCCCCTTTTGGTAGGTTCTCTTTTAGGGTGCATGGAAATTTGGCTCTAGGTGGTGGCATGGAATGTATGCCCTTGCAGACACCACAGTAAAATGTGGTTGTCTTTGCAGGTAGGCAGAAATTCCTGCCTCCTCCAGTATCGCCGATGGTGTGCTGAGGAGGTCGCCAAGACCGAAACAGCTGTCCACACCGGCTAAATATCTGGACCCCCCTCGGGGGGACCTAGATTTAAATTTCCATGCACTGAGTGGCTGGAACAGTGGGATATGTGATACGCCCCCCTTCGGGGGGGCTTCCATATGCATTGCTTTCAGTCACTTTTTTAGCGCCCCCTCTCTTTCCTATCTTTTTTTTTTTTTTGTGCTTTGGCCACAGTAGATCTATGATCACTGGTCGATCATGCACATTTCTCTCCCCTGACAGTGCTATAATCTACTTTACTTTGTAACCTTCCTAAAATATTAGCACTGGCAGTCTCCCCTTTTCTTTTTATTTTCTGAATAGTTTCTCTAATCCTGTTAACTTGTGTTTTCAGTTTTTCTTTCCCAATATTAATTACTTCTACTCCTGCTGATCTTTCTATCTGCAAATCCTTTAATTGTTGTTGTATTCTTTCTTTAATTTCTGTGCCACAATTCTCCTCGTCTGCTTTATCTAGTTTGTTTTTTTACCATTTCTAAGAAATTATCAAGCTCACCTAGTTTGGCTACATTATTCACCAGTTCATCTCTAATTGTTTGCAGTGATGTATTCAACCCCATTATCTTCCACATGGGCAGGGGAGGGTCATTTATTGTTTTCATAGTTTAATCAGTAAATGCAGTTTCTTGTATTACCCTGTCTGCTATTTCTGATAACCCTTTTACTTCCCTCATTTCAATTTCTTGTCCAACTGGCAACCCTTTTTGCGCATCGCAAAGAGCACTCTCAAGTTTGCTTGGTAACTTCCTACTACCTACACCAAGTTGTAGCAGGGCGTCAATACCACCATCAATTCTTATCATACTTAAAGCTCTAACTTATTAGGGTAATTTTTATGAGTCAATTGTATTTTACCTCTGTCTGTATTTACAATAAGTGACCCTTGTTATCAAGTTCAAACTGACCAGAATCTATTACTTCTGGCATCTCAATAACATGATCATAAAGCGAGTTTACTTTACTTTCTAAAAGTTCTCGATGCAAACTGGAAGTATTCCTTGTACCAACCATATCCATTGTACTATTATCATAGTTATACATATCTTCCATTTCAATATCATGTTCAAATCCTCCCTCTGCCATTGTTATATTTTTATTTAATGCTTTTTTTCTGAATTAGCATAAATAAAATGTCCTAAGGATCAAAATTAGCCCCATACAGAAAACTACGTGAACCTCTAGGTGTTAGGGGTATTAGGCAATCAATTGTTGTCACAAACAATCCTAGCACCATAGAGATCAAAACCAAACTGTTACTGTCAAGTTTCCGAACCTAGGTCCCAATGATGTTATTGTTCCTGGTACTGCATGCCTTGCTTTTAATATTGAACTTTCATCAGAATCAGACGTGAACAGAACACTAGCTGATAACCTAGGAAACTGTTGAGTCATTTTTCAAGTAGTGACTAATATTTTTAATCAGAGTGCCGTAGTTAACAAGGGCAAACGCCTTCTTAAAATCAAGATATATAACACCCGTCAACTGAGAATTGTTTATGTTAGACAACCACTTATCTGCAAGTCTGGAAAGTGCGGTATGGCATGAATATTTCGGAAGAAATCCAGACTGAAGGGGATGAAGCATGTTACGTGTTTCCAAATGTTGAGATAGATTTTTGTGTACATGTTGTTCCAGGGGTTTGCTTAGCACGGACAGTAACGAAATCGATATGTAATTATTCAGATCTGCCCTGTCCTTGGATTTTGCTAGTGGAATAACTTTTGCAGTTTTAAGCTGTGTGGGAAATACACAATAATGGAGACACAGGTAGATGTATGTAAGTCATTTAACAATGTAAGGTAAAGATAGTTTCAAAACTTTAGGATTTATATCATCAGGGCCTGATAATTTTTTTTCCCTACACTACTTTTATATTTGCCTACTTCATGTACTGCAAGTGGAGGAATGTTAAAAGGAGCCACGCTGACAGTTCTCTCATTGCAGAAGTCAACTAAAACGTCTGAGCACGTGTCACTTACATTGTCTTGTGTTTTGGATAGCCCTTTAGCTACCGATAAGAAGTGATTATTAAACATGTCATCGGATAGATCACTCGGAATAACTGAGGCCACATTGGAGCCTCTGGTAAGGGAATTAAGGACGCGCCATACGGCCGAACCCTCTTTGTTGTCCTTAGATAGTATTTTTAATGAAGGCTTTTTCTCACATCACGTAACATGCACTTAACCCGATTACGCTGTTTTCTAAACTCATCAAATTTCTGTTCTCTCTTGAGGGTGTTCCTAAGCGCCATGGCCTGCATTAGTTCTATTGTTATCCATGGTGGCAGTACCGCGCTTTTGACACGCCTTTCCCTCAGGGGTACATGTTTGTTAAGTACACTAAGGAACATGTTGTACCATATAGAGAGAGAGAAACATATGTGTCTTTGGTTTGATTGATTGTACATTGCTTAACGTCCCGACAGCAACAAGGCTTTCTCAGGACGTGCCTGCACTGCTTGTGAAAAAATAAAATAAAAAAATAAACAGAACATTGAATGTATGTCGCCAGCCGGTCAAATACGTTAAATAAACCTAACACATGGGGCTAAATAAAGCTAAGACCATTTAGCAACACACATCCAATATCAAGAGCTACAGGCAGTGCAGACAGTAGGGAGAGTTTTAAAAAGGCAAATACAGGTGAATGGACAAAGGGTAGACAGAAATACATGCCCCAGAAAAGAGAGAAAAACCCACCCTGTGGGGCTGACCAGGGTGACCCTGGGAACTAAAAAATACCTAACCCCACTTGGACTACTGAGATCATGTAAAAAGGCGTTTTGATTAAAATGTTTAAAAGAACGATATCTTGTGGTGATATGACCTTTCTTTTTTATCTTTTGAATTTTCACAGACGAGATGCATGTTACAGGGAAATGATCACTGATGCTGAGATCGGGAACACAAACATTCGTTACTGATTTGGGTTTATTGGTATATATGTGGTCTATGAGAGTGGACGAGGTAGCAGTTATCCTAGTGGGTGATTTGACTAGCTGTTTTAGACCAAATAAGGAATATGTTGTTTCCCAAGCAGTGTGAGTTTTGAAAAAGTTGATGTTGAAATCACCCATTTAAAGTATATCAGTGTTCACTTTCCAAACGTTGTCTAGGTTACAAGTGAAATCGTCGTACCAACTAAAGTCAGCCGCCGGGTTACGATATAGAAAGCCTACGTATGACGGTGCTAAGAAAGGACGTTTTACTTCAATCCACACGCACTCGACACCTGCGGTTTCTAGATCTTGCCGTCTACGGACCAAATGTTGCATAGATTAATGAATGTAGACGGCAATGCCTGTTTGGCCTGGGGAGGAAGGATCTCTTCTAACTACAGTAAAGTTTGGGATGCTAATGGCTTCATCGCTTATGCTAGAACTCAAGCGTGTCTCGGTAATACCAAACAAGTTAAACGGCGACGTTGTGGGATCGTTGAGAAAGCATGCTAAATCGGTTACCTTATTGTAGAGATGGAAAACATTAAGATGACCAATGCGTACGTTACTTTCATTTTTCCTAGCTTTCGTCATTGCAGTTGGGACACGTTAAGGGACAGACACAACAGTACACCTTTTCTTGAGGAAAAATGCAAAGTGCAAACTCAGCAAGTAAGAGAGAGCCGCCACACAGAATCAAACAAAATAAATTGCAAGAATTGACCATGCAAATCAACAGGTAAATCAAGTTCCACGCTGTCCGACGATGGAACTGGATATAGTCAAAGTGTGTGCAACACGTCAAAAATTAGTATGTAAGTGTCAAACCATAGAGCCACTGGAAACTAATATTTTCCAATCGTCCTGTGGTTTGAATGCAAAAGTCAAAGTGACCTCTGTCCATACAAGAATCTAGAATTCAGCACACGAGAGAGAGAGAGAGAGTTTGAGAGAGAGAGAGTTGGAGAGAGAGAGAGAGAGAGAGAGAGAGAGAGAGGGGTGGGGGGGGGGGGAGAGAGAGAGAGAGAGAGAGAGAGAGAGAGAGAGAGAGAGAGAGAGAGAGAGAGAGAGAGAGAGAGAGAGAGAGAGAGAGAGAGAGAGAGAGAGAGAGAGAGAATCGTCTTCACTTACCCTGAGTCTGCTCCTCTGTTACTTTTGACTTTTCTTTGTTGGAAAGGACACTGTTGTTGTTATTATTGTTGTTGCTGGTAACGTGGTTTGTGTTGCTTGTAGAACTGACGGTATTGCTGTTGGTGTTATTGTTGGTAGTGTTGGTGGGGGCGGTCGAGACAGCGTCCTTGTTATTAACAGACGTCTGGGACTGCTGTTGTTGCTGCTGTTTCATACGCTCCATCTTTCGAAACTTGGCGCGCCGATTTTGGAACCACACCTGTCACACACACACACGTACGCACGCACCACGCACACACACACATATACACCCACGCACACAACAATAAACAGAAACATAAGGGAGAGGGAGAGGGGACGGGGGAGGATAAAGAAAAGTAAATATACTGAGATCATCAGCAATGCACTCCTCACCACTCCTCCCCCCCCCCCCCGCACCCTCCCCTCGCCCGCCCTCCGTTCACCCGCGACATAACTATATATTGAAAAGTAGAAACTGTATGCCCAACGCACCAAGTTATGGAGACAAGGGAGGTAATTTCATAGAAAACTAAGAAAATTAATATGAAATTCTTATTTTAGCATGATTCAATCAAACATTAATTGTTGCTGAAATCTCTTCAAAAAGCACATAAGCACATAAAAATCACAGTGAAACTGAAAAATGGCTCCCCTCGCAAAACAAAGATTGGTACCTAAGTACATGATGCACTTTCTGAGTAAACCTCTGTATCCACTATCTGCACGTGCAATTTCTTTTCCCTAATGCTTGTTGTTTTTGAGACCCACCGATTTCTTACATCATTACATAACCAGCAGAAAATGCACTGTCAGCTTTTTTTTTTTTTTAGTCAACCAAATACTTTTGAAAACATACCAAATACTTTTAAAAACACATCATGAAAAAACTGCCCACCCAAAATCATGACAAAATGACTTCACGTGTGTTGGTGGTAAAACTGCAAAGTTTGATCCGTCTCTAATACGTAAAATGTTATTAGTACTGCGATAAGTGACATATAACATCAAGTCGTCACTATGAACACGGCGTCGTGGGACTAACGATGCCATGACGTGAAGCTTGAAGTGACGTCATTTCGAGGCTCGTGCTGTTATTCTTCTTCAGAACAGCTATCGCTACGCCAGCCCACAGGCACAGAGCTTACGAATGGCCGGAAGCGCCGTGTGTCCGTGTTCATTTCTGTGTGCCAGTGTGTGTGGATCAGAGGGTGGGTTAGGGTAGAAGGAAATGGATCAGAAGGATAAGCTTGAAAATTAGGAAAAATTTTGAGCTGGGGTCCCATCTTGGTTTTACATATCATATACACCCTAATGACAAATGTTGCTTTTATTTGGTCAAATTTACTGTGTTTATGAAAAATGAAACTGTCTAACGTGTTACATGGATAGATTTTTAATATCGCAGTGAAGTATGTGACGTAATTGTCCATGGATGCCAGTGTTTGCGTGCGTGTGTCTGTATGTGTGTTCGAACGTGTGCGCGTGTGAGCATGTACAAGGTTATCATATTTGCACGTATGTTTATTATTCTCATATGTTCTTATGCGTGTTTTAATGTCGAAGCCAAAGTAAAATTTCCATCCCATGGACAATAAAGTGAATTGTATTGTATTGTATTGAGGTCATTTGTACCTAGGTACACTAACCACAAAGCTCTTGGAAATGGCGAAGAAGAAGAAATAACTTTAAGAACACATCATTACAGAATATCCAGTATGTATGCTTCTCTTGTTTTATCATCCCTTCCAGTCCGCATACTTACCTGGCCGCTCCACTGAAACTGCCCTGATTAGAATCTTAAACGATCTCCTGTGCGCTGCTGATAATAATGAGCTGTCTGTCCTGACTCTCCTCGATCTGTCCGCAGCCTTTGATACTATCGATCACTCCATTATTCTGTCTCGTCTTCTCTTTGACTATGGCTTCTCTGACCGTGCTTTACTCTGGAAGTAGTCATACCTCACAAACCGGCGACTAGATGTCTCTGTCAATGGCTGTCTTTCTGCCCCAGCCCCACTACTTTTCCGAGTGCCCCAAGGTTCTGTGCTCGGGCCGATTTTCTTCATTCGGTATAATTATGCAGCCGTTAGCTACTATTTTTTCAAAGTACTCTGTTAGACATCATATGTTCGCTGATGACACACAGTTGCACGATTCTGGTCCCGTTCCTGAAGCTGGTCGTCTAATTTCCAACATGGAAAACTGTCTGACAGATGTTAAAGACTGGATGATTAGAAATAAACTCCAGATTATAGATGTTATAACAGAGTCCAAGCTTATCACAGCTGGTGTGCGTCCTTCGCAGCTGTCCTGTCTTCCCAGTCACATGTCTGTCAAAATCAAATCACTTTCCCTGACAGTGTCAAAAACCTTGGTGTTTTCATTGACAGAGACCTCAAAATGGATAAGTATGTTAGTCATATGTGCAGATCAGCTTTTATTGAACTTCGGCGCATTAGCAGTGTTAGACAGTATCTGGCACCCGAAGCAACTGCCATCCTTGTCTCCTCCTTTGTTTTATCACGGTTAGACCATTGTAACTCCCTCCTTTCCGGCCTGCCTAAACCCCAGCTAGATAAACTGCAAAAAGTGCAAAACAGTGCTGCCCTTCTAGTTCTGCGCGTGCGTAAGCGTGACCATATCTCCACTGGCTGCCCGTACAAGAACTACGCATTCTGTATAAACTGTCCTGCATGTGCTTCAACTCTGTCAACCTGACTTCTCCTGCCTATATCTCTGACTTACTCCATTTGTATACTCCATCTCGCACCCTCTGCCCTTCTTCTGACATACGTAAATTTCGCCTTCCCAATTTCAAATGTAAAACACGTGGCGATCGCGCCTTCTCCCATCTTGGCGCCGCCACTTGGAACAGCTTCCCCGCCCCTGTCAGTAACTGTCAAACGCTCTCCTCCTTTAAATCGCTTCTCAAAACCCACCTCTACAATGCTGCCTTTCACTAGTTCATTTCCCCAGCCATGCACAATTCATCACCACTGTCACGTGTATACGTGTGTATGTGTGTGTGTGTGTGTGTGTGTGCGCGCGCGCGCGCGCGTGTTGTGCGTGTGAGTGTGCGTGTTGGCTGTTAACCTTTTCATTGTATCAGCGCTTAGAGCTACTTTTAGAATAAGCGCTTAACAAATCTCCTTTATTATTATTATTATTATTATTATTATTATTATTATTATTATTAAAATGTACTTTTATCCAAACAGTAAACACATTTCCTTGCAAAAATCAAAGAAACATGTACTAGGTAGGTCCACTCAAAATTGTTTTTGGGAAACTACCACCAAACAAATGCACCACTCGGAAGCACACGTTAAATGAAGTGCACATGCAAAAAATCAGAACTTTATGTTGATTGGCTTCCGAGATGTGTGTATTTGAATGACCTAAAATCTCCTCTTTTTGCATTTTTAAGAAAGAGCTATGTTTAGACACCTAAAAAACATAACGTGAAGGTAAAATTGTATGTTTTTTTACTGTCACGGATCACAACGTGTAGATTGCCCTGAATTTTTTGTAGTCCCACAAATTGATACGTTTACAATTACAGCACGCCTAAAATGACCAAAAATTCACTTTGGACATGTGTCAGAATGAGGGTTTATATGGCTTATATACACCCTTCACTAAAAACGTTATATCTTAGGTAATCTTCATCGTAGGCACATGAAACAGACACTAAAATGTACACAAAAACACAACGAACCCCCTTCTGTGTGATACTTGTACATTAAACCAAGTACATTTCATATATGAACACAACAATATGACATAATATCTTGCATTGTAGCGCTATATTTCATACATGGAATTCTGAATGCATTTCCATCATTTTTCAAATTTTCCAGCTGCTGGACGTCTGTTGGCTGTGGAAACAAGCAGAAGCAATCTCTTCTGGGATCCCAGAAAAGATTCCGGTGGGCCTTTTTCACTTTGAGAGGACGAAATAAAGCATTTGGTGGGAAAATAGGGTGTCACTGTCTAAGCGGGTAGGGGGGTGGGGGTGGGGTGTGTGTGTGTGTGTGTGTGTGGGGGGGGGGGGGGGGGGTAAAGATTCTGGAATCGATGCAGGTCTTTTTTAAACCGCGTAACCATTTTCTAAGGTTTGCTTACGTCAGCAAAAGCAAGAAAGAGCAAACATTTTCACCGATCCTTTTAGCTCACTGCTTACTGAAGGGCACACCTTCTTTACGCCTTACGGATGCTAGCTTCAGTCGTACAGACATGGATATGCTATGACTGCAAAAGCAGAAAAAGATGCAGTCGTTTTTTGACTGGTCGGTTGAGAAGATAGGAAAGAGTGGTCTGGAAAAGATATGTGGTCCGGGATGATAGCGACTCATTTCTTGGTCAAGATATTCATGTCTTTCTTCAAGTCTATATATTCTCATTTGACGGATACGCGTCTGTGTCATGGAAAGTACTGGATAGGCAGGCAAGGTTCATTAAATAAAGTTTGAGTTGAAGTCTGGTGTTGTTTGTCGTCGTTGTGTCATATCTGTAGGAAAAGTTTATTGTTGGTCGAAATGGGGGACGTTTTGGTTGATCATATCCTCGTTTACTCCCCTGAATTCTGTCTGACAGCATCTTGAAGTGTTTGTATAAATAAAATATAAAGCAACGAAACTATTTGTTCAATGTGATTTTCTTTTGTCTAAAGTAAGAGACTGACAAAAGAGTAAAACTTGAAAAATATAATAATAATAATAATAATAATAATAATAATAATAATAATAATAATAATAATAATAATAATAATAAAAATAATAATAATGTGTGTTCGTATCGTTTTCTTTATTTACAAAAGTACTGTATAACGACTAGAAAAACATTCAAAACAAAAATATTGTTTTTTCATAATTTAGGCAGTGAAAACCAAACGAGTTGGCATGCTGAAAAAGTCGTCTGCTACCTGGCAAAGAGTTGTCGTCCTTGTTGTGGACTAAAAGGGTTATTTCAAAGAAACCATCGAACATATTTTCTCAGAAAAATTCAAGTGCAAGGCTGAACTATTGCAATTATGGCGTGCATTTCAGTAGGACTAGACTTGTCAACGCTGTAATTTAGTTCAACAGAAATCATACCCCACGAGAAGGGCGTGAAGTTCAGGCCGAAAATCGACTACACACGGTAAAAATTAAACTGCGGGTCCAAATAATCAATTTTATCAATAAATTTTAGTTTATAATGACTGAAAGATTCTTTGCCTATCAATAATCATAACATTTGTGTACTTGCGCAATGTTTTCTACAAGTCACAAGCAAAGTTTGCGTCATAGTTGACGAAAGAAGCTTCTATCGTGGGCGCTATTGTGAAGTCGAAATTTGGGCGTTGGGGTGTCAGTTTCAAAGGCAATGCGCAAATCCAAGATTTGATCGTCCTTGTTGTCAGATGATATATCGATCGAAAGGTTGTTGACAACTGCATCTGTGCGTTGCCATATTGTTTTGGTTCGAAAACGTTTCTACGGTCACCTTCATGAGAGGATATGACACAGTTACCTATTTGGAGATTTTGAAACAACATGGACAAGTACTACACTTCGCATAGAAAACATTCTTTACTAAGTTTTGGGGACGATATCTTTCTAATGCCTGAAGATTTTAAAATTCTGTCTGCAACAGGAACAAGCTTACACCCAAAATTGCATCTTCTTCCGTTTTAAGTTACAACCGTTTCAACACGACACTCCCAAAATAGAAGGTTGCAAGGTGACATTTTCATGTGAGACGCATTGTTTATCAAGCACCGCCAACGTTTTCATCCGGAGTTTTGTAAATCAGGCTGTACCATTTAATAGGGCATTCATTTATCTCCAAATGATGCGAATGATTTTTATTTTGAAAGACAACAGGCTGCTGCTGTTGTGGTCTGAATAAGACATGCACGCCCTACAAAAATCATTTGTACCGGTTTCATACGCATATCTCCCATTTGCCGGCTAGTGATTTAAATTTCGAGTAATATCGTGAGAAGGAGGATCATTTCTCTTTTAAATGCAACCAAACACACACATTCTAAGTGAGAATTATCGATTTATGGTTGCATTTGAAAGAGAAATGATCCTCCTTTTCACGATATTACAAGGAAACTTAAATCACTGGCTGGCCGATGAACGACATGCGTCTGAAACTGGTACAAGTGATTTTTTTAGGGGGTGCATGTCTTATTCAGCCCACAACAACAACAGTTTTCTTTCAAAGTAAAAGTCATTCGCAGCATGTGGAGACAAATGAATGCCCTTTTAAATGGTGAAATCAGCTTTACGAAGCTCTCGATGAAACGCGAGTAGTCTGTGATAAACAACGCGTCTCATGTGAAAATGTTACCGTGCAACTTTCGATTTTTGGGGTGTCGCGTTCAAAAGATTGTGATTTAAAGGTAGCGCAACAAAACAAGATGCAGTTTTTTTGCGTTGTATTCACAATTGCGTAAGCGTTTTCGTGGTTTAGTCAGAATTTTAAAACCTTCAGGCATTAGAAAAATATCCTCTTCAAAACTCAGTAATTTTTTTATTGCGTAGTGTATATTTTCAGTGGAGAAACTCAGTTATCTCAGAAGTTTTCAAACTTTTGATAGGAAGGCTGAATTGTTCCATATACATGACGGTCCGTCGCTACGTGAGGATCCATCGCTACGTACACGTAGTACTAGTGTTGCGCACACTTCCGTGATCAAAGTGCTGTCGCCTGAACTGCATCGAGGATGCTGATGCCGATAGTGATAATGGTGGCTGTGATGATGATAGACAGACAGACAGACAGACAAACAGACAGACAGACAGACAGATAGAGCACCTGAACACGAGCCTCAGTGAGATCCGTCTTCATGGCGATCTCCTCCCGGGTATAGATGTCAGGATAATGGGTCTCAGCAAAAGCTTTTTCCAACTCCTTGAGTTGGGCGCTGGTAAAGGTAGTTCGAATCCTGCGCTGTTTACGTTTTTCCGGGCTCACCGCGTTTTCGTGCGCGTGTTGGTACATCTTGTACGGTAGACCTGCAACACGGGACAACGAAACCAGGCTGTCAGGTCATTCATGATAACACTCAGGACATTTCACTGACATTTCAAGATCTGCATGTGCTAATGGTCACCTTGCATTTAAAAGGGTTCAGAACAACCTCAACAATTTGTGAAGGGATGTCTGCACTTGAAAATGTTTACCTTCGAACAGGTTCATGTCCCGGATCAACTAAAAAGAAAAGGATTTACTGCAATAAATTATGCACAAGTGGGACAATTCTAAATACAAAACAAGATGTGATGAGCCATAACCCACAAAGTCTCTTCTATAGGAGAGCTGTCCTCCCTGTCATTGGTGTCTAACTGTTGTCTTTGCCTTGATTCTGATGTTGATATAATAAGCCTACTATTTATTGTAAAAGCCTTTCAGACTTGCCAGTGAGCTTTATAAAGGGTACGGTGTATACGCGGCATTGGTTTAAAAGCGTCATTAATCACGACGTAATATTAGTTTTTACGTAATTTTAGTTTTACGTGATATGAGTTTAACTTTGGCTCTGGATTCGAGACAAATAGTAAAAAAAAACACACTAGAATTTCAAGGTGCAATTTCAGTCTCGCTATAAGTTTTGTGAAGTGAGGTTCACTTGACCTAGATACATGGCATACTACTGTACACGTGTATGCTCTTCTGACAGTGCGCCGATGCGCGTGTGTGTGTGCGTGCGTGCATGAGCGCGTGCGTGCTTGTGTGTGTGTGTGTGTGTGTGTGTGTGTGTGTGTGTGTGTGTGTGTGAGAGAGAGAGAGAGAGAGAGAG
Source organism: Semisulcospira habei (assembly GCA_036245525.1). Classification (NCBI taxonomy): domain Eukaryota; kingdom Metazoa; phylum Mollusca; class Gastropoda; family Semisulcospiridae; genus Semisulcospira; species Semisulcospira habei. The sequence goes on along the minus strand of BTPG01000005.1, from coordinate 101,600,797 downwards.
AGAGAGAGAGAGAGAGAGAGAGAGAGAGAGAGAGAGAGAGAGAGAGAGAGAGAGAGAGAGAGAGAATCAATGAATCAATGAATCAATGAATCTTTATTTTACAACGGTAAAGATATTAACAATGCCAGAGGCAATGTCATTTTTCAAATCTGCCGTTAAGAGAGAGAGAGAGAGAGAGAGAGAGAGAGAGAGAGAGAGAGAGAGAGAGAGAGAGAGAGAGAGAGAGAGAGAGAGAGAGAGAGAATGAATGAATGAATGATACTTTATTTCTCAAGGATGGAAACAATATGCGTACAGGCCTCTTTTCGTGTTTGTCCTTGCGAAACTACAACATTAAAAACAACATTAAAACAACAGCACAAACAAGCGGCTACACCTACAGGTCAATTGTGTTACATTCAGATATAAGTTCACAAGTCGCTGAATGTTACAGTCGCGCACGCACACACGCACGCACGCACACTGACACGCACATCAATTGACAGGGTCTTGGAGGGGGGTGGGGGGGGGGGGCGAATTAAAGTGAGTGTTTATAGACATCGACTGCGTGCTTATGATACAGCTACTCTTGTGTAGGAATATAGTGAACAGGCAAAACACTACAGTAAAGAGAGATATATAAAAACTAACAAGTGCAAAACGGAGGACCACAACAATGTGCGCGTTAAAAAAGGAAATCATTGACTGGCTTTTTTGGACACATTATCTATGTTTATTTCAAGTTTGCTCTGAGATGTATTTAAAAGCTTTCGTCCTAATCAATGGAAGATGTCTCGTTTGCTGTATATCTGGAGGAAGTGAGTTCCATAAATAGGCACCTGCGTACGAAAGGCTTAAACAAGTCAATTCGGGGCCGTTTAATGACAAGACTGTTCCTCGAAGTGCTGTAAACCCTTTCGCTCTCAGTGAAAAGCTTAGCCAGGTAGAGGGGGCTTTCCCGTGCAGTGCTTTGTGCATAAGTACGCACTTATTTAACGTAAGATGTAGATGTAAAGGAAGGAGCCATGTTGCCTGAAGCTTTTCCTCCAAAGTTAGAGAGGGGATTAAAGGCCCTATACTTCCGCGGGGAACTGCTTCAAACCGCAGCCGTGTATTGTGGTATTTCATTACAGACTAAGTCCATTTGAACACCACAGGTACTCATTTTCCTCAAGACAACGTGACATCTGAACACTGTACAAAAACCTAGTTCATCTGACGTGTAATCATTCTCGTCTAAAAATAGATTAGCAGCAGACGACATAGATAGGGTGATAGTTTCGGCTGCTACAGACATGCGCATTGAATACAAAATATGGCATCACAGTGATTCAGTCTGTCAAGCAGACGCTTCTTTGGCGGTGTACCTTCAAAAGTGATTGTACAACTAGAATGACATTCCTTGCAAGGAATCAGCTTGGTGACTGATACAGAGCCTAGCAAACGGAAGTTAATAGTAGCGTCAGAGATTTGAAATACTGCGCCAGACTGACAGGGCTGGTGCGAGATCAGTGCCGAGTCAGGAGCGGGCAAGACCCGTTCGTGGAGAGGAGAAAAATCAAGTTCCTGGCCGTTGAGAGTGACTGAGACCAATCGACGCAGAGATGAAAACAAAGCTACATTTCGACTTGTAAGTACCATTCCGAACATTTTATATGACCCGTGTACGCTACGTCGTCCTTTACTATGATGTTCTCTTGATTCGACACATTTCACGCTCGTGTGTTGAGCCAAGATTACACTTCAGAAAGAGGCAGGAGACGTGCAGTGAACCACAGGTGTTCGTTACACACTACAAATGTGTCGCAGTAACGACAGTATGATACACACGAGGCGTGATGTTGGAAAGTTTTACCGGCTGTGGGCTGGCAGTTGAGCCGCGCCTGTGAACAGGCATGTACAAACGCTTTCTAGTCGGCAGTCAGTATGGTACGAAGTACTGACGTCACAGCATTCAGTAACCACAGTAACCTTTCAGCAAGTGGCAACTGGTCGGCTTCAGGAGATACAGTTTATTCTTGTTCAGAAGTATTCACGGTTTACAATTCTGAGCATGCCGTTTATTGATCGCATGGTGTGTGTGTGTGTGTGTGTGTGTGTGTGTGTGTGTGTGTGTGTGTGTGTGTGTGTGTGTGTGTGTGTGTGTGTGAAGTTGTAAATGTGTGTGTGTGGAGTTGTAAATGTGTGTGTGTGTGTGTGTGTGTGTGTGTGTGTGTGTGTGTGTGTGTGTGTGTGTGTGTGTGTGTAGTTGTAGGTCTGGATGTGTACAGCTGACAATGTCACATGATTTTCTTTCAGATGTATTTCGCGAATGACCCCACAGAAATCAAGACTCAATACCTGTCAGGTTAGTACTCCCTTTCACTAATGTCTTTAATGTGTGTAAATGTTACATATGTACCATGAATCCATTTTCATACCAGGAATCCATTTTCAAATGATACTGACAGTTGTGCAATACAGACTTTTTTGAAGTGTAGTTGGATGAGAAGTATAATTTCTGTAGTAACAGTGATTTGAATTATAACACAGTAATGTTTTTGCCTGTCTATTAAAAGTTTTAATGTGTAGAGTGTTCTCCATAGAGTACCCGAAATGGTACACGAGGCGCAATGAGCTTACACATTTGGTTGTCACTGTATACTACCACTGTATACTATACAGTTGCATCTATTTCAACTAAACAAGAAAAATTAGAAGTGTACATGACAGGTTGTACAGTTCACTTGATGTAACCTGATCTCACCTTTTGTTCTTGGCTTTGGTAATGCTGAATTTTATGTGCATACAGTCTGTACCTGTGTGCACTTGCTTTCTCTGTATCAAAGTGTGTGCAATTTTTGTAACACACACACACAGCCACACACACACACACACACACACACACACACACACACACACACACACACACACACACACACACACACACACACACACACACACACACACACACAAACACACACCCATCCCATGTGTTGTACTTAAAATAGTTCCTAGTGTACCGTGTAGTATGTCATTATGATATTATCACCCCCATTTATGTTTATGCATTACTTTATAATTTATAGTTGAAGATGCAGGTGATTTTGAGACGTATGCAGCACCTTGCCTCATTAATAGCACTGTTTTGCACTGTACTCTTCCAAGCTGTTTCCCTTTCGCCAATTGTTAGGGCGATTGTACAAATCAGGACATAATCCCCCATGACAAGTTTTCACTATTATGCTTCATTTTTTTCAGACTCCAAAGAGCGCTGAGGCTGACAAGAACTCAAAGAGCAGAATTTGATACATTTGGGACTGGATGCCACAGACAGTACTTAGAACTGCGACAGTGTCTCTCCAGTGGCTGTTGTAGTCTCTCTGCTTAAAAACCACTTATTTAGTATTGCTACATGCTGCAGAATGATGAAACAGTGTGTCTCCAGAGATTACAGGTTTCGCTTATATCACATAAAGAGCGATCAACCATACAAAACATTTTTGGGACTGATAAGGATTTGACTGATGGTGTAAAAATATATACTTCCAAAAGTGTATGTCTTTATCTTGAAATACTACTGCTTTGGGGGAGGGTTAGACACACGCACAATTAAAGTTAGGGTAAAACTATACTTGTTCACAGAATGGCATTTTGTCGTTACTGGAATGCTGTAAAAGTCATGTACGGTTTGAAAATCACTTTTCCACCCGTTGCAGAGGATGGGATGTCATTTACAGTGGCTGTTGAGATCAGTGTTTTGATTTCTTTTTTGATCAATAAATCAGAGAAACATTGATTGTTTGTTAAAAAAAAATTGCAAGAAACTGGAGCATGTTGTGTCAGTGGTGTGTGTGTGTGTGTGTGTGTGTGTGTGTGCGCACTCAAACATGTGTGTTCTCATGCATGTTTGTGTACTCATGCATGCGGTTTGTGTGCAAGGCTGTGTGCTCGAGTATTTGTGTGTGCATAGTACGCATGCTAGCGCGCGCGTGCGTGCGTGTGTGTGTGAGTGCGTACAACAGATAAAGGTATGTGCATATTGTCATTTACAGAGTGAAATCTGTGAAGTGTGTGTGTGTGTTTGTGTGTGTCTTCACATGCATGTTTGTGTACTTCATGCCTGTGGTGTGTGTGCAAGGTTGTTTGCATCATATGTGTGTGTGCTCGTGTATTTGTTGTGGTTACGCATGTTCGCGCGCGCACGTGTGTGTGTGTGTGTGTGTGTGTGTGTCACTGTGTGTGTGTGTGTGTGTGTGTGTGTGTGTGTGTGTTCAGCACTACAGATAAGGTACGTGCATATCGTCATGTACATAGTGAAATCTGTGAAGTGCTGCCCACGATTCACACGCACGTAAATTGTGCTCTTGCACCCCAGTGCCATGGTTACTGTTGTGACATTGGTGCAAACACACAACATCAATTAGGCTATGCCCGATAACTTACCCCGCTCCCAAACACACACACACACACACACACACACACACACACACACACACACACACACACACACACACACACACACACACACACACACACTGGCCGGCAGACTGACACACCGTGACCAGACATGCTTAATAATACTCTGACAGTGTCTTTTGGGTTTATTCCGGTTCATTTAGGTAAAAAGACGGACCGACAACGGAGACAACAATGGCCGCATACGAGTTTGAGCGGCACATTGTTCGCTTTGCAAAACGAACCAGTGCGCGGGTATTCTGACAAACCATACATTCTCACAGCTCTGAAACACCATTATTTGACTTGTAAGTGTGTTCTATGTGTATAAATTGTGCATACTCGGTAAACGCTTTTTTCAACGATTTTTTAGCCCACGGATAGAAACTTAGGGGCTTTAAAGGAGAGAGAGAGAGAGAGAGAGAGAGAGAGAGAGAGAGAGAGAGAGAGAGAGAGAGAGAGAGAGAGAGAGAGAGAGATGATGATGATGATGATGATGATGATGATAATGATGAAACGTTTTTATGATTCAGGATAAAGTTTTAGGCATAGCAATGCCTAAGCTTCCAAACTGTCCTGCTACTCTGCACATATACGAGAGAGAGAGAGAGAGAGAGAGAGAGAGAGAGAGAGAGAGAGAGAGAGAGAGAGAGAGAAGTCAAATCTGGAGTATATGTGGTGACGACGTTGCTGCTTTTACATCACCGTCACTGTATTTTCATCAGAAGCCAAAGTTGTTTTTTTAAAATACTTTTTAAATTTTTGTTTTGATTATGCAAAGAATTATTTTTTAATTAAGTTGAAAAGGTACGACCCTGGCTAGCAAACTTATCAAATGTCTTTGTGCAAACTAGCTATATCCAACATTTCAAATGAATATGACAAAAACATAGAACTGCGGACTCTAGTTTGGGTCAACCAACTTTCTATAAACGATCATTGAACTCTTCAATGAGACCTTCAATTTCAACATGCTCAGAGGCTGTCCCATACACCCCTTTAATGAAGCATTTCCTTACTTTTCAAGCTTGTACATACACAGACATCGGAGATTCTCGTGTCTACATACATACACACACACACGCACGTACACACACACACGTAAACACACACGCACGTACACACACACGCACGTACACACACACACACACACACACACACACACACACACACACACACACACACACACACACACACACACACACGACGTTTCGCGCCAAAATACGTTCTGCAGCAAGGTTAGCATAACAGACATAACGTAATTTTTATCTTGTTACTTCATTGTCAGGGTTTGATGCCTGCCCGTCTATGACGCCATGCACATGCTGTTAAAAGCAGTCCACTTCGTCCCATCCTAAACAAATCTCTTCTATACTCAGAGAAAAAATAATCCGCTAAGATCCATCCATAAAACAAGACAATAAAAGTATCTTTGTTTGTTTACTTTACATGTTGAGCCTACTGTCCGAGCTACCTGCCCGAGTTATCGCCCTTAGCTGCCTTGGAAAACTGGACATATTGTGTGAAGCACGTTTCGCCCCCCCCCCCCCCTACCACCACCACTACCACCCACACACCCCTGTTGTTTGATATTTTGGCGAGCGTTGAGAGTTTTGACAAACGCTCGACCTCACTAAACACTTTGTTATATCCGATTTTTGTTATATCCGTCCTTGTTATAAACGGAGTATACACTACGCATAAAAAACCCCCCAAAAAAACTTTACCACTTTACAAAGTTTTGGAGACGATATCTTTCTGAAGATTTTAAAATTCTGTCTGAAACACGAACACTCTTACACGCTTATGGATACAATGCAACAAACTGTATCTTTTTTCATTTGCGTTAGCTTTAAAGATACAACACTTTGAACACGACACCCCCAAAGTCCAAAGTTGCAAAGTAACATTTTAACGTGAGACGCATTGTTTATCAAGCACTGCTCAAGTTTCATCCGGAGCTCTGTAAATCTGATTACACCATTTAGAAAGGCATTCATTTTATCTCCTAATGCTGCAAACGATTTTTATTGTGAAAGAAAATTGCTGCTGTTGTGGTCTGATAAAGACATGCAGCCCCAAAAAATACTTGTACCGGTTTAAGACGCATATCTCCCATTTGCCGGCTAGTGATTTAAATTCCGAGTAATATCGTGAGAAAGATGATTATTTTAAGCGAGCATTATGGATTTTATCGTAACAAAAGCCGACCTACCCCCGAATCAAAACATTTCGTTGGTCTCTTCTAAAGGTCCCGCCACACGGGCCGGTTGTGCCCCGATTTTGAAGCCGATTCCGATCCGTTTGCGATCGGATGACGTCAATTATCCGATCCGGTCCCAATCGGCTTGGAATCGGGTGACTAGAACCTGCTCTATATTTCCGATCCGAATCCGTCCCGATCGTAAGCTTCAACCAATCAGAGCGCGTCTCGCAAAGCATGTCGTTTCAACAGGGTTTGCAAATGGCCGAACACGCCTGTTGTGATTACGACCGCCGTTGCCGCTGATGTTTCGCACGCCTCTTCCCGAATATGATCCAAAACTGCTGATAATGCATCATCATCACTGTCAAAACTAGCAGTCATTTTGCAGAACAGGTACGACTTTGATCTTCGGTTCAAACCGGTCGGCTAAACTTGACAAGTCGAGAAATGTCAGTGTGGCACTGCACACGTTTTTTTTAATCCGGCCCGATCACCTACCGATTCGAAAACTGTTCGGGAATCGGCCTCAAAACCGGGCTCGTGTAGCGGGGCCTTAAGAGGAAAAAGCAAACACTTTGTTTCTGAGGAATTAAAAAAAAATGAAATGGCTTAGAGCGTTTCATGAGGCGTTTTTAATCCAGTCATGCTCATGACACAGCATAATAAGTAGTACCACAGAATAACACACATTTCACCGTCTCTTTGAGTCCGTGTGTGCGTGCGTGCGTGCATGCATGCGTACGTGCGTGCGTGCGGGTGTATGCGTGTGTTTAAGTGTGCATGTGCTAACGTGTGTGTAACTGCTTTATTGCTTCATGTTCGTGTGATTAGTCGACTGGCTACTTGTTTATTTGTGTTGTTTCTTTATTGTACAAACAAAATTACACTTATCAACATAACCACCATCAAAACAGCAGGAGAAAGGACAAAGAAAAAACGGGAAATAAGAGTAGCAATAACTCGTATGAAGCCACATAT
>BTPG01000005.1:101333197-101588197 GCA_036245525.1 Semisulcospira habei | reverse complement strand
TGGGAGACACAAACCAGAGACGAGTGGGTGGAGGCGAATGGGTGGTGGGGATAGCATGGAGGACAGTGGAGAAGGCTGAGAGCTACACTGGCTATCGATCAGGCCAAGCTCACCCCGACAGACATGTCTTGCCTCGATCAATGGGCGGGCCACTGTGGGCCGCACCAGCTATCTCGCACCGACCCTCGGAGAGGGACGACTAATCTGGTTAGCAAAAGACACGGGATCACTGACTGTGACGTAAATTAGGTCTCACATATTGATATTAGTTTTATATTGAAATAATTTGATCAGGCACCAGCGCTTTTCAATGCAAAACACGAGTAATTGTACGGAGGTTCGGCCTAGTGTGATGCTTCTGAGATTGAAGAAGGAAATTAAACGGTCACTCGTCTTTTGCTCCAAGGCCGGAAAATACGCGAAACAATGGCGTGCCGGCGCTTAATTGAATAAAAATCGAATTAGACGGCAAACGGGATGGCACCTAATCTATCAGGGGGCTTACGTGTATATTTTCCCATAATATAATCAAGCTGTTTGCGACGATTGTTAAGGCAATTATTCCCCAGGCGAGCAGCTAGATCACTTCACTGGTTACTCGCAGCTTCAATGGAAATACGCGGTCTTCATACTCATGCAGAAACTTAAAGGAAAACGCTAAAACCCCACAACTTGTAGGACCTGACACGATTATATGAGAGAGAGAGAGAGAGAGAGAGAGAGAGAGAGAGAGAGAGAGAGAGAGAGAGAGAGAGAGAGAGAGAGAGAGAGAGAGAACCATATATTTTGTGGGCTGATGGACCATGGCAGTTAAAACCCTGTACTGCGTATAGCGTACTTTTTTGTCTACCGTATTTAAGTAAGATGAGGATTTCACCCCAAAGTCTACCGCATTGTTTGGAGCTCACATGCGTTTATCTTTTAGGAACATGCAGAGTTGTTCACATTTTTAGGCTGATCCATTTCCCTCCTCTCTAAGCCAACACCTGATCAACACACACGTCGGGGCACACAAATAAAGATGATCACACTGCGCTTCCCGTCATTAGTGTGCCGCTCTGTGGGCTCGTGTAGCGACAGGGATCCATCTCCTTCTACTCTAACCCACCTTCTGATCCACACACCCTGGCACACAGAAATAAAGACGGACACACGGCGATTCCCGCCATTCGTAAGCTCTGTGATCTGGCATAGCATAGCTATTCTGAAGAAGAATAATAGCACGAGCAGCAAAATGTTATGTCATCTTTAGTCTAACGACGCCGTGCTCATAGTGACGAATCGATGTTATACGTCACTCATCGCAGTACTAACATTTGACGTATCTGAGAGTCAACTTTGCAATTTTCTTGCTGATTTTCACGCCTAGGGCTTACAGGTCACAATTTGACCTAATCCTACTCCACGCCCGGGACAAACAGCAGGGTTATGCAAACTATGTTTATGAAAAGTCATGCAGGTATTATTGACAAGATAGTGTTTTTTTCGTAAAAGAAAACTTAAAGTTGTGTTAGCTATTTTACAAATGACTCCTAAAAAGTGGTGCAGAACATTGTCTGATTTTCACACCTAGGGCATACAGGTCATAATGGACCTAATCGTACCCGACAGCCGAGACAAATTGTAGGCTTATGTAAATACCGTATACGAAAAATCATACGTGTATTAATGAGAAGATTGTTTTTTTTTTTTTTTTATAAAAAAGATTCAATTGTTATTAACCCATTAAACCATATAATTCGTGAAATTAACCCCCAAAACGTGAAAATATATATTTTTTTCAAAAGATATTTAATTATCACTCAAAAGGTTCTAGAGGTACATTGTTGGTTAACGAACTCATTCAATATCATCATCATCATCATCAGTCCCTTGCCCGAACTGGGCGTTGGGGGGACTGAAAGGCAGCAGCAACAGACAGTGCTCTCCACTGAGTTCTATTTTGGGCGGTGGCAAGCAAGTCTGGCATCTCGAGTTCGGTCCATTCTTTTATGTTTGCGACCCAACTCTTTCTCTGACGACCTCGCCGACGACTTCCTTCGAGAGTGCCTTGGAGGATAGTCTTGGACAAGGTGTTGTGTCGGGTCACGTGGCCAAACCAAGCAAGCTTGCGCCGTTTCACGGTTGCCAGAAGGGGTTCATGTGGGCCCACCAGGGAAGTGACGATGCTCCGTACATATTCGTTGGTCTTGTGCTCGCGGTACGAGATGCGGAGCAACTTCCTCAGGCACTTGTTCTCAAAGGCCTGGATTTTCTTTTCTGAGTCTGCAAGCAGTGTCCAAGTCTCACAGCCGTAGAGTAGAATAGACACTACGAGGGACTTGTAAAGCCTGTACTTGATGGTGAAGCTGATGGAGTTACTTCGCCATATCCTGTCTAGCCTGGCCATTGCGGATGTTGCTGTACCTATCCTGATACGGATCTCGAATATATATTCAATATATTCCTTTTATCTAGCTATACGCAATATATCTATTAACAATAATAAAAATTACGGACTCCAGTGTGAATCAACCGGTTAATGTGAAACGGCCATTTTCTCGCCAATGAGCATCTTAATCAAAAAATCGAAAAAAAGGTCTCGAGATTATTCTTTTAGGGATAATATACTAAAATTTCAAGCTCGTCCGTCCTCAAACGCTGGCTCAAGTCGCTGTCACATCCGCGCGCGCGCGCGCACACACACACACACACACACACACACACACACACACACACACACACATACACACATACACAAACACACATACACAAACACATATACATACACACACACACACACACACACACACACACACACACACACACACACACACACACACACACACACACACACACACACACGCGGCGCTTGGCGCCAAAAAGACGTTCTCTAGCAAGGTTTGCGTAGCTAGACTTGACGTCATTTTTATCGTGTTACTTCTTTGTCAGAATAACTGCGCCGCACGCCGAAAACGTCATGTGCATGCTCCGGAATGCGCTCCGACCCAGCCCCATTTCAAAGTCTGCCGTATTTTAAAATACGGTAGATCAAAATAATGGTATGCTGACGGATCAAAACATTCACAAATGGTGATCTCTTAAGTAGCTGTATGCTGGTTTCGCATATTACTTTGAATCTTATAAAATGAATTCATGCCAAAGATTATTTTGTTTATTACGCGCGGGGAACATTGGGCTGCCTTCTCTGGATGTGAAGACTCGTCGCCGCAAGGCAGCGCCAAGCGGCCTGCATAGGTCTTTCTGTTTGTTTGCAGTAGAGTTGCATACCGGTACGAAAACCCGTACCGGTATTTTAACGGTAATTGTTGGACATATCAGTCTTTTCTTTCGGCATACCGGCAACCGCTAATATCACTGTTTTACACCACACACATGAACGCTCACACAGTCACGCACACACATTACTCTCTCTGTCGCTGTCTCTGAACACTACAAATTAAAGTAAATGAATCAATGGTTAATAGTCTACTGCAACAAACATTGATGAAATTTCACAGCTTTGGTGTATGAGAAAAATTCACACTAATCAGCCCTTTTCACATTTAAGTTTTGCTGTTAACTACGCGTTAGAAACATTAGCTCCGACACAAACTTTTCCACTGCAAAAACAAACCCATTGAACATGTTTATGAACATCTACTTTTGGGTGTCGTAGCTAGTAGACGACCAGTTTAAATGGTAGCCTGACATAAAGCTGGGTAGTGCATGATTTGCCTGGCGCCATGGCAATCGGCTGCAACTTTAATGATTGACCTATATTGCCAGCTATATGTACGTATCAAACGATGTGGAAAAGTGATGTAAATGTACAAAGCTGGACAAAAGCACAAAACAGCTCACACTAGTTAATACCGGCCAAGCAATCTGCTACTGTCTTCTCTCTACTTTTATGTTTTGGTTCATTGCTAATATTAGCTCAGTGTACCGGTACACGGCACCCTTATCACTATACCGTAGAGGTACAATGCCATACCGGTTTTTTTCCCTCTGTATACCGGTAATACCGTGCAACTCTAGTTTCAAGATGCAATTTCAGTATCGAATGTAAGGCAATAACTGTTGAAACTTCGGCTGCATATTATGGGGTGCAGGTACTGGCAAGGGTATCACTGACCACTAGCAAAATACTAATTTCAGGTTGATATTTCTATCTTAATATTTTATACAAATATAGCAGCACAAAGCATTTCAAGTGAGAATATTCTATGTGAAATACGTGTACGGCCGGCAAAGTAGGTCGGGTTCAAAATCTTGCGACAGCAGATCAAACGCTGGATGATTCAGACGCCTATAATAATTTTCTGTACTCTGGAAACATTAACGGGACTTGCTAAATTTTCATATGAAAAATTGCCACCACCACCACTTTGGTTCCGATAGCTCGGTTTTGTGGTGTAGGATAACATCCTGAATTGCACTTCTCGATGTCTACGCTGTGCAAGCCACAAACAACAATTCATGGTAACTCGATCGTTAACGAAGTTAGGCTCAGGCAGACTCTCCAACACCTACCAAAAAGTCGCCTCCCATTCCTCCATGCATATTTTCGTTCGCCTCTGATGTTGACAACTTTGGGTCGCCTGCTGCTGTTGGGGTTGTGCTACATTGTCCATACCAAAGTGGGAGGAGCATTTTGAGGGGCAACCTTCAGAATCCCAGTTGCTCTCTGAAAACACGTACTAATTTGCTGATGTCCCTCAGCCCTAGCCATAAGTTCTAACTTTCAGCCAGCTAACCTCACTGACAGACAAAAGCCACACTTTAGATGCCTACCTTCCTTGAAATTGTTGCCGATAGAAAGAGAAAATTCGAAATGAATATATTCAAGAAGATAGGAAAGAAGTTAGTTTTACACGTACCTCGCAGTATGGGTACAGGCACACTCTAAATCTGTAGATTTGCTCACACACTGGACACGTCTGAATGCCATTGTGTTACCAAAGAAAGACTAAGTTTATTAAGGGACAGATTTTCCTTTCAGTACTTTCTTCATATGTTGCAACATAATATGTTTTGTGACGTTTTATTATTTTTTTATAATTATTATTGCGTAACTGTATCACGTCATGTGTTCTTGCAAAGGAAGTGTCCAATTCAAACCCAATATTTTTCGCGTCCTCGATTGCTTAGGCTGACTAAATTGGCAAGATGTTAATTTTTCTTTATAAAAAAACAAGTACAGGCGTGTATCCATATAGTAACTGATACATATTAATATTAATATAATCAATTATATACAGTAAAGTCCGGATATAACAAATTCGCAGGGGACCGAGATTGTTTTGTTGTTATAAGCGGAATTTGTTATAAGCGAAATGTCAGACTTTCTAATGGAATAATCCCAAAATATCGACAAAGGTTTGTTTTCAGCCTATGTTCGTTCATTTACAGGGGCATTTTAATGTAGAATATCTTAATTAGAGTAGTTTGCAATTAGCATTCGTGAACGAGAGTTTATGTTTTACTAATGTTTTCTTTTTCTTTTTATGTGTTAAGTAAAAATCATGGGGAGGAGAGGGCGGGGGAGGGAGGGGGGGGGGGAATTTAGTCAAATCAGCTACTCCCTAAATTGGTGTCCATCGTGAGCTTAACATCCCTTCTTGGCGGTGAGCGTGCGAGTCGTCTTAGCTTCATATTCACAATTACAGAAAACAGCGGATATAACAAATTGCCAGCTTTTTATGTTATAAACCAAGTTTCAGATTTTTAAAATAAAGTTCTACATATGTCTTACAGATACATGGTTAATGTAGATACATTTGATTAACACGTTTCCATTTTATTTAAACACAGAAAATAATACGATTTTTTTTATTTTTGGGAGGAGGGGGTGGATTAAGCGTTCACTCCCGAACCAACTCGAGACTTCTTTTTGGCGACGTGGCTGCGACTCACCTTTAGCTTAAATAATAATTTTACTTTTGTTTCACAAGTATTCTCGTTATTGATCGCTCCAGTAAATAAGCACTCGTCTCTAAGTTCGAACAAACATTAAAACGACCTGCTCTAGGGCGGGCCTTCGCCGTTACAACAGACCGGGTTTTCAGTGTCGTCTTGCTTTAACTTTTATACCCTTCTTTTCACAATCCATCTGAGCAGGCACACCATTGTTTGATATTTCGGTGGGTGGTGAGGGTCTTGACACATGTATCCCCCCACCTCCCCCCCCCCCCACCACTCCGACCCCATCCTCCCGTGTTCTTTGATATTTTGGCGAGCAGTGAGAGTTCTGACAAACGCCTACACCCCCCCCCCCTTCCCTCCGACCCCCCCCCCCGCGCCCCGCCCCCCGCCCCCCCCCCCACAATTAACTGTATACAGTTCAAAGATAAACCCAACGAAGAATGAAGCACGCTTAGAAAAGACAGTTACAACTTTCTCCACGCACTGTGATGTTGTTTCTCTATTTTGAAAAAAAGTTTATATTGATAAATTGTGTTTTATGTCTTTTCCAAGCGTGCTTCTTTTTCGTTGGGTTTTTCTCTGCATTTGGGTCTGGATTTTGTATACAGTTCGTATATCCTACCAAGAACCAAAGTCTCTGCCGCTGATCACAGCTAACCTTTGTACACGACCACGATCAGTACTTATAGATGCAGGAATGCACATGGAAGCGCGATATTACGAGACCGTAACGTGCCAAAGCAAAACGAACGAAACGTCTGAATACACAGCCAGTTTTAAGTAGTTAACAAAAACACGCAAATTCTGCGAAAATGGAGCATTCTCCTGTTTCCTTTGCTGCTTATAATGTAAAGGTTTGTTAAAAGCGGACTCAGCAACGCCGCCGTGACTGAAATTTTTTTTTGTTATATCCGAAATTTTGTTATATCCGACCTGGTTATAAGCGGATTAATTTTACAAAGTCAAAGAACAGATTTGGCCGGGACCTCCCCAAAAGCTTTGTTATTTCCAACCTTGTTATAAGCGGACTTGATTATATATATTTTATGAAATGGTGATATAAATTAACGAATTATAATGGAATATGTCAGCCAAGTACACTTCCAAGATACATAAAATAAATACTGTGAATCTTACTAAAAACAATTCGAAATGCTTACTGCAGCAATTCCAGGCTATCTGACAACGGAATCACAGGATTTTCAATTCTGCGTGCTCACAGTATTTCCAGAATGAGGACAATACTATGGAACATATTTTAGGAGCCCCTGTATGCTTTTTTCCCTGTCTTTCTCAGTGCTAATGATGGTAACAGGTTTTGAAGAGAAAAAGCATGGCAAGAGGCTGTATTTTGTGTGACGGCGTATGATCACAGTCCACGAGGACAGGTCAATCTAAATTTGACCATTTGGTGCAGAAATGGCTTGATTTTTCAAATATGTGGCTGCTTGTCACCCATCAAACGAGCACATGGTTTTAAAGATGCAGAGAAGAAAAAGAAATGCCTATACCTATGCTATTAAAACGGCAATAACTGGAGGTATGACAGCTTGGGCGGAGCAGGCATTGAATCTACGGAAGGGCTGGACCATGGGAACGCAAGGAAGTCATTCCTAGAGGCCCATGCATGGGTATGAAATTACGAGGATTAAAAGGCAACCTGCTTAAATAACAGGGTACTCTGGTGGCTCAGGTGATAGAGTGTCGAACTCTGGATCGTAAGGTCATGAGTTCGAACCCAACTTTTGTATGGACCCTATTTGGTGCCCCGTCTTTGAAATCACCTTCATGGTGGCAAAAGATGTTAAGACCTAAGGATTAACATTTCTTAAAAGAACAGATGAAGGACTTACCGAGAAGATGCAAGCCAGACGAGGAATGTGTTGGTGTGTATCCTTGTCTGTATCGTGTGTCATTTTCTGCAACGTGCAAATAGCAAACGTTAAAACACCACACACACACTAACACACACACATACGCACGCAAGCACGCACGCACGCACGCACGTACACACACACACACACACACACACACACACACACACACACACACACACACACACACACACACAAATATATATGAGGACGAAGTGTATATGATTTTGTCCTTGCATGTCTCGTCTTTGTGCGCACATTAAAAGTTCCGTCTCCGCCATTCATTAGAACGAGTCGAGTGGGTACTTCTGATAAACTTAACAATATAGCCCAGTGTTTATGTCGTCTATTAAACTGCTATCCCTATTTATGCACATTCGGTTCCTATCAAAGCTGTTCGATGTCCTTAAACTACTGAGGGCAGGTTATAGCTTATAGCTCTTAACACAATTTATAAGGTTTAGAATTGTTTTAGTCGTTGTAGTGCGTTAGATGCAAGGACGTTTTAAAAGCATTTAGGGAAACTTTTCGCTTCTAACTTTAGAAGTGCCAGAGCTGTTTTTAAAGCTAAAAACGTTTATAAAAATGGTCGGCATTGTGCGGTCAGCCGCTTCATTGCAATCGACGTCAGCGAAGAAAAGAGAAATTCTGTGATGGAATAAAATGGTGAACAACATCGGTTCCATCGTTTAGGTTCTTGGACAAGGGTTGACATAGTACTGTTAGCCTTGAGTCGAGTAAGCTGTTGGAGTGATCGGAGATCAGCTTCAGTTAGGCAGTCGGTGTCGTCGAAAAGGCTCCAACAGAAGACTTTTTTTCTTTTCATTTTATTTATTTATTTATTTATTTTATTTCTTAAATAAGTGAAGGAATCCATCCTCAGACACTAAATTATCGCATCAGTTCAAAGCTATTTTAGTCGATGAGCGTCAAGAACAACGTGATTTGCAGTCCTGCATGATTATAATATTCTCCGGTTTGCTGTAGACATAACGCAAATTGTATTTTATTATGACAACCTTGAACGTGGATGAAAGCTATTAAGAAGAGATCAAACAATCTACAGTAGCATAGATTATATCAACAGAGTTGGATAAAGTGGTGAAATCAGGGGAAAAGGACAGAAATCGCATAAAAAAAGGAGTCCGAAAAGAGGCAACAAGTTACCTTACTCTGGAAGGCGTGCTGAGCTCACTGAATGGGGCTTCAGTGTATTGCTTTTTGTGCGTTTCCAGTAAATGATAATATATGCTAGAAGCTGATAAATCTGTCTGCTTTATATCTCCGTGAATTTTGTGTGCGAAGTCCGGGTTTCTAGCGTTTCAAATGTATCACGTTTCCGATGTCAACAAAAAGATCGTGTGCAAGCGTTGGCACGTCGTACGGTAAATGTCGTCGGTACAAATCAAAAGTGCACACCAAAAACTTACGAAACGGGCATATTTGCAGTCAATCTGTCCATTTCTTTGCTAATCAAATCAGTTTTTGTCCACCGTGTCACAAATAAAACGCTAGAAACCCGCTAACTTAAACATCGGTTATCTGCAAACGGAAACAACCTCCAGTCATTTTTCACTTCAAAGGTGGGAAATCGAGCTTCAAGCACAGCAACGGATGACAATTTTTGTCCATCACCAAATGTATGTTTCGAACATACAGAACCCAGCAAATCTGACACCACTGAACACGTTTCCTCGCGCAAATTCCCTGTCGCACGCCACCGATGTAGGAGAAAACAGGCGGATACGTGGCCTTAGATGCCACCACAGACACAAATAACTATGTCTATTTATGAACCTGGGTGTGATACTTCCGATGTGTCTTTGTCAATATTGTGTGCCACCTATTGGACTGTCAACTGACAGCGCGGAGATTTCGTTTGACTGTAGTAGTCCCGGGCATTTATGAAACACCTAGTCATCCTTGCGTCACAAGGTTTCTCAACGGATATACTGACGATGTCCTAAATGCATACAAGAACATCGGCAAACATCGGCCTAGAAAAACATACTGAATTCGTAAAATGCAAAATTAGACAATTATTATTTAAAACAAAAGCATTCACCGATCACAGCTTTTCACACATTTCTGGCTTCAAACAGTCGCTGCAGTACCATCGGTTTTGGTAAGAGCCAAAGAAGTATGGAAAACTATGTGCATTAAACATTTGAAGGTAGACTGTAACGTTGGACTATGTTTCATCAATTTTGGGGGGTTATTCTATGCAACGGTTATCACACTGAATGACTGACTAAATGATCAGATTAGATCTGATTAACGAACAGGCATGAACACACGCAGGAAACTAGACGAATCGGTCATTTACGTTGGCGGACGCATGCATAGTAGATTTGTGTCACGTCAATATGGTCTGCACAACAAATATCTACAAATGCCACGCTCGATACAGCTTTACAATACAATACAATACAATACAATACAATACAATACAATACAATACAATACAATACAATACAATAATACTTTATTAATCCCTCATGGGGAAATTCACTGTCTGCCCATACAACACATTGCATCATCATCCACTCATGCTATTAATTAAAAAACCCTATAACTCTCAGTTAAAGAGATGAACTGCAACAGACGTACCTTTGTAACCCTCTTAGCATCAGAAACACTTATGGTTTATGCTCCCCGGCTGTGCTTCTGGTGTCGGCAATGTTGCAGTGAACTACTGAAAGGGCTAGTACTAAACAACTAAAGAATGTTGACAGACACTATCTACTGATATTACTGTTGAAAAGGGTAACAGCCTGAGGGACAAAAGAGTTGGCCTAACGTGATGTACTACTTTTGGGTACTCGAAGTCTGCTGTCAAATTCATATCTAAGTGGATGTGTTTTGTCATCAAGAATGTCAGCCAGTTTGTTCGTAATCCGTCTGTTGTACAGTGTGTCCAAAATATATTGTGCTCTACCAATCACCCCGCCCGCTTTCCTGATTACTTTGTTAAGACGACCTTGATCTCTTTTACATAAATTTCTACCCCAGCACGTCAGTCCAAAAGTTAGAACGCTAACAATACTGGAGCAGTAAAACATCTGTAAAAGCTGAGTGCTTACATTAAATGATCTGGGTTTTCTCAAACAGTAATAAGCGCGTTTATGTCAGACGGTCCAAGGTTGAAAATGAAACCACGGCAAATCTGGAACATAAAGTAGCATCTCTACACCCTTGCTTCCAGATCTGCACACTCTCGACGACAATGCGTCTGAGTTTGACATCATCGCATCATGTGAGATGGCGAATACTATGTCAGTACGACAACAAAGTGATGAGGACTCTCTGAACTGTCTGGATCGTCAGTTCATTAAGTAAAAAGAGTTTCAGCCATGTACAAGTGCACACTCTTCAACCAACCTCATATACTGCTCTTTTTCACAGCGTGCGTGTTTATTTGGAAGTTTAGCAATCGAGTCAGCCCACTTGAGTACAAGTCCCAAAACACAGGGGTGAGTCGCTGCTGAAAAATGGTTTTGTTTCAGGAAAATTTGATTTACCCTTAGTAGCAGAAAACCATTTGATTGTGGTTCGTAGGGCACTTAATAAGTTTCGGGATGTGATTTACTGGTAAGGTTTAGCTACAAGTGTGCGATGTCAGCTTGTAGAGCAGCTTTTTCAAAAATAGATGCTACACTCTTGCTCAGCCGCTCAAACCGTGTAGCCCACGCTACACCTGGCGTTAAATCATGTAGGTGAAAACAGCCCCCGTGAACGCTCGGTGGACAGCTTTAACGGTCTATAACTCTATGCATCTGCTTCTCAAAAATAAAACGTAAACAGGTATCAGACATGGGTAGATGAGATTGGCAAAAGTGAAAGACGTCGTGGATGCTGATTTCTGCCAGGAATCACGTTATCCCGTTATAGGGCTGCACGCTAGAAGTGTCATGGAAAAATGGAGGTATCTTAATCCAGTGCAGCTTTCTCCCAGGGAAGGGAATCCATTCCAAAAAGGAGTACATTTTCAAGTCGGTTGCTTCGAGATTTTTTTGTTGTTATAAACAGAATTTGTTATAAGCGAAATGTAATATTTTCCAACATATCGACAAAGGCTTGTTTGCAGCCTAAGTTCATTCATTTACAGAAACATTTTAATGTATAATCACTAAATCAGAGTACTTTGCTATTTTCATACGTAAATGACAGTTTATTTTTACTATATTTTTCTTTTTCTTTTTACGTTTTCAGTAAAATTCATGGTGATGATAGTCATACTTTAGTCAAATCAGCTACTGTCCAGATTGGTGTCCATTCTTTGCGGTGTGGGTGCGAGTCGTCTTAGCTTCGATAATGAAATGATTTTTCCTTTTCACTGGCTTGGATAAGTAATTTTTTTCACAATTACAGCAAACGCCGGATATAACAAATTGCCAGGGGATCCAGCTTTTTATGTTATAAGCAAAGTTTCAGATTCTTAAACTCCCAACGATACTCCTTTTTGTCGACTCACCTTGAATAATAAATTTACTTTTGTTTCACAAATATTCTCGTTATTGATCCGCTCCAGTAAAAAGCTCTCTTCTGTAAGTTAGAACAAACATTAAAGCGACCTGCTCTAGGGCGGGCCTTCGCCGATACAACGGACGGGTTCTCAGTGTTGTCTTGTTTTAACTAAGACTTTTCTACCCTTCTTTTCACAACTACAGATTAGGCACACGTAACGGTGGCTTTCTACTGCTTCTGATACTCATAGGGTGGGGGCAGGGGAATTCGCAAAGAAAAAAAAATAGCAGACAGATCTTCATTTGTACCACATTTGTTAAAAATAGTCCTTCTGCGCAACATTATTGTAAGACCTATTAAGAACATTTATACGGAAATTATTGTAAACTAGAAAGTGTTATTGCCTGGCGCAGGTTGCTTTAATACAACAACTTAGATATCGCTGATACATCATACTGATTTTGGGAGAGACTATTGTCTGGCCCACGAAATTGAAATTGTCTGGCTTCTGTACAATCGTGTCGTGCCTTGCACACAGTACAGACATTAGACGAAACCCATGATAATAACTTTGTTTCAAATTAGTCACTGTAGAGGGGTGGATCTGGGGGGGGGGGGGGACGAGGGGGCGGGGGGGGGGGGGGACGAGGAGGGGGGAAATTCCAGGGGTTCTGGAACCCCCACCCACCCATAAGACATAAGACATTTATTCACCAAGTAAAACGTTACAAGGATTTTTGTGTGACATGGCGACAGTAAAATACATCCTCACTTACTACACATGCATTCATCATGACATACACTCAGTCGTCCTGTACACAGCACTAAGATAGATAAACACAATATTACACACATCAGTCCTATGTCACAGTCATGGAATCACGTTGTTCCATGGATGGTGATGAACTGAGTACAGCTTCTGGAAAGAAACTGCATCTGAATCGAGAGGTTCTGGCTTTCAAAGCACGAAACCGCCGGCCAGAGGGCAGAGGCTCGAAGAGACGATTGGCTGGGTGTGACAGATCGCGAACGATTTTACCTGCCTTCCGTTCCATACGTGTTTTGAAGATGGAGGCGACAGATGGAAAGTCGCAGCCAGCTATTTTGGAGGCAGTCTTAACAATGTGCTCGAGCTGGTTCTTTTCTGTTGCGGTTGTGCTGCCATACCAGACAGTGATAGAGAAGCACAAGGTGCTCTCTATCACCGCGCGGTAAAACTGTGCCATGATACCTCTTGACATACCGAGTTTTCGCAGCTGTCTCAGAAAGTGGAGACGCTGTTGGCACTTTTTCACAATGTCCGTAGTGTTATTGTCCCAACCCAGATCGCTCGAGATGATGGAGCCGATAAATTTAAACGAGTCGACTTGTTCTACGGTTTCCCCATTGATGACAAGGGGCAGTATCGGGACTTTGATTTGACGAAAGTCAATCACCACCTCTTTTGTCTTTGAGACATTCAGTTCCAGGTCATTTTCCGAGCACCAGTCGACCATTCTCCGAACCTCGTCTCGATACACAGTTTCGTCGGCATCAGACAACAGGCCTTCAAGGGTGGTATCATCGGAAAATTTCAAAATTTTCACAGACGGGGTTGCGGAGACACAGTCATTTGTGAACAGGGTAAAGAGAAGCGGAGAGAAAACGCATCCTTGTGGAGCGCCAGTGTTCAGTGTTACCGCGGCAGAGTGTGAATTGTAGAGTCTTACGACCTGAGGACGGTCCACCCACCAATGATTCTTTAAGATGCTATAACAAAGTCCTTTCATAGAGAGTTTGGACCCCCCCCCCCCATCCCCCCTCCCCGCCCCGTTTCATATTTCGATGAGCGGTGAGTGTCTTGACACATGCGCCCTCCTGCCGCCACCCCTCCCCCCCCCCCCAGTTGTTTGATATTTTGGCGAGGGGTGAGAGTTCTAACGAACGCTCCGCCCCTTTGTTTGATTTTCAGCTACTGGAAGGAAGGTCTATGGTCGGGAGGCTTTTTTGTGTCAGGTCGAAGGTTTTACCCCCCCCCCCCCTTTCCACCCTCTAGGTAAATGATGCTGTGTCTGCTTCCGCCTGTGAGGTAGAGCCCTGCTATACCAGCTAGTGATTCCTACACCAGTAATTGTACAAGTTTACAAGAACAAAACGCGGGGAAGCAAGGTTTACTGAAAAATATATTGGTAAAAGTTTTTACAAAGTTACAACTTTGTCCACGCAATGATAAGATAAGTAGCGAAGTGTTTTCTTATTTGTTTCTCTGTTTTGAAAAAGTGTATAATGATAATAAATTTATTGTGTTGTATGTCTTTTCTAAGTGTGCCTCTTTCTTCGTTGGGGATTTCTCTGCATTTGGGTCAGGATTTTGTATACAGTTCGTATGTCCTACCAAAAATCAAAGTTGCTGCCGCTGACCACATGTAACCTTCATACAAGACCACGATCAAAAAGCTCAGTACTTGTAGATGCAGGAATGCACTTGGAAGCACGATATTACGACAAAGCAAAACGCACAAAATGCCTGAATACACTGCCAGTTTTAATAAGGCAAACAAAAACGCAAATTCGGTGAAACGGAGCATTCTGCTGTTTGCTTTGCTGCTTATAATGTACAAGTTTCTTATAAGCGGACTCGGCAGTGCCGTGGGGACTGAAAAAAACCAACATTTGTTATATCCGAAATTTTGTTATATCCGACCTTGTTATAAGCAGATTATAATTTCATAAAGAAAAAGAACAGATTTAGCTGGGACCTCCCCAAAAGCTTTGTTATACGGGCGAAGAGATAGACAACCACACCCATCCCCCAATCAATCAATTTATTTGATCCTCTCGGTAATTATACAAACCCACGCCAGCCAATACAACCAATGCCTTTATTACCTAGCCGTACTAGTTCCACCCCAGAAATCATTCAAAGCAACGTTTTTTGATCAGCTGTCAACCCGTGATTATTAAGGCAGATCCCCACCTCCACCTAAATAATTAATGCTGTCATTGACTTCTTTAAACAAAATTATTATATTACATTATAAAATGAATCAAGATGAATTGCTACTTTTAAACGATATCTGTGCTGTAGAGAACAAAGATTTAGACTCTAAAAAACGCCTTCTCTCTGTTGTTGTTTCTGGGAAATCAAAAGCTTTTATTGGTAAACAATACATGACAGAAGACATAGAATCTCTCACCGCTGACGAGCTAATCAAACTACATTCAAAATATGAAAATCACATTAGTTCACTAATGACACGTGATTTGAGTCGATCTCTTGTCTGCCTATACACAAAAGCTGTGAGTCACTTCCTGCCTGTTGATAGTGACAGTTTATCACATGATCTTGAAAGCAACCCCATTGTTTCAAGTTCAATTGGCAAATTAGCATGCCTCATGTTTTACAAGTTTGGAAATTACCTTGCGCCTGTGGTAACCTTGCTTGTAACTGGGAGTCATATTGATTTTTCTAAAATAAATTTTAAATTAGAAGAAAATGGACGAGACCCAGACGACTCCACATCAGAGTCCTGTCTTGACACAAGTTCAAACGGTGACTAAGGTTAAAAGTCCAGGTCGAATAGAGGCTGGGAAAAGATTAGCTGAATATAACAGACAAAAAAAAAAAAATTACAGCTTCAAGCATTAACAGAAAAAACTCAAGTAACCGAAAAGACAAGTAACCGTCAACAGATCCAACCCCAGCGCAAGTGTCACTACCGCCACACTCCCAAAAAAGTGAGAGACAAACAACTGAGTCTAAACCTGAAACAAAATATATAGTTGCTGGATTTGTTCTCGGATTTGGTTACGTAGGTTACCAATTATACAAAAAATACAAACCAAACACTCGAACATTGTCCAAAAAATCAAACACTCTTTTTTGTATTTGGATTGTAATTCCGTCACTGCCGTTTTCAACAGTACGGCCTGACCCATGTAGGTTGTCATCATCTGTACTACGCAGGTCTAGCTAAAGTGCATACTTGTCTGTCAGGTATTGAGCGATTCTTACATCATACAGATGCAGATCTTTGCATGCCATGTTTGCAGGTTTTTCTCTAAGCCTTCCGCTTGCAAAATATTTTAGGATCTCGTCATAGTGCTGGTAAGGTAGCATACCCGAAGCATACACTTGATTAGGACGGCCTTCAATAGTACAAGACAAATGAGTAATGTTTGGATTGTAAAATTTTTTCTGAATCCCTTTGGTATGGACTTCCCGGTTCAACAAACAGCATAAGAATGCCTTTCAGTGACCTAGCAGGTGTGTTCAAGTTGATGTTCCACATTGGGTCGCTTTTGTCTTTATGAATCAAACTGTGTCTTATCACACGATCATAATAAATCGGCAGTCTTGACTGGTACTGATTTTGAATTAGAGTAGCTAAATGAGCATGTGTGACAATTTCATATTCCAAAGAGATGTTAGAGATCTTGTATGTTGCGTCTGTGTCAGTTGATTTAATAACTTTGGAGTAGTCATTAAAGATTAGTTCAAAACTCAGACGGTCATTTAGTGCTCCTTGATAATAAGGCAAATGCGCTGTTAGGATTTCAAATTCAAGTGGAATGGAAAATCTATTTCCATATGTTTCTGCCACAATAACGTCCTTGACTACTGTCGTTGATTTATCTGTTGCATTGATTCTGAGTTTGGCAACATTATCAGCCTGTATGCCTTGGTAAATATGGTCTTCTCGTTCTTCACTTGTGAGCCACAGATCTTTGAAACAGTAGAATACATCAGCATCGTCAAGACTAAACACTTCTTGTCCTTCAAGTTTAACTTTAATAGTCTTAATAATTGCTCTGCCAAGGTTGCCAACTAGTGTTCTTTCATCATCTGTGTCTGATGAAAGTTTGATATTAAAAGCAAGGCGAGCAGTACCAGGAACAATAACGTCATTGGGGCCTAGGTTAGGAAACTTTACAGTAAGAGTTTGGTTTTGATCTATGGTGCTAGGATTGTTTGTGACGACAATTGATTGTCTAATGCCCTTAACACCAAGAGGTTCACATAGTTTTCTGTATGTGTCAAACTTCGATCCGTAAGACGATGTCATTTTATTATACACAAATCAAAAAAATTAAATTAATAAAAACAATGGCAGCGGGAGGATTTGGTCATGAAGATTTTGAAATGGATGACATGAATGACTATGATACTGGTGCAACAGATATGACTGGAATAGTAAGTACTTCTAGTATGTATCACGAACTGTTAAAAGACAAAGTGAACTCGTTTTATGATAATGTTGGTGACCGCCCAGATGAAATAGATCCTAATCAGTTTGAATATGAAAAAGATCATTTATATTTAAACACTGTTGACAAAGGAAAAGTACAATTGACTAACAAAAGAGACCCCGGCAAGATTAGAGCTTTAAGTACAATTAAAAGTGAAGGTGGTGTTGGCGCATTGCGTCAACTTGGTATTGGAGATAAAAAGTTACCACCTCGAATTGCTAGTACCCTTCATGACGTACAAACAAGGTTGCCAACTGGACAAGAAATTGAAATGACAGAAGTAAAAAGATTGCCAGAAATGGCAGACAAAGTAATACATGAAACCTCATTTACTGAAGGGCAAATAAATGAGGCTGTGAAAACAATAGGTGACTCTCCTTTGACAATGCGGGAGTTAGCGGGGTTGGATAAATCACTGCAGTCAATCAGAGGTGAGCTTGTGAATAATGTAGCCAAACTAGGTGAACTTGATAAACACATAGAAAGAGAAAAAGAAAAATTAGGTAAAGCTGATGATGAGAATTATGACACAGAAATGAAAGAAAGAATACCACACAGATTAAATGATTTGCAGATTGAAAGATCTGCACGGCTAGAAGTGATTGAAATAGGAAAAGAAAAATTGAAAACACAGGTCAACAGGGTTAGAGAAACTATTCAGAAAATACTTCATGAAGACACAACTTTGGCTGAGAGATTGAAAACACTTTTCAGAGAGCAGGGTATCACTATTGCAAGTTTAATTACTGCTCTTGGATTTATTATTAGTACTGTAGTGTTAGCTGTAACAGGTGGTGGTAGCAGTCCAGCTCCACCTGCCCCTCCAGCTCCTCCAGTTCCATCAGACCCAAAAGATTTACAGGCATGGGTAAAAAAACAGTTGTCTCATATATCAGACTTGCTTGAAAAATTGGCAGTAAAAGCAATGGATGCTTTGCCTGGCATAATAGGGAGTGTTGTCAGTTGGCTGATCAGTACAGCAGCAAAGGTAGTAGGGTTTATGGTGGAGCATGTGTGGGTCTTTTTGGCGACAGTAGGAGGGTTAATAGTGGGTTATTTAATGAAACAGGTAAAGAAGTAATATTCCTAATCAAGTAAGGCCAATTACCAATGCAGTTCTCTCTGACTAATGTGTATTTACTGGGGTTACTGGCTGTACTGGTGCTGGTGCCGGTGCAGGTGTCGGTGCCGATGCTGGGGCTGTTACTGACATTACTGGCATTACTGTCTGTACAGGTGATACTGGCGTTACTGGTGATATTAATGGTTTTAATGGTTGTAGGTGTGTGGTTGTTGGGCTCAAGTTTACAGATTGATTGAGGCCTAATTTTTGATCACGCCCAGCAACAATTATTTCGTTATTATAATTTATTATTGTACCCATTTGAAGTTGAAGGTCAGATGGTAACATGTATAACCCGATGCCAACTACAAAGTCAACCTTCGATCTAGCATATCTGAGAACGTCTTAGTAGTGTTGTATGCTTGATGGGAGATCTACTACCGAGTTAATTGAATCTTCAAGGTTTGCAAGAAACTGTTTTTGTGCTTCAAATTTCCCTCTCCCGTTTAAAATATTTGACTTTGTTTGAGCTTGTGCTCCTAGTATACACCACACATACGTTCTAATAGACTCATTAATGCGTTCAACTCCTGCTTGAGTAAACCCGTCACTCCTGTCTAAGACAAATGTGGTCCAGGCATTAGACTGTTTCTGTTCAATTGAGCCTAAGCACACTTCAGATTTTGATGAGAATGAAGAGTAGGGAGGCCAGTAATCTTGAGGGTATTGTCTGTGACTCATAGCATAATATAATGTTCCCATACCTTTGTGATCATCAAGTTTTTGTGTAAAGTCATACTTTGTACTAATGTTAAATTCATTACAGATGCGTTCAAATGCTTTCAAATCCATGGGATTGTTAAACGGGTTAAAACTGGATTCAGTAGGCAGTGGTGTATGGAGTTCTGACAGTATTCTTCTAAGCCGGTAATACGTGTGGAAACGATAGACAGACTTAATCAGTTTGTTTGGGTGATTCAAATGGTCTGTAAAAGAAATGCCACAGCCTGTAGTTGAACATAGTATAGCAAAGTTAAGTTGGTTTTGAAACATCTGTAGTGGGCTTGAGGACCACTTTCTTGCAGTTGCATCATCTGTAATTGGTGGGTTTAGGTAATGATCATATGGATTCGGCACTTTCACTTGAAATAAATCTCCTTCAGACAAAGCTATATCGAGCTCATTTAGCTGAATTATTTTCTGGTCATAAGTTGGCACGACATTGTACTTGGCATCCACGTTAAATTGAAATGCATTTACAGTGGTAATTGTTGGTGCTTTAAATTCCATTATACTTTTGTATGTGATAATAAAAAATGTTTATAACCTTATCAAATATTGACACAAGCAAACCAGTGTGGTTAACCAATGGGATTGATAATCGTAATGGTAGCAAGGCTGTAGCTATCCATGAAATGTTCTACACTGTAAAGTGGTTTAATGTAACAGATGATACAAGTTTTCATATAAGTTATAGCACCCCCGGTAATAGTGGCTTGGGCACTAAAACCCACTTTATACCATCTGGGTATTGTGACTTTTGTACTTTAGCTGAATGGTTTCAAAGTAAATTAAAAATTAAAGCAACTTTAAATCCGGTTACATTAGAATTTCCTGTAGGTAGTCAGCCTATAATTTCACGTGAACTTGCATATTTGCTTGGTTTAATAGGCAGACATATAACTTCTAAGGATGAGAATTGGGCATTGGGTTTTGGAACTGCTAATATTGTGGGTTGTTACCTATGACAGTTGGAGATAAAATAACTGGAAGATACCCTGGTCATTTGTCAGTACACACATTGCTAAATGTTTATTTAAAAGAACTGAACACGACTGAAAATGTACACAATGGAAAGCCTTCAACTTTGTTAAGATGCTTGCTGACTGGAACTGCCCCATATTGTGAAAGTGTGGTTGCTAGATTTCCTAATTTGCAGTTTAAAAAATTAGGTTGCAGTTTCTTTGAATCACTGTGTTTATCTGTAACTAATCAGGATGGTAAACCAGTTCAGATGCATGATTTTACTGTTGTGTTGGAAGTGAAATAAATTTTATTTTTGTTTTATAAAAATGAGCGGTCTTGGTCCAAAGCTGAGAATTACACCGGTTGCCTGTCCGGTAATAGAGTTGAAAGATTTGGGTGATGTGCGGGGTTTTGATGAAAAAGGAGAGGTGGAAGAGGTATATGGCCTTGAACTTGAATCCAATGGATTGTACAAGCGGAAGATAATCGATGACATAAAAGACGATACTGAGAGACAGTTTCCTAAACTTGGTCAACTTCGTGATGTTACTGTTCAGACTATTCCTCAGCATAATGCGCTCTACGTCTTTAAACATTTGAATAATAAGTGGGTAGTTTTTCCTGCTCCTGTTCCACCTGAACCTGCTGCACCTGCAATTGATTGGGACATAAAGTTTAAATTTATTAATCCTTATGTATTTTTTACTGATGAAGGTCCCTTAATATTTAGGAAAGTTATTAACTCTGGGCCATTACTTGTGAGCCTTGTTCCGAGCTATTTCGTAGACATCAGTAGTAGCAGAGAAAAACTAAAACTACAGGAGTATGAAAAACGAAGGTATCTTCTTACAAATAGAAAGGGTAGAACAGATACTTCTGTTGTGTTTGTACGAGATAGCTTTACCATAGCTAGAGAAGCCACAATAGTTTTTGAAATTCTCATGAGGTCTGTGGATTCTGTAAAAGAAGCAGATATTGCACAGGGAATCAAACTTACATGGGATGACACAGTAAAAGAGTCAACAAAGGTCATTATAGCTATTAGGAAAGGCATAGATATAGACGTATCGAGTAGTAATCCTTCTGTTAAAATAGTGGTCGATAAAACAACTCTAGTTAATCTAAGTTTCATTAAACTGGAACACATAGATCTTATTTCATTTTATTATGTTAGCAAATTGTATACCTTTGAAGAGTTGCAAAATGAATTCGCTGATTAAATAATAAAAAATATTTGTCTTAAAAAATGGTGAACTTGTATCGGCAAATACCACCTGAACCGCTTGAGCCTATTGTTCCAGATAAAACATTACAGGCAGACTCATTCCGCTTAATGAATATTACAGAAGCGTTGAAGTATTTGGAAGGAGAACAGGCAAAATACTCCAGGTGCAAAAGACGATATAAAACAGTTTTCAATTCTGTACACAACACATCAATGGCTGTGGGTGTGGTTTCAGCTGGATTATCTGTCACTGGTTTAGCTCTGTTTGTGACGGGAGTGGGGAGTGTCATAGGAATTGCTATTGAAGGCGTTGGCGCTGCCGCAGGCCTGGCATGCTTTGGTTTGGAAGCCATTAACAAAAGAATTCATACAAAGTTACAGAAGCATGAAGCATTGAGTATGCTCGCTGGAGCTAAGCTGAGCAGTATGAAACTTATTATCAGTAAAACCTTACAGGACAATATTATTGACGATCATGAATTTAAGAGAGTGCAGGATGATTTGGCAATTACAAACAACAGAAATCTGAAATTCAAAATAAGATGCGTAGTCAACCCATGAATGTTGAAGAACTAAAAAAATCTTTTTTAGAAGAAGGAAAAAAGATCGGAGTAGAAGAACTATGAAAAAGGTTCAACGACTTATAAGCAATTAACGATAGGTTTTGGTAATCCATTATTTTTGTCATACTCTTCGCAAAGAGATGTCATGCCTTTCGTGCCTGCACATTTGACGCCATCAGCTCCACCACCAGACTACTATTTAGGAAAAAAAGTTTTTATGTTATCCTTGTAACTTGGGAAATCTGTCCGAGTAAGTTGTTGACTTGGGTCAAAAACTTACAAGTTCTTATGTTTAGGTTCTTATAAATTCTTATTTTAAGTCACTTATAACAACTTATGCCAACTAATTTATTGGGAACTTAAAAGTTACCTGTAAAGTTATTTGGCAGTTATAGGTGACTTTGAAAATTTGTTATCAGGTATTTGTAGGTAACTTTCATTTTTAAATTTTTTTAAAAATTAAGTGTATATAACAATGGGTTTGTGTTTTTCTTTCTGTGTGTGTGTGTGGTTATTATTAAGTAACTGTGTTTTGGGGTATTGACATAGAGTCAATGGTATAAATGTTCTTGAAATATCCTTTATCATATCTCTAACACTATATATATATATATATATATATATATATATATATATATATATATATATATATATATATATATATATATATATATATATATATATATATATATATATATATATATACATACGTGCATAAATACATGCACAGGACGCATACACACATACATACACATATACACACGCATACACACACACACAAACACTCACACACATACATACATGCATGCACATACATACATACGCATACACTCACACACACACATACATGCACATATACACACACATACATACATACATACGCATACATACTCGCATGCACACACATACACACACACAAACACTCACACGCATACATACATGCACTCACACACTGACAGACAAACACACTCATACACACAAAACTCACACACATACATACATACACGCATGCACACGCATGCACTCACACACACAAACACTCACACACATACATACATGCACTCACACACTGACAGACACACGCATACACACACATACACGCATGCACTCACACATGCACTCACACATACCTACAAACACACATACAAGCACTCACACACAGACAGACAGACACAAAATCTTTATTCAGCATGCTTGAATATTGTAGACTCCAGTCTGCAGAAAACTTCACCGCATTTTAGTTGTATGACACGATAAAGACACGGCGACTGTGTACTCAAATCGGCACTGTGCACTTCGTCACGTTACTAAGGCCCTATGTCATTGTTTGCGTTAGAAACCGCGTTAACGGTGTTAACAGCCAGGGTGTAAACAGAAGATTGAAGACTTTGTATTAAGAGTAATTTAACTCTGTGTTCTGTCTCTGTCTTTGGTTGCTACAGACGCTACAGGCCGCTAAACAGAAAATATGAGTAGACCGGCAACTTCTGCATTGCAGCTAGTGACGTATTGGTCTCCTCGCTGTACTCAAATGACACTGGTGGTCTGCAGTCTGCGCCCGCACTGTTTACCACCAGCGGTGGTTGCTACGCACAGTCTAGCTTAGCAACCACGTTGACGGCGTTAATGCGTGGTGTAAACAGAAGATTGAAGACTTTGTATTAAGAGTCATTTAACTCTGTGTTCTACCTCTAATTTCTTAGTTGTTTACGAGATGGAAGTGATAGCAAATGGCTCTCTTTTAGAGGCTCAATCTTCTGTTTTGCACCTCAACACATGCCTGGTGTCTTTACTGCGCCGTTAGCGGTCCAGGTACGTGACCGCACACCTATATTCGATAGAGGTCGACATCGGCCTGTAAATGTGTCACTGCCTAGATAAATTAAACAACTTGACGAGAATAACTGTCCTATTACATAGAGACTGGCATGCTTTTGCGTACGGTACCACTAAGAAACTAAAACCGCGGTTTTTTACTCAGAGCCATGTTTAAAGTAGAACACAATACTGAACCCGGTTGTACTCGACACTCGGCAATTTAACAGTAAGTTTTCTTTAGTCTCGGCCCACTAACCTTTTTGTTGTTTCAACATAACGCACAATAGTAATATTCTACTAGATTTATCACTGCACTGAATATGAAGTCCGGAATTTGTAATACTTGCAATGACTGACACACATAACACATCTTCTCACAGCAACAGAAATCCTAGAAATATCTCGATGGCGCAATACTTTGTCATGTGTTAAAAGTCACGAACTAGGCACGTGAGGTCAGTTGCTAATAGCAACATTGACGTCACTTACTTCTGGGTGGGGTGTTGTGATGTGGCAATTATACCTAACGGGAATTCCCACAATGGCGCAAGTAGTCATTTCCCGAAAACAGCTGATCGTCCATTCGTTTGCATTGACAAAGGTAAAAAGTGTAAATGTCGATTGAATAATTAGCCTTTGTTTAAAGAAGTCAATGTCAGCATTAATTATTTTAGGTGGGGTGGGGGGTCTGCCTTAATAATGGCGGGTTGGCAGCTGATCAAAATCATTGCTTTGAATGATTTCTGGGGTGGAACTAGTACGGCTAGATAATAAAGGTATTGGTTGTATTGGCTGGCGTTGGTTTGTATAAATGGCTTGTTGATTAGAATAATTAATTGATTGGGGGGAGGGGTGTGTTCGTAGCCCCACCTTGTCTATCTCTGGCGATTGGGTGCCTGATAGGCGGGGGCAGGGGATCTAACTGTCTGTCCAGCGCTGTGATTCCCCTTTGTTATATCCGATTATATTTTTGCTATATCCGACCTTGTTATAAGCGGACTTGACCACAATTGGTTTGTGTCACTCTCAGCATGTGCATTTTACTGTATCCAGTTTCAGGTAACAAAAGTGTGCCTGTCAAATTGAGGGAACCACACTAGCCAGACGGGACAATTTAGCAGTTGAAAACAAACGAAATGGAAACAAACAAATAGAAATTCCACGTGGAAATCGACGGCTGCTGGACAGTTTGCGACCTCACTATTGGCCGTAAATCACTAGCACACCTAATTCTCGTGTTTAAAAGAAACAATTGTTCAACAGACTCTATATGAGGATTTTACTCTGTCTACTCAGAAGGGGGAGCTGGGTGGCACGGTGGTAGAGCGTCCGAAAGGTCCCGGGTTCGAATCCAGCTGGGGTCACAATGTGTTCAGACCCTTTTCGGTGCCCCGTCTCAGTTTGAAATCACCTTCGTGGTGGACACAAGACGTTAAGCCCTAAACGTTTTAACGTTTTTTTTTTCCGCACAGAAGGCACATATCAGGACATGGAAAATTGAACTGTTCTACAAACTGTGTCACAGCAGCTTACCTCAATGCTGTTCGCGATGTCTAGTGTTTAGATTAGCCAGTTTTATGTTTGAAAAGTCTGATGTTACTCTGTAGAAAATAATGGATCACAGAGGCGGATCAGTTACCTCGAGGGAGGGACCTTTAGCCTGTTACAAGGGTCTTCCGACGCGCGTCAAGCGTACGGCCGGACCTTATAGCTTCCCAGTAGCACTTTTGTAGTATTTTATATATATAAAGGGGGGAATCCAGAACCCCTGGAACTCCCCCACCCCCACCCCTGGATGAGTAGTGAGAAATCCTCATGGCTGTCTTCTGTTCAAAGCGAGTTGCCGATTCGGTGGCAAATTCGATTCACAGTTAGCTCTCGTGTATTGAAACTTTGAAGGTGATGATAATAGGAAAGGCGAAACTTGCAAAAAGTGCATGGGACTGTGAATAAATGAAGGGTGTCTGCATTTCTCCATTATAGGCTATTTCACATGCATGTGCAATATTAGGCACAATTATGTGCCACATTGTGTTTTACATAGAAAGACATGTATTGTATAATGTATCACAAACCAACTTGAAATGACGGTCACTTTTCATATTGGCACGCTTCATTCTGTACTTTCATTAAAGTTATTTTCCCCAGGATCAAGCATCTCAACACAGTCAGAAAACGACGGTCTGCAACAGATACTGCTGACAGTATTTGTATGGGTACTTTGTGTACTATCTTAGAGCTTTATGGTGTAAGTACAATGCCAAATGTCGAAGTTTATCGTTTGGAGGGTGTATTGTTTTTGTACCCGAGTCGCGGATTTATCGTCTGCATCGGCCTTGTTTTGAATTAATATGCATATTTATGAGCCTACGTCACAAGGCAGAACCTGGCCGACTATCAGTGTATCGCAATACTGCAGGTCACGAGGTCCGCGGTGTGGCTAACACACGTGTCAGTGTACACGTGTACTGATATTTTCCGGCATCCCTTTGACGTCATTTTTCACGAGAAAAGTAGAATAAACCTTCCCTATTCGCTATGCTGTCAAAATCACAATGCGGGTTCCGCTTAACCTGCTAGTATTTACTAGTAACGATCGTGACTGTCACGAGGGCGTAGCTTATTTCAGTGACTCGCAACTGAAGCCGGCGAGCCTGCGTCCACGGTGCCGGGCCTAGTTTGACCTTTGATCCTTTACCCCTTGGAAACACGCAACGCGTTCCATCATTGAAACCCACTTTCTGCACGTAACTACATGATAAAACTGGTTTAAAATCTTGCGAAATCAGTAAGAGATAAATACTACTGAAGATCATGAATTCTGAAAATCGCTAGCGCTCGCGGAACTATAGGAAGATCGACAAAGACCGTAGATTACTCACTGATTCAGCAGGAAAGGGACAAATTCTAGATGGGCGGTCATGCCACGCTCTTGCTTTACGCGTTGCCACATGTCTATATTCCCTTGTCCGATGTCAGTTCTACTTAGGGGTATATTGTCTCTCTTCCTATTTTGTCTCTTCAATTCCGAGTCTGTCATTGTCGGCGCGAATCGTATGTACTTTCTTGTTTTCTTCGCTGGTTCAATCGCCATCTTTTCTCTGATTGGTTATAATTATGCAGATGACCTAAGGTCGTATAAAATAGTTATGACGTCAGCTACCATCGCCTATCAGAAGAAATCTTTTCATGGCGTTCAGTCACAAGCTTCCGGTGGACCTCTTTTCGCTTGGAACGGCCGGACGAAAGAAAGCATTGACAATAGGGTGGTCACTGTCTACGTGGGTATGTATACTGAATCCCAGTAAAAGCTTTTTGAGAACTGAAGCACTAAAAAAGGTCAGGCGTGACCCTTTAATATTCAAGAATACAAAATGTATTGTCAAACTATCCGGCATTTTTTAAACTCTAAAAGTGACCACATAAAATATACTTTAACTGTAAACCCCAAAAGGCCAAAATACAAGCACACTGAGAGAGAGAGATAGAGAGAGAGAGAGAGAGAGAGAGAGAGAGAGAGAGAGAGAGAGAGAGAGAGAGAGAGAGAGAGAGAGAGAGAGAGAGAGAGAGAGAGAGAGAGAGAGAGAGAGAGAGAGAGAGACTAAACAGAGTTCCTAGTAGGGGAGTGACAAGAGCGATCAGTGTCATGGTGACGGCGGCGGGGCGTGTGTCGGGAGGGAGAGCGGTAGGCTGGTGTAAGCGCTGTGCGGAAGGCCTCCCTCGGGACGTCGCCAATCTACCCCCTGTGGCCGTCGGAGCTGGAGTACGGCACCACGGCTTGCCGGTCCCAGCCACGCGCCACTAATGAAAACACCACTGACAATGACTCAAGCGTAGCAGCCGCAGTAGGGGGGAGCGGGGTGGGGGGTGGAAGGGGTGGATAGGAGGGGGCGGGCTGGGATTTCAGGAACATGCAGGATTGGTGTCGCGTAACACTCTCGCCGGTCTGCTCGACGGAGGTGCTAAGCGAGACAAAATTGTACGGTAGAGGCAAAGAATGGGAGGGATAATTATTAACGCGCTGTGCATTTATTGGCGAAACAATTAGTCGTATCGCAGGATCTCTTTACACCAGTCCATCTGGACAGGTCTGATCACAGGCTACAACGCCGATTGTGACTGGGGTGGTCAAGTGACGGGGCAGTACTCAGCGTCACCCTCACTGCCTTGCTTTCCCACCCTGGCAGTGCCGCCAAAAGCAAGGGAGCACTTGGGCTGACAAATGACACTCTGTAAAGGCTATACGTTCACAACACCCAAAATACACGTCTTTAAAATCAAATAAAACAAATTCGAAAGCGTTTTGAAAGCTTGAATGCATTTGCTAAATGACAAAGTACTGTATTCATTTGACAAACTCTAATATGGAAAGAGATTGCGTCATTAAAAAAAAAAAACTCATCAAAAGTGAATCCTACGAGGTTGTGTGTGTGTGTGTGTGTGTGTGTGTGTGTGTGTGTGTGTGTGTGTGTGTGTGTGTGTGTGTGTGTTCAGTTGTTAAATTGCTACAAAACCCCCCACAACTTTACTAAGATTCATCGGTCGATATTTATGTTGGCTGAAAATTTTCCACTTCATATTAAACTGTCTTAATCCTTTTTAATTTTCTTTCAAACCATGCCAACCGCGTTATTTTCCGTTGTTAACTCTTTGAGCTACGACGCGTGGAACCCACGTAACCCCTAAATTAAAAATCGCAAGGCCGAAATTTGAGCTCATGACATTGTGGTTCAGCCTATTCCGTGCGTTCCGTTTGGAATTTTCAAATTCTGATTAAACCGTCAAAAACATTAGTTATTAGACATTACTCACTGCAAAATGCATTGACTTTCCTTGGAAGATGGTGTCTTTATGGGTAGTAGAAGTTATCTACCCCCAAAACAAATGTTACAAGTGTTTCGCGTTAGCACAAAGACTGCTAAAATCAGTTCAGTTCACTGAAGATGAGATCCTGTTGTCTGTAACTAAAAAGAAAAAGAATTTTTGGTTGCTGTTATCCGTTTTGGCTTTTAGTATAAAAGATGTGCACTTCAACGCGACTGTTACTGGTATGGGGCGCCAAATGCACAAAACTTAAAACATCGTGTCACCCTTATTATGAATACATCATACAATAAATACTATCCCACTATCACTGGCACCAAACAATACAGGAATTGCCTCCATAGTCCATGCACACAAACACAAAAACATACTTTCAAACGTTTCATAGCTGTGACACAAGAAACCAACAGAATAACATGGTAATTCAAGTCTGGCTATTGAGTAAAAACCTGATTTGCCTTTTCAGCGTGTATAGATTATTACTTTATGTCATTTCCCTTTAGTTATTACATTTACATTTTGTAGATCTGCTGCTGTGTTCCCTTTGTGTTGGCTCTTCGAAGATTCTTTTATTTTGTGGTGCTGCTGATGGGAAATGGTGAAGATGATATTGTATGATGTTTATATTGATTTGTCATAGCAGAATGGCCAGGCACTGTTTATGAAGTACTAAACACACAATTTTTGACAATTTGTCTAGAGGTGGTCTGACATCGAACTAAATAATTTCAGATTGAGTAATAAGTCAATAAAACAATGTTCCTTTGAGTATATAGGAAAGAGGACATTTCCTTGCGTCAACTGAGCAGTCATCTGCAAACCTGCTCAAACAATTTTACAAGCTACAGACCCGCATGTGCGGTTTTTTTTTTATAAAAAGTTGTGTATTCTGCGTTAGTGGCGTTGAAGTGCAAATCACTGATACCAAAAAGCATACAAAAAAAGAAGAAGAGAACAAGCAGGTAGAGTCATCAGCGGCTTTACACTCAGTAACAAACACGGAAAACGATTTCGTCCTTCGACATGAATTTTCAGTTTAGAGAGAAGTGTATGAAACTGCCCATAAATCCATCAAATTCTGATAGAAACCCAGAATTCTTTTTGCAGTTAGCAGACAGCATGCTCTCATTTGCAATGAAGTGAACTGAGTTTGGTAGTCTTTATGCTAACGCGTGGCATATGTTACAGACCGACTTGTAACATTTTGTTTAGGGGGTAGATGTCTGCTACTGAACATACAGGCGCCATCTTCAATAGAACGTCGATGCATTTTTCAGTGAGTAACGTCGAATAACTGATGTTTGTCAAGGCATAATAAGAACTTGAAAAATTCCGAAGGGAACGCACGGTATGAGCTAAAGCACAATGTCATGAGCTAAAGCTTCGATCTCGCGATTTTTGATTTAGGGGGTACTCATGTTTCATAGCTCAAACAGTTAACAACAAAAAATAACGCGGTTTGCAGGGTTGAAACGACAATTGAAAGAGATTCAAAGAACTTAAATGTGAGGTGTAAAATATTTAGAAAACTTAAAATATCGACCGCTGAATCATAGTAAAGTTTGTTTGTTTTTTTCTTTTACGGGGGGTGGGGGGGGGGGGAGTTGGGGTTGAGGGTTGGGGGGGGGGGGGATGAAGTGTCGAATGGTTACAGGAAGAACATTGTAACAGAAGGACAAAAACATATAACTAAATATGCAGCATTCATTCCGTATCTTTGAAAATACGTAAACGACGACTATCGACATAAACGGGGGTCGTACCCATCATAATTCCAATTTAGAATTTAATCGTTTGCATTGCAAAATAGGCGTTAGTGCCCGGGTGTACCAGACTTGCAAATGTCCTCGGGACAGTGAAAGTGCACGAGCGGAATTCAGACATATAACAACAATCTTAACACAATATACAACACTACAGACTGTATCAATCAACTTTAATGGTCAAATGATCACCATTTACTTCTACAGATATTGGGTACACAAAAACGAACATGCACCTCAATCGGGCAAATTCAGGACCTGATATGATATGGTTTGTGTGTGTGTGTGTGAGTGTGTGTGTGTGTGTGTGTGTGTGTGTGTGTGTGTGTGTGTGTGTGTGTGTGTGTGTGTATGTGTGTGTGTGTGTGTGTGTGTCTGTGTGGGTGGTGTGTGTGCGCGTGTGCGTTCGCGCATGTGTCTGCGTGCGTTTGTGCATGTGTGCCCTTGCGTATTCCACCAGTTAGTTCTATCCTGTTGACACTATTACTGCCCTGTTGAGAGAGAAGCATTTCTATGAGTATCTGTAAATATTGTGACCTTAGCTTGACGTTCCATAAATATATGTATTCACGATGTAAAGAAAATGTAAGGTCATATCGTCTGTTCTTATGCGCAGCGATTTCTGCGCATGTGATATAACGACTATGTGGCAGAGCGAAGCACTGTAGTTCATCGGCAAAATAAGTCTATTACTGCTATTACTGTAAGTATGCAACGCCTATGGCAAAAGTCGACGCGTTTGAACAGGTATTGTCCACGTGTCTATTAGGACAGGGTGTCGAGATCACACAGGTATACCTATTGAAACGCACGAACCAGATATATTTAAAAAAAATTGTTAGTTTTATGACGTATTGCCATTTAGATGTCACGTAATGTTCTAAGCATGCAATTTTGAAAGAATACTCATATTGTACTGTGCAGGATTTTGCGTGCTTTTTGTGTAGGGAGGGGAGGAGGGTGTGAGAGGGGGGGGGGGATAAATGGCTGCATAAGATGACAAAAAGAAAGAGTACGGCTTTCTCACTTTTTTTCTGCGCTTGCACAGAGGCAACAAGGCAAACAAAAATCCTGCTGAACGCTGGTCTCATAATTATCAGACAGAAGAATCGTTACCCTCTATGTACATTTTACACGTCGTTTCTCAGCGTCTTCGATCTTTTTCAGAAAGAAATTAAGTAGCATTGAATGACCGCGTTTCTCGCAATGTTGCATACTATCTGATTACATCATTTTGCATAAGACAATGACGTAGTGTGGGGAATTTCTACGCAGCCTTCCCATGATGCCGGCCTGATTTTTGTCTACCCTATTAAAAATACGGTAGACTTTGAGATGGGGTTGATCGGAGCACGTTCCGTAGCATGCCAATGATGAACATAGGCGGGCACACATCAGACTCTGACAGTTAAGTAACACGATAAAAATTACGTCAAGCATAGAACTGTTGAACGTACATATGGAGGGGAAACGTGTGTGTGTGTGTGTGTGTGTGTGTGTGTGTGTGTGTGTGTGTGTGTGTGTGTGTGTGTGTGTGTGTGTGTGTGTGTTTGCGCGCGTGTGTGTGTGACAGCGACTAGAGCCCGCGTTTGAGGACGGACTAGCTTGACATTTTAGGATATTCTCCCTAAAAGAATTATATCGAGACCTTTTCTTTCTATTTTTTTTTATTGTGATGCTCATTGGCGAGAAAATGGCCGTTTCACAAACACCGGTTGACCCACACTGGAGTCCGTAATTTTTCTTATTTTTACTAGATATTTTGCATATAGTTAGATAAAAGGGAGATATTGAATGAGTTCGTTAACCAGCATTGTAACTCTTGAACCTTTTGAGTAATAATTAATTTTGTTTTTTTAATATATATTTTCACGTTTTGGGGATTAATTTCACGAATTATATGGGTTAATCTTACAACAATTGAATCTTTTTTACGAAAAAAAACAAACAAACATTCTTCTCATTAATAATCGCATGATTTTTTTTTTGTATACGGTATTTACATAAGCCTACAGTTTGTCTCGGCTGTCAAGTACGATTAGGTCAATTGTGACCTGTATTACCCCAGGTGTGAAAATCAGACAATTTTCTGCACCACTTTTTCAGAGTCTCTTGTAAAACAGCTAACATAACTTTAATTTTTCTTTTACGAAAAAATTTATCTTCTCATGACCCGCATGATTTTTCATTAACAGTGTTTGCATAAGCCTTCTGTTTGTCCCGGCCCTGGGGTAGGATTAGGTCAAAATTGTGACCTGTAAGTTCTAGGTTTGAAAATCAGCAAGAAAATTGCAAAGTTGATCCTCCGATACGTCAAAGGTTCGTACTGCGATAAGTGACGCATAATATCGAGTCGTCACTATGAACACGGCGTCGTGGGACTAATGATGCCATGACGTGAAGCTTGAAGTGACGTCATTTAGTCGCTGCTCGTGCTATTCTTCTTCTTCAGAATAGCTATGCTACGATAGACGACAAAGCTTACGAATGGCGGGAATCGGCGTGTGTCCTT
This sequence comes from Semisulcospira habei, assembly GCA_036245525.1. Taxonomy (NCBI): domain Eukaryota; kingdom Metazoa; phylum Mollusca; class Gastropoda; family Semisulcospiridae; genus Semisulcospira; species Semisulcospira habei. Next base: position 101,555,206 of record BTPG01000005.1, on the reverse strand, counting down.
CTCTTTCTGTGTGCCAGTGTATGTGGATCAGAGGGTGGGTTAGAGTAGAAGGAAATGGATTCCTGTCGCTACATGAGCCCACAGAGCGTACTAATGACGGGAAGCGCCGTGTGTCCGTCTTTATTTGTGTACGCCGACGTGTGTGTTGATCAGAGGTTAGCTTAGAGAGGAGGGAAATGGATCAGCATAATAAGCCTAAAAATATGAACAACTCTGAATGTTCCTAAAAGATAAACGCATCTGAGCTCCAGACTTTGGGATGAAATCCTCATCTTGGTTTTTTTCCCCCTCATGGTCGGGGATTGGTGGGGGTGGTACTGGCGTGGGACGTGAGAGAGGGGAGTAGGCGGAACCCCTGAAAACACACACACACACACACACACACACACACACACACACACACACACACACACACACACACACACACACACACACACACACACACACGGACTAGCTCAGTGGTATAGGAGACTAGGTATGGGCTTGGCCGTATCTCTTTTGTGATATTGCCAGAATATACTTGGGTGTACTCTACGTTTTTACTTGGATTATATACCCTTGGCGTGCTCCATAGAGACGTGTACTTGAAAGCCATATGCCTCCTCCATGCCATTTACGCAAATGCTTCTGTATAGCTAATTTTTTCAAGCTGGTGAACAAAGGATTTGTTTCTGCGAATGTGCATATATATTAATGATACATAATGTTGACCTTTTATGAAAGTCACTGCTAAGCAGCCTGCTTTGATCACTTTAATGCCCCCCTCCTTCCGCCCACATCTTATATTTAATTTTTGTTTTAGTTTTGCTTTACATTTTATTTTAGAATCTTCGTGTCAATGTAGCAGCTGCGTATGCATGTACATTACAGATACTGCCACGAGTTAGGAACATCCGAGACTTTTGTCAGTGCGTGAAAGACACAGAAGGACATTGCCAAAGGGTTTTGTAGTAACCATGGTTGAAACCGTGATAGGTCAGTGGTAAGGTTTTGTTATTTCTGCTTTTTAATTTTATTGGGGGGGGGGGGGGGAGGGATTGGGTGGGGTGTGTGTGGGAGGGGGTGGGGGGGGGGAGTGTGCTTTCACTCAGACAAGCTGAGAGTCCTATTTTGGCTATGTGAACACGATTAACCATTAGCTGAATAACGATTTATTTTGTTTTACAATTATTTTTGTTATTACGTGAGGCACTTGATAGGTTTCCGAATGTGTGTTACTGGTAAGGTATGGCCACACGCGTGAGATGTCAGCGTATACAGCAATTTTTTGCGAGATGTTACACCGCCATCAACCCTCAGCCGCTCAAACCCTGTGGCCCACGCTGCGGCTGGCGTTAAATCATTTAGGGAGAAAATAGCCCGAGTGAACGCTCAGTGGACAGCTGTAACGGCCTGTAACTCGATGAATCTCTGATAATTTTCTCAAAAATAAAACGTAAACAGGTATCGGACAAGGGTAGATGAGATTGGCAAAAGTGAAAAACATTTGAAGGTTGATGCCTGCCACGAATCAGGTTATCCCATTATAGGGGTACACGTAGAAGTGTCATGGAAAAATGGAGGTGTCTTAATCCAGTGCAGTTTGCACCTAGGGTAGAGCATCTATGCAAAACAGGAGTGCATTTGCCAGTCGGTTGTTTACTACCACCCATGTGAGCATAGTTACCGAAGTGGTGAGATTAAAGAAAGCCCCGATATGATACGTCGGAACCTTGTTAGTTCTTTTTGTAGTCAAATATTATTCAAAGAAACTCTGAACGGGTTCAGAATTGTGCATGCGCCTGATCGATTTGTTCCCTTCAAATGTAACATTTATAGTGTCAAAGGTGCTTTCACTGTTCTTTCCAGTAACAGTTTCGGACAAGCACTACTAAATTACTTCAAAATACGTGACACCAAACAGCCCTACCATCTTTCCACTTGACGTCACTGTGATCGGGTTCCCTCTTGATAAGTTTCCTGTTTACCTTTCACGTATGTGACTTGGATCATGTCTGCTCTTCCAGACTGGATCCTAAGGCATTACTGTATCTCACAATCTACAGTTCAAATGTCTGCTTGGTTCCCTCTTTTGAAGAGCTGTTCCCTTAAATGAGTTAACAATAATAGTAGGGGTATCATTTTGAAGACCCTGCCTGGGTGGGCAATTTAACGTTTTAGCTCATGCGCCCCTGCTAAAACAAAACGACCTAATGTTTCTCTTTACGTTATTCGCTTTTCAAAGTCATGGTTGTGCAACCCTCCAAAATCACACGAACAGCTACATCTTTGAGACACGCAGGGGGTTCATACATTGGTAGTCGTTATCTAAACAGCCGTATGTCGTAGGCATTTTAAATGTTGTACGGTTAGTAATGTATATGATCATGCTGTTTATGAAGGCACTGCATTTGAAGACTCTATCCTTTAGATGGAGAGAATTCAGACACATATCGACCACCCCTCGTAATTGCTCCAGTAACAGGTGCGCTTCTCCAAGTTCAAAACACATTAAGGGGACCTGCTGCATGGCGGGCTGCTTTAATTGCTAAAATTTGCCGATACAACGAACCGACTTCTCAGTGTTATCTTAGCTTTCTCCTGCTTCTGGTACTCGTTGGGGGAACTCTTCTGCGTAGCAAAAAACAACAACAAACGAACAAACAGCATAAACGGTATTCATCTTACTAGATAAATGAAAAGAAAAGGGGAGACTGCCAGTGCTAATATTTTAGGAAGGTTACAAAGTAAAGTAGATTATAGCACTGTCAGGGGAGAGAAATGTGCATGATCGACCAGTGATCATAGATCTACTGTGGCCAAAGCACACAAAAAAAAAGATAGGAAAGAGAGGGGGCGCTAAAAAAGTGACTGAAAGCAATGCATATGGAAGCCCCCCCGAAGGGGGGCGTATCACATATCCCACTGTTCCAGCCACTCAGTGCATGGAAATTTAAATCTAGGTCCCCCCGAGGGGGGTCCAGATATTTAGCCGGTGTGGACAGCTGTTTCGGTCTTGGCGACCTCCTCAGCACACCATCGGCGATACTGGAGGAGGCAGGAATTTCTGCCTACCTGCAAAGACAACCACATTTTACTGTGGTGTCTGCAAGGGCATACATTCCATGCCACCACCTAGAGCCAAATTTCCATGCACCCTAAAAGAGAACCTACCAAAAGGGGGGAAGGGGTTGCAGTCGATATTGTAGTAGTAAATGAAAAGAAAAGGGGAGACTGCCAGTGCTAATATTTTAGGAAGGTTACAAAGTAAAGTAGATTATAGCACTGTCAGGGGAGAGAAATGTGCATGATCGACCAGTGATCATAGATCTACTGTGGCCAAAGCACAAAAAAAAAAAGATAGGAAAGAGAGGGGGCGCTAAAAAAGTGACTGAAAGCAATGCATATGGAAGCCCCCCCCGAAGGGGGGCGTATCACATATCCCACTGTTCCAGCCACTCAGTGCATGGAAATTTAAGTCTAGGTCCCCCCGAGGGGGGTCCAGATATTTAGCCGGTGTGGACAGCTGTTTCGGTCTTGGCGACCTCCTCAGCACACCATCGGCGATACTGGAGGAGGCAGGAATTTCTGCCTACCTGCAAAGACAACCACATTTTACTGTGGTGTCTGCAAGGGCATACATTCCATGCCACCACCTAGAGCCAAATTTCCATGCACCCTAAAAGAGAACCTACCAAAAGGGGGGAAGGGGTTGCAGTCGATATTGTAGTAGTAAATGAAAAGAAAAGGGGAGACTGCCAGTGCTAATATTTTAGGAAGGTTACAAAGTAAAGTAGATTATAGCACTGTCAGGGGAGAGAAATGTGCATGATCGACCAGTGATTATAGATCTACTGTGGCCAAAGCACAAAAAAAAAGATAGGAAAGAGAGGGGGCGCTAGTAGATCTATGATCACTGGTCGATCATGCACATTTCTCTCCCCTGACAGTGCTATAATCTACTTTACTTTGTAACCTTCCTAAAATATTAGCACTGGCAGTCTCCCCTTTTCTTTTCATTTACTACTACAATATCGACTGCAACCCCTTCCCCCCTTTTGGTAGGTTCTCTTTTAGGGTGCATGGAAATTTGGCTCTAGGTGGTGGCATGGAATGTATGCCCTTGCAGACACCACAGTAAAATGTGGTTGTCTTTGCAGGTAGGCAGAAATTCCTGCCTCCTCCAGTATCGCCGATGGTGTGCTGAGGAGGTCGCCAAGACCGAAACAGCTGTCCACACCGGCTAAATATCTGGACCCCCCTCGGGGGGACCTAGATTTAAATTTCCATGCACTGAGTGGCTGGAACAGTGGGATATGTGATACGCCCCCCCTTCGGGGGGGCTTCCATATGCATTGCTTTCAGTCACTTTTTTAGCGCCCCCTCTCTTTCCTATCTTTTTTTTTGTGTGCTTTGGCCACAGTAGATCTATGATCACTGGTCGATCATGCACATTTCTCTCCCCTGACAGTGCTATAATCTACTTTACTTTGTAACCTTCCATCTTACTAGATATGTTACATTAGTCCTTTTGTTCAGCATTATAATATTACATACCAAGAACATTTATACTGTGAACTAAAATTCTGAATGTCTCATTGAAGACATAAACGACCGTTTATAGGAAGTCGGTTGACCCAGATTAGAGTCCGTAATTTTTGTCATATTTACTTTAACGTTTGGAGAAAGACATTGGATGAGTTCGTTAGCCAGCTTTGTATCCTTTCAACTTCTTTAGAAATTTTTTTTTCAGAAAAAAATTAAAACACTAAAAAACCTTTACTTCTAGAGCCCACTGGGCACCGGCCTCCACGTGGCGTGGGTGGGTAGTCCCCTCAGTCCCTGACTGAGTGGGCTATCAGTTTGTCCAGGATTAGGACTTGATGTCAGCAGATATGTTGTTCAGTCTTTTTCACTGGTCCGGTTTTTAAGGAGCTACCATGTTGGATTGGTCCTTAAAAATACTCGTGAGCTTTTGGTCCTTTGGATCCCAAGTGTTTGCCGTGCTTGGAGACCCGTGTCGGGGGAGAAGAGGATCCTGGTGGCTGAAACACTCAACTTTGGCCTTGACTTCTGCCTAAACGGGAGGCTAGTCGTACCGGCCTAGTCAATCGGCTCTTGTCACGTTGAGCCCTACCCCATTGTTGACATGCGGGCTGATATACGGAGCACTATGCTATAGCCTCTGCTGCTGATTAGGTGCTCTACGCCTGTATTCCCCTGCATTCAACCGTGTGATAGAAGGCGGTGGCTCAGACGGTTCAATTGGGCTTACCCCCTTGAGTATATCTTTCGGGCAGTCTCCCTTGTGCGTCGGCTGGAGACCCGCCGACAGTTGCACTTTCCCTTGTTGGGCTCGGTGGCGGGCGGGGACCCCCGGGGGATGAATATCTCGACTATTATAATATGGAAAAAAAAAAAAAACTTGCACAGAAGCGGCGCATAGCCACCGACATTGAACATGACAGTGACTCGGACTGTGAGGAAGCAACGCCTCAGGCGTCGGCCGTATGGCCTCGCTTCCTCATTGTTCATAGCAAGATGAAAGACAAACCTGTTTCCAAGCTACATCCATTTCTGGTGGGGGAGACCCTCAGGAGCCGTGTTGGCAGGCCTGACGCCCAGAGCCTCAGGTCTGGTGACTTGCTGGTGGAGTGCCGTACCCGGGCACACTCCAGCGGGCTGCTGAGGCTCTCTTCTATCGGAGACACTCCGGTGGAGGTTACTCCCCACAAAACTATGAATTCGTCAAGAGGAATCAAAGATCAAGCTTTGGCAGAACTGTCAGAAGATGAACTTGTACGGAACCTTAAGTCTCAGGGGGTGACTTACGTCAGGCGCTTCGCTTCCAAACGAGGTGGTGGGGAGATCTGTCTCCCAACCATCCTCCTGACGTTTGGCACCCCCACCCCTGCTACTACCATCTGGGGAGGTTACTACTCCCTGAAAGTGAAAAAGTACGTCCCTCTCCCCCTCCGGTGCTTTAAGTGCCAAAAGTATGGCCATGGGCAGAAGACATGCCGCCAGGCAGAGGCTTTATGAGCCGGTTGCACTAAGCCCGGACACTCTGCTGAGTCCTGCACAGCCATCCCCCCCTGTGTGTGAATTGCCAGGGGGCGCATATGGCTTCGGATAAGAAATGTCCTCGTTGGATATCCGAGTGCAAGATTCAGCAGGTGCGTGTGGAGAAGGGGCTGTCCTTTCTGGATGCCAAAAATATGGTTGAAGGCCCTGGTGCAGCTGCGGCTGCCCCAATCTCTAACACCTACGTGTATACTTTCAGTGCAGCGGTGGCAGACAAGCGCCCCACCAAAGACTTTTCATGTCAAACCCCAACTTCTTGGTTGGGGGCGGAGCCTCGGCTCCTCTCGCCCCTGGAGAGTAACCCTCCTCCGGGGGTGACGAGGAGCCAGGGAACGCAGAAGGCGGACACTGCCGGTCCGGTTGTGCCGCCTTCTGTTGCCCCTAAGCCTCAGCCTCCACCCAAACCTGTTAGTCTGTCAACTCCAAAGGCTTCTGGCTCTGGTCAGCCTTCTAAGGCCGCTAACTCTAGCGGCAGGAACGCTGCCCAGGACCAGAAGTCTAAGAAATCTATGGGACCGCTGTGCGCGCGGGGCCAGAAGGGGAACACTGATGTCCCCCTTCAAAACAAATATGCTGCACTGGAGGAGCGGATGGAGGGGGTGGAAGTTGTCGTTGCGGCAGCTTCACTCCCTTCCTCTCCGAAGAACCAGAGGAGGCTCGGGAGCCAGCCCCGCTCTGTTTCTTCAACTCCTTCCAAAACAAAGGAAAAGGGGGGAAAAAACTCTTCACCCCCAGATAAGACATAATAATGTACTCTCTGCTTTAGTGGAATTGTTGTGGTTTTCAAGCTAACTTTGAGAATTACGTCTTTTAGTCAAGTTCTATAACCCCTCAGTAATATCTCTTCAGGAGACTTACCTGAAGGCTTCTGACCCTGTGTCCTTTAATGGTTTTAACGTTATACATAAAGGCTCTGATTCGGAGAGGCGCTCGGGTGGAGTGGCTCTTCTCATTAGTAGCCAAATTTTATGTAACCCCGTTAGCATCGACACCCATATTCAGGCTGTCGCAGCTCGGGTTACCTTGAAGAAGACCATAACCATAACCTGCCACCATCACTGCGGGTCTGTAGAAATGATATTTTTAACTTAGTAGATCAACTGCCCCCTCCCTTTATTCTCATGGGGGATTTTAACGGTCACGCTCACCTTTGGGGTAGTGACCACAGTGGCGACCTTTCTAGGAGAATGAGAGAAGCAGAATGGAAGAATGAAAGTCACAGCAAAATAAATGAATAATAATAATTCATTATAATAATAATAAAAAAACACCAGTAATGTGTGTGTGTTGTTTTCAGCCTAAGTTCATTCGTAAAAGAAAAAAATAGCAGACAGATTGTACCACATTTGTTAGAATAGTCCTTCTGCGCAACATTATTGTAAGACCCTAATGTAAGAACATTTATACGGAAATTATTGTAAACTAAAAAGCGTTATTGATTGGAGCATGTAGCTTTAATACAACAACCTGGTTATCGCTAATACATCATACTGATTTTGGGAGGTACTGTTGTCTGGCCCACGAAATTGAAATTGTCTGGCTTCTGTACAGTCGTTTCGTGCCTTCCATACAGTACAGACGTCAGACGAAACCCATGATATAAACTTTGTTTTAAATTAGTCACTGCGGAGGGGAGGGGGGGGGGGGGGTGGAGATTCCAGGGATTCTGTACTCCCCACGCCAATAATTCTTTAACTCATTCTACCCCAGACACACCACAGCAAGATAAGGATTGACCATGATAGTTCAAGGGTGATGCCAGAATAGCTTGGCGCCTATGAGCGCCAAGCTATTCTAGCATCATCCTTGAACTATTATGGTCGATCTGTGTCCTGCACTGCAATGCAGTCTTCAGACGACAGCGGCAAAATTTGGTGATTTCGGTGTTGGGGTAGATTGAGTTAAAATGCTATAACAAAGTCAGGGGTAGATTGAGTTAAAATGCTATAACAAAGTCCCTTTATGGACCCTAACCCCCTCCTCCGCTGTTTGATATTTCGATGTGTGGTGAGGGTCTTGACATACGCACCCCCACCCCCCCCCCCCCCCCCCCCCCCCCCCCCTGTTGTTTGATATTTTGGCGAGCGGTGAGTTCTGACAAACGAATCCGAATTTTTACGACTGTACAGCAAAACCGACACATTGCTCGAGTTTATTAAAAGTAAATCGTATTAGGTCAACTGCCACAGAATGATATTTGTTCTAAGACTGTTATAGAATAGAGGTTCTGTGCGGAGATATTTGCGAAAAAACATTGTGCGCTCCGATGTCAAACGACCTATACAACTTTCTCCACTCACTGATAAGATAAGTAGCGAAGTGTTTTCTTCTTTGTTTCTCTATTTTGAAAATGTTTATATTAATAAATTGTGTTGTATGTCTTTTCTAAGCGTGTTTCTTTCTTCTTTGGGGTTTCTCTGCATTTGGTTCTGGATTTTGTATACAGCTCGTATGTCCTACCAAGAACCAAAGTTGCTGCCGCTGACCACATGTAACCTTTGTACAAGACCTCGATCCAAAAGCTCAGTACTTATAGATACAGGAATGCACATGGAAGCGCGATATTACGACAAAGCAAAACGCACGAAATGTCTGAATACATAGCCAGTTTTAAGTAGGCAAACAAAACACGCGAATTCTGTGAAAATGGAGCATTCTTCTGTTTCCTTTGCTACTTACAATGAACACGTTTGTTATAAGCAAACTCGGCAGCGCCGCGGGGACTAAAAAAACATTTGTTATATCCAAAATTTTGTTATATCCGATCTTGTTATAAGCAGATTAATTTTAAAAAGACAAATAACAGATTTGGCCGGGACCTCCACAAATGCTTTGTTATATCCGATTTTTCGTATATCAGACCTTGCTATAAGCGGACTTGACTATATAGACGAAAAGAGTTTGTAAAAAGTCAGCCGATGTTCTAGGAAGTAAGTTTACTTTCGACATCCCTCATGCCGGTGACTTTGAAACGCTAGACCACTCGGCTGTATGCAGAGACTGAACGGGAGACTTCAGTTTTCAACCATCGCGCATGTTTATTTCAGATTCATGTTACTATATTTATCTTATCTCATTTCACAAAGTAGACGGAGATTCTTCTGCTTTCAAATGTATTGTCTCTCTCGAGGATAATTAATTTGGTCCACCTTCGATAGGGAAGGCAAGTCTCCACTGAGCAAAGCCACCTAACCTGCGTAGCATTTTGTCTTTTTCTCACTACATGCGGGTTAAAGCGACGGACTAGAAAAGAGCCATTTGTACATCATCAGTTTGTAAGCTATATTTTCCTTTCTACGTTCATAATGAAACTTTAGCACGTTCATAATACTTCAGCCAGCCAAAAGCCGCCTCGGTTTAAAATATTTCTGTGACGGCACTAATAGTTTGCAATTTATCCACCAAAAAAATGAGACTTGTTTTAATATTTCTGCACTTTGCAAAGTGATACACGTTCTGTTCAGTTCCGTTTGAAGGGAGGGCTGGTGTGGGTGGATGGTGGAAGGAAGGGGATGGGGGTATGTCAGAACATAGTAATGGGTGAAGGGCCGTTCTGGGCCGCATTGCAATTTTAAAATCCTCCTGATCCGTGATAACTAATCTTCGTGAAAGGTGACAGATAAAATAAGATCCCGCTTGAAGGTGGCAGGTCAGACGTGAAGTGAACGTTGTCCCCAAAACGCCCTCAGAAGACACCAGCTAATTTCACTAATGCACCGCAGAGATAGCAATCTGTGATTAACTTTCAGTCCCTAACCCAAGCAAACTTTGCTGCAGCATTAATCTAACAGTGCGGCTGCAAGATGAGCGTGTCACCCACTCGACTGAGACGCGGGACGCCGCCATGCGCACACAACGGGCCTTTGGTTGCTGGCGGGTGGAATAAACAGCCATTTTAAGGCAATTAGATGGGGGGGGGGGGGGGGGAAGGGGTGTTCATCCTGCCGCCACGCGTACCCTCAAAATTGCAAGTTGTGAGGCGGGAAATTATCCAGTCGTTAAGCAGAATTGGAGTGGGTTCGGCCACGGACCAACGGTGCCACGCGGAGCAGAGGTGTGTAGAAAAGCAGCGGGCGCTGAAAGGACATGGGAGATCCGTAGTGAACCAGACCAATATTAGTACGATATTGAAAGCACTTCTGGGAAGTTTTTGATGAGTAGCGTGGAACGCGTATGGGCCTTTCCGAATGCAGAGTTGCCATCTTGACCGCACTCAACTGGTGCCACACGGACCCACGAGCAACGCAATGCTGCACCAGAATCACCTACATCCGTTCTGCAGGTCAACAGATATCGACCACAAAGTCGTTGCCGTTATTCAGTGTTAACTCGCGGGGCGGTACCGGCTATGCATGAGTAAACCGAAAGCTTCGCTCCTAAAGAAGCCAAAGAAAACCCTGCAATGAGCTTTCCCTACCGCTCATTGTTCAAGTTTTACTCATGATCAAAGCCGCATGTGCGGTTGGCTTTTACTGGTGAAATCATGAGTGCTAATCGATGTCAGCAAGTAACGAAGATTGGTTAAAGTTTGGTGGTACAGTTCAATCGTAAATGGACTCCATGCGTTTGCACCCAGCGTATTTGTAACTGATGAGTTATCATTCTGCAGTTTTTGAACCTAGACGGCCGGTAATGGGTTTTGCACCCATTGTGCGCAAGTAGTCAAGTGTTACTTAGAGATTAAATTATGCCTAACCTCTCGTTAAATAAAATAAAATAAATCACAAATGCTTAGTTTGACCGATAAAATGCGAGCTAAAGCTTGCAATTTATCGATCGAAATGAACACTAGTGATTTATTTTGGGAGGTCAGGCATATTGTATTTTATTTATAAGATAAGATAAGATAAGATAAGATAGAACTTTATTGCCATATGCCAAAATACATTAGGAAATCGTCTCGGTGCTGCGCAAATGAAAAAGAACAACATAAAACACATCAAAATATAATTAAGCTGCTCACGTGCGCGCGCGCGCGCGCACACACACACACACACACACACACACACACACACACACACACACACACACACACACTCACATACACCCGCATACATTAATAACTATTGTGGTCTAAACGTAATGGCAATAAACACGATTTCACATTGACACAAATCACAGAAGACATATCAAAATATTAAACACGTCACATGCATCACAGATGAAATATTATGCTGATCGCTGGACAATACTGTATATACATTATAGTAAACAGTGGGACGGATGGATCAGGTTTGGCGTTTGTTTGCATCACAGAGGTTGGGTAAAAACTGTTTTTAAAACTGTTTTATACAACATTTTAAAGTATTTTACCTTAAATTAAAACCGTGCGATGCCACATGCTTTTGCGTGACTGAGTCGCCGATTACTTAGGCATGCTTCGTTCTGTAACATCAGACTTTTTGTAGTTGCACTAAGAACTCAAATGACCAAAACAAACGTCTTTTGAAAGGAAATACTTTTATATCACAAGAATTGACCTGGATGTTTCCTTTATATTCTTTACTCACTGTTTCACGCATTTTGAATGTGTTCTGTGAAATGATTGTATTGTGTTTGTTTTTTTCTCTCTTTTTTTGGGGATGTGGGGGTGGGTGGGGGTGGATGGGTGGATGGGGGTGGGCGATGGGGGTGGGGGGTTGGGGTGGAGGGTTTTGAGAGAGGTGGCTGAAAGAAATTATCTGCCAAAATATGTGTACTCTGTTAGACATCATATTTTCGCTGATGACACACAGTTTTACGATTCTGATCACGTCCCTGAAGCTGTCGTTTAATTTCCAACATGGAAAACTGTCTGACAGAAGTTAAAGACTGGATGATTAGAAATAAACTCCTGCTAAATGATGGTAAAACAGTGTCCATGCTTATCACAGCTGGTGTGCGTCCTTCGCAGTTGTCCTGTCTTCCCAGTCACATCTCTGTCTGTCAAAATCAAATCACTTTCTCTGAAGTGTCAAAAACCTTGGTGTTATCATTGACAGAGACCTCAAAATGGATAAGTATGTTAGTCATATGTGCAGATCAGATTTTATTGAACTTCGGCGCATTAGCAGTGTTGGACAGTATCTGGCGCCAGAAGCAACTGCAATCCTTGTCTCCTCCTTTGTTTTATCACGGTTAGACTACTGTAACTCCCTCCTTTCCGGCCTGCCTAAAACACAGCTAGATAAACTGCAGAGAGTGCAAAACAGTGCTGCCCGTTTAGTACTGCGCGCGCGTACACTAAGCGTAGCCATATCCGCCCCGCCCTTGAAAAACTCCACTCGCTGCCCGTACAAGAACGCATTCTGTTTAAACTGTCCTGCATGTGCTTCTACTTTATCAACCTGACTTCTCCTGCTTACATCTCTGACTTACTCCATCTGTATACTCGATCTCGCACCCTCCGTTCTTCCTCTGACACACGTAAATTTCGCCTTCCCAATTTCAAATGTAAAACATGTCGCGGTCGTGCCTTCTCCCATCTTGGCCCCGCCACTCGGAACAGCCTCCCCGCCCCTGTCCGTAACACACGTCAAACGCTCTCCTCATTTAAATCACTTCTCAAAACCCACCTCTACAATGCTGCCTTTCACTAGTTCATTTCCCCAGCCATGCACAACTCATTCATCACCACTGTCACGTGTGTGTGTGTGTGTGTGTGTGTGTGTGTGTGTGTGTGTGTGTGTGTGTGTGTGTGTGTGTGTGTGTGTGTGTTCGTGTTAGCCGTTAGCCTTTTCATTGTATCAGTGCTTAGAGCTACTTTTAGAATAAGCGCTTAACGAATCTCCTTTATTATTATTATTATTATTATTATTATTATTATTATTATTATTATTATTATTATTATTATTAAGTGTGGGCTCTTAGTGGCCTCTAGACTCAACACAGTACACAAATGCTGTTTTCAGCATCCACTTTTAAATGAGAGCATAGAAAGCAGGAGTCATAAACCACACGCCATTAAAGGAATTAAAAAAACAATAAAATATAAAAAAAAAACACCACAGATGGGATCAATTACACCACTTACGTCACTATACCTGCACCTGTCCGCGTTCCACTTCATTATCATACATTATATTGAGTACTATCTCCGGCAAAGACAATTTTCAGAATGTAAAGTGTGACGTACCTGATGACACACCTTTTCACAAGCATAAAAAGCTTGAAATGGACGAAACACACGAAATAAACAGCAAATTCTCACAGTCATAACACGTCACGGACATCGGGGCAAATGTTTTCATTTTTTAAAAATAGTTTAAATTTAAAAAAAATAATTATACCGAGGTTGCCGCTAATGTTTGCACCAGTGAGCATGTGCAATGGGAAATGAAAGCGACTACTCTTATCACTTCTCGGAGTTATTTTTAAAACAGCTAACATAAATTTGATTTTTTTTTTAGGAAAAAAAAAACTATTTTTCTCATTAATACCCGCATAATTTGTCATAAGCCTGCTGTGTGTCCCGGCTCTGGGGTATGATTCGGTCAAATTGTGACCTGTAAGCCCCAGGTGTGAAAATCAGCAAAAAACAATTTGCAAGTTTGATCCTATGAGTATAATACGTAAAATGTTAGTACTGCGAAGAGTGACGTATAACATCGAGTCGTCACTATGAACACGGCGACGTGGGACTAATGACGCCATGACGTGAAGCTTGAAGTGACGTCATTTCGCTGCTCGTGCTATCATTCTTTTTGAGAATAGCTATGGCTACGCCAGACCACAGAGCTTACGAATGGCGGGAATTGCCGTGTGTCCGAGAAGGACCCAATGGAGAAAGAAACACGCTTATAAAAGACAGTTACAACACAATTTATTAATATTTCAGGTAAATACCTTTTTTAAAAATAGACAAACAAGTGGTGATCAGTCGCTACTTATCTTATCGCATATGGAATGTGGCAACTCTGGATTGCCGTGTGTCCGTCTTTATTTCTGTGTGCCAGTGTGTGTGGATCAGAGGGTGGGTTAGAGTAGAAAGAGATGGATCAGAAGGATAAACTTGAAAATAGGAACAACTTTGGGCTTGTTTCCAAATATATTCGCAAAGAAACACTTTTCTATACCGCTTTAAGAACACATATCATTTACAAAACTATAAAGTGCCAACTGACATAATATGGGCTATTTTTACTTAACTCCTATGTTATTTGTTGATTTTGCTGTACAGTCATAAAAATTTGGTGAAGAGACAAGAACAAAGCCATGTCCAATACCCTAATAGAGCCCCAGCCAGAGTTTAATATCGAGGTCAAGCATGCAGACTTCATGTATGGCCGCGCGGTTTCATGTTTGAAAACGTTAACGTGAAAATGGATCTGTCTTACATTGCGCTGAATATTTGTGAGGCACATTTGGGGATGTAAAATCGGCCATTTCATGAACAAATTCCGATTTTTGACGACTGTACAGCAAAAGTGTCAGTTTTCAAGTTTCTTGAAAGTAGCTTGTATTATGTCAACTGGCACTGAATGATATTTGTTCTAAGATTTGTATAGAAAAGTGGTTTTTGCGAAGATATCGGCGAAAAACGTTGTGCGCTCCGATGTCAAACGACCTTCTTTTTTTATACCCGTACCCGTGCAGCGTAATAACGTGTTTTTTTTCTCCCTCTATTAAACTCTAGTAAAATAAGGTCAAACTTGATTTTTTTTTTTTACATCACTGCCTGCGCAATCTTTTTATTTTTCCCAAAAGTGATTTTAAAAATTAATTAACTTTCGCTAAAAAAAAAAAAAAAAAAGGTTGAATGGGTACAAAGCTTGGCTAACGAACTCATCCAATGCCTATTCCAAATGAATCCAAGTGTAAAATGTCAAGTGAATATAACAAACATTACGGACTCTACGGGTCAACCGACTTATTCGGGACCTTTTAAAAAATATTATTATATCCGACCTCGTTATAAGCGATGTCGATTGTAATAGGATTTGTTACAGGATGTGAAATATATTGGTTTCCTTAGTGGGGAAAAAGTTCCTAACCAGCGATCGGACGTGAATCGTTGGCGTACAATATAGACTTTCGCGAGTTTGTGTGACAGGCATTTGCAATTTTATTTAACATATTGAAGGATCGCTTACTCCTTTGGAAATCAAGAAGCAAAGAACAGCTCCAATTTTTTTTTACCATTATAGTTTGAGTACAACCAAAGCTTTGGATATTAGGTGAGACACGCATTCATCAAATAGGTGGCTTTTGATAACAATACGCGGGTGTTTTCATATATTTTGATACACAATAAGTTTTTGACAGTATTCTCACAACTAACATGTATGTTCTCGTGGAGCTGATAGAACCACATCCCCTCTACGGACATACACTTGTTTAGTCGTTCTATCCACTGCAGAAATGCTCTCAAGAGTTTTTTGTTTGTTTGTTTTTTTGTTGGGGTGGGCGGGGGGTGGGGTAGATGCCAGTGGAAAATGGTGATTCCGAGGGTTGAGCGAGTGTTTAAAGCTGAGGTTGAGTCTTTTTTTGCATAATGTGGTTCCGTCCGGCCGTACGCGTTACTGGACCCAGTTAGGGCTATACATTGCCGCTAAGTCCGAGTCAAATCGCTCAATAACTGAATTCGCGGAGTTTGAACTCCGTCAGCTCTGGGCACGCAGAGTCATATCGGCTAGTGCACACAGAACATGAGATGATACACTGCAGTCACTTTGAACCCCTATCAGTTCCTGTGTACGCCTAGGTAAAGTTGCCGGACTTCAGTGTATCTCATGCTGTCTCCACGGTGGGCACTAAACTGGAGTCCACAGCTGACGGACGGAGATCAAACGGAAGTCAGTAAACTCAGTTTGTGAGTTCATGCAGGGCCATAGCTGGGCATTTTAAAGCTGAGATTGTCTTTTTGTTCCGTCCCGCACGTGTTTTTAAAATGCCCAGCTATGGCCCTGAGCTCACAAACTGAGTTTACGGAGTTTGAACTCCGTAGGCCGGGGGCCTTCATAAGGCACGCAGCAGCTGTAGACTCCAGTTTAGTCAGTGTACACCGTGGAGACAGTATGAGCTTGATACACTGAAATCCGGCAGCTCAACCGAACGGACGATACTGACATATGAGTAGCCGGAACATTTGAGAGCCACACTGCCTGCATCTGTATTCCAAAACAGCAGCTGTCACAGCCTATTCCACAGGTGCACATGGAGTGTGCCCGTCATATGTATCATCCCGTTATTTTCAATATCTTCTGCTACAGAATACGGCGTTCGTGTGTAGGCCTACGTAAAGCTAATTGGGGTTCACTTCTAACTGCAGTGTATCTCATGTTCTATGTGCAATGGCCGTTAGTTAGTTAGTTCGGGTTTAACGTCCACAGCACCGAGGTGATCATGGACGGCCCTGACGGGCGGGTGGTGGGGGACAGGGAAATCTATTGCCTATGGAGTACGACCTGAACACTGATCAACTCAGGCGCATTCCAACTGTGCCACTTTGATTTACCAGACCTTTCAACGGAAATGCTAATGAACAAATCCGTTTTTCCACCCTGGATTGTGAGTCCAGCTACCGGGACCGGGACGGGATTCGAACCCACGACCCGGCGATTCCCTTCGCTCTCCTGCTCCGACGTTTAACCGCCTGAGCTATTTCGGACTCGTGCAATGGCCGATATGACTGCGTGCCTTATATAGGCCCAGAGCTGACGGAAATCAAACTCCACCAACTCAGTGCGATTTGACCGACTTAGCGGCAATGTAGCCCTAGCTGGCTCCCAAAACACGTGCGGGACGGCACAAAAAGACCTAGTCTCAGCTTTAAAACTGAGGTTCAGTCTTTTTATTCCGTCCCGCACGTGTTTTTGAATAAACTAATGTCGGTCAAACTGCTCACTAACTGAGTTGGCGCAGTTTGAACTCCGTCAGCCCAGCACCTATGTAAGGCACGCAGAACATGAGATACACTGCAGTCACAAGTGAACCCCTATCAGCTTTACGTAGACATACACACTGAGAACTTACCCCTGTAGCAAATATAATGCCAAATCAGTAACTGGACGATACATTTGACAGCCATATTCTATATGCACCTGTGGAATAAGGCTGTGACAACTGCTGTAGGGGAATACAGATGCACGGAGTGTGGCTCTCAAATATTCCGGCTGGTTAATTGTAAGTATCATATGCTACAGGATTGGTTCCGGTATACGCCTAGGTAAAGCTGTTAGGAATTCCCTTGTGACTTCAGTGTATCTCACGGTCGGTCCACGGTGCGCACTAGACTCCAATCCACAGCTGTTGCGTGCCTTATAAAACCCTGGGAAGACGGGAGTTCAAACTCCGGAAACAGTTTGTGAGCTCAGGGCCCTAGTTGGGTATTTTAAAAACACGTGCCGGACGGAACAAAAAGACTGAGTCTCATCTTTAAAGCATTTCTTGAAGTGTAGGAACAAGCAAAACAAGATGACGATTTAATCCCAAATCAACCGTATTGTTTTGCGCTCAAATAAGCAACATTCAGAATTGTTCCTATTTTTAAGCTTATTAGTCCGAGCTGTTATGGCAGAATCATGCAGGCGGCGATTTTTGGGGTGAGAGAAATAACATTTTGCATTCTTTACGATGGATTTCAGGTCGCCCATCATTTAAAAAGAAAACAAAATCAAAATTACTGGTGGGCACTGACTTACCGTTGACAGAGAATGCATTATAGCTGTTTGTTTATGGAATAAACTTTAAAACTGCTTGAGTTGTGCTTGTCAAACGCAGACCCTTCATTGATAGTAGTATATTTGCGTTATTCGGCAGAAACACAGCTGCTTGAAAGATGAACAAGTTAATTTGTACAGACCGTGTTTTTGCTTCATAAAACTTGAGAAAGATTTGTGTATGTATTACTACATTCGAGGGTCAAATTATATGGAAATTGTGATTATGAAAGATCCAAACCGTTCTCTAGGCTGAGTTTGCACAAACCATACAGTTTGGTCCTGACCGTTGCCAACTGATGTGTTGCTAATTCCGTTACACTTCTTGTAACAGAGCCATTTAATCTGATATTGTTGCTTACTCTTCACAAGTGATGGTCTGAATGGTCAAATTTATGAAAAACAACTCAGATATTTATGTGTTACAATGGAACGTGGAAACAAAAACACGCCTTAGCCCTTTTAAATGTAGTTTCCATGGCAAGTAGTGTATTTTAATGTCCGGAACCAACTGTAATGATGTTTTACAGACTGTTTCTAGAATCAATATACTTGGTCGATTCCAACTGTAGGTAGTAAATAGTCTTAACCAGACGGACTGTGATATTTAAAAGCAGTATGTCTAATATGAAGGTCAAGGCCACGGCCTGTATTTATTAAATATGGACTACATCTGCTTCAACAACATTTTCTTTAAACCCGCTCTTCAAACCTGCTTCAAGTGATTACTGTTGTAACAGAAAGAACATGGTAAATCATACCAGTGTTTTTTACTGCAAGGTCAAGGTCACAGTGGTTCCTACACTGACTGTATTTTCAGGCAATTTCCTGAAAACTGTGAGACCGATTAAAACAAACACTATGGATTGATATTCTGGAACAAGAACACGTTTGCAATAATATTATAAAGTCCTTGACATTGATATTTCCTGTTGATTCTCTTAATGATTTATTTAACACATTTAGACCGCTTTATTTAATATTGTATGTAAATTGACTCATTACCACAAAGTTTAGTTTCAACAAATGTTACACCTTCTGCTTCGAGGTCAACGTCACAACAAGGACAAATTTATTATCATTTTGTTTATTATAATTTCGAACAACGGTTTAAGTCGGTTTTAAATCCAAATTTGATTCATGATGGTGATATGTATTACACATTACATGTTTTCTTTGACAAAGAGCAACGACACACAGAATAAGTTTATGACAATACGTTAGTGTCTAGCAGCGTTTCATGCCCATGCACTCCCTCACATCTTTCTGACAACAGCCAAGAGAGCTGTGGCCTTGAGGCAGAAAAAGAATACGTACTGACACTCATACTAACAGTGTATGAAGCGAGAGCTGGCTACACAAAGAATCAGATAGTTACAGAAAATATATTAAATAACGATTTTTTAAAAAAGGGGAATGGAAAGAGTGCAATACAAGATGGCTGCAACGACCGTGACCCTGCAGCACAATGATACATTTCTTGCACTAAACACTTTACACCTATAACAATTATTATCATGCCAAATCTGAAGCAAACCGGTCAAACGGTCAGAAAACGAAATCTCGCAGAGTTTAAAGTACCATTACGCATACATATGAAGGCACATTTCAGCACAATTTGTGTTTGTTATGCCTTGTTGACACGCCTAATGAACTTCAATAGCAGTTTGGACACGAAGAAAAAGCACACGCGTAATCGCACTTACTTATTCTGAGCAGCCGTTAGCGTGTCAGTCCATTTGTAGGGCTGTTTCTCGTAATGAAAGCGTTGTATTTATAGAACGGAGCAGAGTCATTGTCAGGTTATAAAGATGACGTGTGCTTAAACTGGATTCTCCTGTGTCCAAATCAACCATAGCCTATGTGTAGCGTTTCATAGCCATCTGTTACGAAAGTGTATCTTTGAACAGTTACGGCGGTAGTGGTCCTTTAATCGATTATATTGAAGTGCGGTTGCTATGGAAACCAATCTGAATCCGCGATGCCCCATGTGTCAAAAACGCTCGTCGGATGGAGGACTACAACTGTGCAAAATGTCGGAAAGACAACTTCAAAATGCACAATTCACGTCTAAATCAACCCTGAGAGATCGAACTATATCCTTCTGATCCATTTCTCTCCACCCTAACCCACTCTATCCTCTGATCCACACACAAACACAAACAGACACACGGCGCTTGTGGCCAGTTGTACGTTTTGTGGGCTGGCGTAGAAGAAGAACAATAGCACGAGCAGCGAAACGACGTCACTATAAGCTTCACGTCATGGTATCGCTAGACAGTGACGGTTTACGTCAGTCATCCTAGAAAGGATCAAACTTGGTAATTTTCTGGCTGATTTTGAGCGCCGTCACACGAGCGATGTAGACCGGTTAACGGGCATTTATCTCGGTTTAAACTGATCACACGGGGGCTAAAAGGTGACTCAGGCCAGAATAGAGCGTGTTTGCTAACCCGAACTAAGTAGCGTGTCACCCGCATTTTCGGGTGGCTAACTTTGACAAACTCGGGACAGGTTGGAAGACTAATACCATATTCACTATCCATAACACAGAAATTGACAGTGAGGCTCAGACTAATTAAATAGTATGTCATTTTGGTGTTTGAAAAAACCCCAATGAAATGTGAAATGGAAAGTCGTGCTTCTTGTTTTAGTCTTCGCGTTAACTGAGGAAACATACCGCATGATGCGTTTGGCTGAGCTAATTAATCAAAGAGTTTGAAAGCCTCGTTTTAAATAGGGGAGCTGGGCGGCTCTGTGGTACAGCGTTCGACTCTCGTCCGAAAGGTTCCGAGTTCGAATCCAGCTGTGGTAAAAATTTGTTCAGGCCCTACCTTTGTGGTGGACAAAAGACGTTAAGCCCTAAACGTTTAACGTTTCTCTTTTTTGTCTTACAAATGCAAATATGCATAGGTGACACTCGGAACCAGGTCAAAGTACATTTTCACACACAAAATACGTGGTATCTCGAGGCCCTTGAAATGTGGTGCAAGCAGTATTGAGGGGAGGGAGGTGGGACTCGTGGTATGATGAAGTCATAATGTATGAGTTGCCGGTTTGTCGATAAATTGGTAGATATGTACATGTAGATACTATGGTATTAATGACAAATTATTGGAATGACAAACGAAGTCCCTGGGAGGACAACTCCCTCAGCCCATGTACAGTCAATTTCTTTTTCATGGGCGCATAATCGTGTGTGAAATGATTTCTTGCTTTTAATGGCCTTGGGGAAGGAGAGGGGGCGGGGATGGTGGGGTAAAGAACCGTATGACTGTTGCAAAATCAAACGACGATGTCTGTGTATGTGTGTGTATGCGTGTGTGTGTGTGTGTGTGTGTATGCGCCCGCGTGCGTGTGTGTGTATCCGTGTATGGGGGGGGGGGGGTGGGGGGTGGGGAAGAGAGAGGACAGGAAGCTTGTGCCCCCGACCCCAGATCCGCCCCTTTCCTCCCTCGTCATCTTCACGCATCCAGTTGTACGCTCCACTCTCTCCTACTTTAATATAATTATTTCACCTTCCGCCCGATCAGTGTAAAAATCACGTGCTGAACAACGCCAAAACGTCCTACATTTACAATGCAAAATGCGTGGAAATCGTTTTACCTGTCATCAAGTATGCGGTCCTGTGTTATCTCCCTGACTACGGTATCGGGACACGTCGCTAACCCACCTCCGTTGGTGGGTTAGCTGGCCCGCAACAATTTAACTCTGGTTATGTTTTCAGGTCGTGTGCTAAACATAATTCGATATTTAATCGTTGATAACGCAGTCGTGTGATTACCAAAAACTTGGCCCGGTTTAAGTTTATTTTGTTTGTCCTGTATTTTGGGCCCAGATTTTTTAGGTCGTGTGATCACTTGGATGAAGCTAAATTTGGCCACAAGACCTATCCCGGGTTTACCGTGTGACGGGCCACTTTCATACCTAGAACGTTCAGGTCAGAATTTAAACCAGTCGTACACGAGAGCCGGGACAAACGTCAGGCTTATGTAAATACTGTTTATAAAAAAAATCATTCGGGTATTAATGTGTGGATTCTATTTTTGTGTGTAAACAGATTTAAATATTTTAAACTGTTTTAAAAATAGTTCCAAAAAACGCGGTGTTGAAAATCACTATTTGACCTAGTCATACCCGAGCGCCGGGACAAACAGCAGGCTCAATTCAATTCAAAACAACTTTATTTATCCCTTAAAGGGCAATTACATTTGTATGGACTGGGGGAACAATCAAATAAAAGTCATGTAGTCTTACTGTGATCCTGTTTGTTCATCCTAAAGTCAACAATAAGGTCACATGTCTTACCCACGTTAAGCTCTAAAAACGAGTTATCGCACCATTGAACAAAGTCAGTCAATGAGGGTCCTTGTTCATCAGATGACCCTTGCTGAAGTGAAAGTAAGGCTTATGTAATTACTGTTTATGAAGAATCATCTGGGTATGAATAAATTTCCCTTTTTCGTAAAACGATTCAAAGATTTGTAGCCGTTTTGAAATTAATCTCCCAAAATCGTAAAAATGGCAATTCTAAACGCGCCAGCACTTCAAACCATGAACGGAGTTTGCGTAATTTGATTTTATATCATGTCAAGAAAGCACTCCTAAAAAAATAATTTCAAACCGCCGAAAGTTTTGCCTGAGGAAAAAATCATGTGTATGGCAGGACGTCAATGGAAAGTGCTGGGATGAGAAGAAAATAGTGTTAACTAGGCCCATTTACTCTAAAATACCTCCAAGGGTAAAATTTTACTCTTTAGTGATTTTTTACCTCCCCCAAAATAAGCAAAGTAGCACGGTTTCAGCTCCACCACGCAAAAATTACGTAATTCTAAAATCCCGTGCAGTTCGTTCGAACGGCGGTGATACACTCACAGCTTTTGGGGCTAGCGTAGCTCACTGTTACATGTCTTTCTTCATTAAAAAATAAAAACTGTCATAACAATCAACAGATAAAACAGGTAAATAAACTACTTATTTTATACTTTTTTTCCCACATTACTGTCACAGAGAACAGTTAAACATTTCCTACAACAAGGCTTCATTAAAATGCATGTATTTATTTCTCATATAACCTTTGAATTAAAAATGTTAGAATTAATACACTAAAAGCAAAATCGTTGCACGGCATGCTTCTCGGAATTTTGAGATCAGCTAATTTCTGTCGTCTGTGGATGGGAAGACCGTGTTATTTTGCTTCTTGGAGGGGTTGGGGGGGGGGGGGAGGTTAAAAATTACAAGAAGATGAGGATTTTATCCGAATCCCTACCGTATTGTTTTGAGTTCACATGGAACATTCAGAGTTGTTACTATTTTTTTTAAGCTTATCCTTCTGATTCATCTCTCTCCACCCTAACCCCCGATCCGCACAAACACTGACACACATGGCGCCAGTTATACGTTCTGCGGGCTGGCGCAGTCACAGGCCACGCAGGGCAATAGGCGACTTAGCTGACAAACTCGACATTCTCAGTGTTCAGTTTAGTTGATCCCTGTCCGTGCACATTATCTTTGGTCCTCGCAACATACTGCATGCCACGGGTATGTCGTTTTTCTGTTCAGTCACAGGCTTTCGTTTTCATTCATCTGGTATATCGCACAGTAGGATTAGTTAATGTGGTTTACTGCGCTTAGCGTGTCCGGATTCTATGTCATCCAATCGGGCACCGAGTCAGTTTAGGAGCGATATACCTGCGGCCTGTAATGTAGTGCGATTGAGTACTGAAGCCTATGCACCCGAACAGGTATCACCTAAAAAGTCGACCATTAGGTTGCGCCCACTGTTCACACTCTCTTCTTTATTGGCCTCACTCTTGCAACACAATGCTATGAACGAAGAACCTTTCTGCCAAAACAAAAAAATCTACGTGGAGCATATCACAGGAGAAACATTTCCAGCAATTCTTAAACAAATTGTCTTTTAGCATTTTCCGCAACACTCTAATGCACTAAGTACCCCATGACAAAACTGTCGTCTGCACTGAAGCCTGCATACATGTCTGCACATGCCCCATATAAGGCTCCCATGAACACACTAGGTCGACTAAAATTACCCAGATGTTGCTCTTTTTCACACAACCTGTCATGCCTTTTGCTGCTCAAAACGCCCAAAAAGGCAAAATATATAAGTTAAAGGTTTGCAAAAAGGGAGGAATTTTTAAAAACTATTTCTTGCGGAAAAGTTACTACATGCACAGGAAGCAATTGCCCCGTGTGGCGGCCACAGCCTTTCTGAAGAAAAAGAAGGTGGGATGATCAATGTCCACAAAACCTTTTCTATACTGCATCCATTTTCCAACGTTTTCCACAGTACGTTCGAAGACATAACAAATATAGAGAGACTGTCTTCCTAAATCAAATTGTCAGACAGGGCGTAGTGCTTCAACCCATACACATGTATAACAGTATGACTTTTCGTGCTTTGCGTCTGTTAGGAAAACTGTACATCACTGAGTGTTTGGCGCTTTTACGTCACTGTCATTGTCCGAGTCTTGAAAGGCACGCAAGGGTCTCTTCCACGCTGCCTCTTCCAGGGCTGACTCTTCGGTGGGAGTTAGAAAATTTTCAAAAATGAATTAATTATCATTCAAAACGTTGAAGAGGTACAATTCTGACTAATGAACCCATTCAATGTCTTCCTTTAATCAAGCTATGTGCAAAAATCTAGTAAGAATAAGAAACAATACGGATTCCAATGCGGATCAACCCGTTTTTGTGAAAAGGTCGTGTTCTCAAAAATTTGTAAACTAATTAAAAAATCCCAAAACATGCCTTCGAGATATTTTTTCAAAAGACAATATCCTAAAGTTTCAAGCTTGTCCGTCCACAAACGCGGGCTCTAGTCGCTGTCACACACACACACACACACACACACACACACACACACACACACACACACACACACACACACACACACACACACACACACACACACACACACACACACACACACACACACACACACACACACAAATAAATGCCAAACGCTCGTTCAACTTGTTAATTTCTTTATGTGTTTGGCAGTTGTTTATGTAGTGTAGTAAAACCTTTCTGAAACAAACGCCAAACACACAAAAGAATTACGCTGTACGAGTGATAGACAATTTTCGGAATAAGTAAATCTTGTTATGTTGATGTTGGTTTGGATTCCCCATTGGGATTATATCGTATGTATAACGAAATGCAAAGTTGTGGCAATTGTTTTACGCCAACGTGCATTTTTTGGTTTGGATTATACACCCAAAACTATTTACATGCAACTATCTCATTTAAGCGTCTTGGGTCACCGTGTTTGTACTTTTGAAGATGAGTTTTGGCAAAACGCACCCTACCCCTCTTGTTGCAAGTGTAAAACAAAAAGCCGGACCCAACGCGTGCAGACCTTCCTGATCAAAGCTCTTGAGATATTTTCTTGTACCAACTTTGTAATTGTAATGATTTTCTACTTTTGTATGATAAATTATCATGACGGTACAGGTGCCTAGGATGTCTTAGGTTAATTTAGCATATTAAACCGGCTGGCCACATACATTCAGTATACTGTGGGTTTTTTTCCCCACAAGCAGCGCAGGCACGTCCTGATAAAGGCTTGTTGCTGTCGGGACGTTAAGCAATGTACGACCAACAATCTTTAGATAGATGACGAATGCAGGGCAACATTTTCAGGAGTCTCTATAAGGGTCTGCGTCGACGACTGCCTGGACTTTTTCTTACAATGTTCGTCTTTTTGCACTCTCCCATAGCTCACTTAGAAGCCAGAATTTCCTTGAGTAAAATGCTTTATCCACCTAACAACTGTTGCTATAGATGGCGCAGAGGTAGGTTTAGCAGCATGCCAATCGACTAGTACCTGCGCAGCCGATGTTCAGAGTCAGTGCTAGTTAGTTATTTGCATTTGACGCCGAGTAAGCGACTAAGGCCATCTCACGGCGGTCTATTACAAAGTTCAAATTAAGAAGAGGAAAACGTCCAGATTTGGGCCATGTATTGAGGCAGTGTCCAAAGGTCACGTTCTAAAAAGACGCTATATACTGAAAACCGGTGGATAAAAATTTACGATATTTTGCCATGACGTACGCGCCATGTTGCTCTTCAGGCGGCTAAAAGAAATGACATTATCTATACAGATATGCATGTGACCATGGGTCCGTCGGGCTGTAAGCAGCCTCTAGACTCGGCAAGGGAATCCTAAACAACAGGTCTGCTCTCAATATCTCAATAAAGTCAACAACTACAAAAATCGTAACGGAAACCGTAAGTCAGCACAACATATGAACCTGTTTTGAGTGTAACACAACACAATGAGCTAGCAGAAAGAATTTAAAAAAAAATCGTGGCAGTAGTTCGGCCCCGACAGATTATTGAAAAAAGCGCTGTGACGTCCCTCAACCCACCCATGCGTGAATTTAGCATGATAAATTTGTGCTACCGCTATTTCAACCAGATTTCTAATCTGGGAGCCTTCAAATCTGTGTGGCTTAAATGCTGAGAAGATTTACAATGACTTACTCTGGGTAGAAGTTTGGCACGGGAATCGATCGGTGCAAATCTATACTCTGGATGGATTCGCGCTGGGTATACATATATATCGTACATCATACATCATATTAGGTCTGTCGATGAATGATTTGTGTTATTACTGTGGTACAGAAAAATGCGTCTAATCGGGGGGTAGCAGTTACAAACCGTGCTCGATGCACAGAAGCCGTCCTGGACTGTCAGCGTTCCTGTGGGAAATGAAGGTACAAGGGAATCAAAACCGGTTTCCTAGCTAAAGTTGTTAACCCAGTGGTCAAAGATTTTCCCCGTCTTTCTCTCTTCTGTCCTGTCATACAACGTATAGTGTGTTTGTGTGCGTGCGTGCGAGCATTTGCATCTGTGTGTGTGTGTGTGTGTGTGTGTGTGTGTGTGTGTGTGTGTGTGTGTGTGTGTGTGTGTGTGTGTGTGTGTGTGTGTGAATGGTGAATGATACTCGATGTGCAACAGATACAACCCATTATCTTCTAAATTTTAAAATAGTAGTAGTCGTGTTTATAGTACAGTCTCCAAAACAAAACAAAACCCAATAAAACATATTTAAAGGTCATATTATTTACTTTAGTGAAACCTGTAACTAGTATTTATTTGGAACAACCACGAACGTGTTAAAAAGAAATACTTTTGGATTTTGTAAAATATTGGGACACGTAACTGCTGAACGCATTCTGATCAATGACATTTCTCTTTGAGCCAATTTGCCGCTCTCAGTTGCAGCCTCCGCTAACCCGCTCGTAACCCAATCAGAATGTTCATATAATTTTCGGAGCAATTATCTAATTTACATGGAATTATCCCACTACGAAAAAACAGATTCATCAGCATAAAAAAATCAGTGATGTTGTATGTGTATGGGCACATCAGATAATCGAATCTGGCCAGATCAGGTGCACACAGGAGGCAAGCTAAACCCTGTTAGTGTAAACTAAAACAATTTGCTGCTTTCAAATCTTGTTAGGCCCGGATTTGCTTTCACAATATAAAATTTGGCAGCACAGGGGAGCTAGAGAGACGGCAGTGAGGGGAGCAGTCGTTTCACTGCCTGTCTGCGATGTGTAATGTGTTCATGAGGGACAGCCAATGGACGGTGCCTGTAGAATTACTTATGATGTATAGTAGCTGCTGATCGAAAACTGAAGCGAGTGGACAAGACAAGGCCGTGCAGGAGGTCATTTTCGCTTACCGGTGGGGAAGACGGGTGGCTGCGGGTGGTCCCGAGGCCTTGGCATGACCCCACAACTGGCTCCCGTGGGTAAGCCTGGGTTGGACACTGCGGGAAAGGAGCGGACGCCGTTGTACCGGTAGCTCTGGCCCATCTGAGCAAAGGGACTGGAATCTCCATAGGAACATGGAATGTTACAATTGGGCAATGAGGCGTCCATTCCGGGTATGCCACACTGGCCGTCAAAAGAAGGCTGGTTGAGATACGGGTAGTCCATGGTCACTCAGTGCAGTGGACTTCGGCTGGCACAAGGCTTTGTGTCAGGCACTTCACGCCAGCCCGCTCTCTAATAGTTACACAATATATTCAGTCTCCAGGTTTCTCTGTTTTCAAACGAGGACCGTTCTGTATTTTTATCGATGGTAACTTTTTTACGCAGATCGTGTAGAATATGAAAGCAATGAAGTCAACGTCGCGGAGTGGAGCGATGCGGCAAGCCTAATTCTCACGCGAATTCTCTGCTACGAATCGCTTTTCCTCTTGATTCGATTAGAGTGCGCGCGGCCAGTCGAAGGATGTAGAAGCAAATTCTATCTGCTGGATATCTAATTTGCTCCCACCTCGGATAAATGATCATCAAGTTTAGAAAGTGCGAAATTTACTAACTACAGTTGGCTTATGTATGCGGGCTCTAAATGCAATCAGCGATCTGCTCTCATGGTAGCAGGAACGGCCCATGAAGGTCCCAAGTGTCTGGCACCGCCCACCCTTAGTTACACAGCTCTTGCAGAGGCCACGCCCCTAGCAACCAGACGTGCGCGGACTGTAGACAGGGGTTTGGGACAGGCGGGCGGGGTCAGGGTATCAGCCTTACAAATTTAATGTTTCACTTGGTTGGGGGAGGGCTAGAGAGAGAGAGAGAGAGAGAGAGAGAGAGAGAGAGAGAGAGAGAGAGAGAGAGAGAGAGAGAGAGAGAGAGAGAGAGAGAGAGAGAGAGAGAGAGAGAGAGAGATGCCGTCGGGAAAGAATGATGGCTCGTGATTTGGTCGCAAGGGAAAGCCGAATATCAGTAACCAAAGTCTGAAGCACTGCAAGTGCAAGTGGTTTTTTCCCCCGTTTTATTCCTGCTACTGGCTATTCGTGTGGTCTAAATGATGTGTTATGTTATGGCTGAGTTGTACAAACACAGCCAAGGTCTAATTGCCGATCAGTCTTTGTATGAAATCTAACAGAATGCTTTAACTGTTATAACCAACAATAAGCCGCACTTGTTTTTGATGAGCATCGATGGAAACAGTCATGGTAAGTCCTTTAAGATGCTTATCCCGACGAAGTTTGCAAGTTGTCTAACGCTCTTAAAGTGGTCCCCCACTGAGAGAAACACCAGGTCAACAAACATAATTTGTGTTTCAATGTGATGAAACAGTTTGCCGGTGGAATGTTTTAGGAACTCCATATTAAACCCGGGTCCACCTTAACTTGAACTTGACTCTGTAATTTTCCCCCACGGCTCGCGGATTTAATTTGTCTTCTTCTCGGCTACATAAAGCATACTTGCGACTCGCACAAGTAATATCAGCATCGTCTCTTGTAAACGTTCTTAAAACATTGTCAGATAGACTGTAGACGTATGTGATGACCGTCATGTCAGTACTGCGTGTCAGTTTGCACTTTTTAGAAAGCGTGTTATTGATCTCGCCGGATTGGCGGCCACCGTGTCCTCACTATAACTGCCGCTCTGCCTAATACACAAGCGAATGGCTGTCTGATTTCTTGAATGAAATTTGTAATAGTCTGTAGTTTGTAATATTTAAACATAAAATAAACCAAGAGAGGTAAAGATTTATGAGCTGGAGACGTTC
Organism: Semisulcospira habei; assembly: GCA_036245525.1. Lineage (NCBI taxonomy): Eukaryota > Metazoa > Mollusca > Gastropoda > Semisulcospiridae > Semisulcospira > Semisulcospira habei. The sequence goes on along the minus strand of BTPG01000005.1, from coordinate 101,525,945 downwards.
CTTTGGCACAACAGTTCTGTCTCCGTGGAGACTGTCGTGGAACCAGAACAGTGTGTCAAAAGCAATCAAAAGCATTTCTCCCACTGTCGTATGATTTATGTTTCATGTAATCGGCCGGTTTGACGGTTTGTTTGACTCAATTGAGCCTACACAAATCTCACTTTAAGATCTTTTTTTTTTGTTTGTTTGTTACTCCTTTAGCACTGTGGTGTCTGTATCGTTTTACCCTACCAAACTGTTGACTGACTTCTTTTTTTTTTTTCATCCTGTTTTGGGTTATTGATGCAACAGGGGAGAGGATGTAAGGTGTTGGGAAGGGATGGCGTGGTTTAACCCATATCATACTGAGGCTAAATGCTTCAAATTTGTACACTGCTGTATGCAAGCTACATTATAGTACTTACAGATAAGATATAGACCAATGGCTTTAGTTCAAGGGTGGTGCCAGAATGGCTAGGCGCCTAGAGGTGCCAAGCTATTCTGGCACTACCCTTGAGCTATTTTAGTCAAACTTATTTAACCCACTGGTGTATTCCGAATGATAAGGGTTAAAGTAGTGTATTCTTGTGTATTCGTGTGTGTGTGTGTGTGTGTGTGTGTGTGTGTGTGTGTGTGTGTGTGTGCGTGCGCGTGTGTGCTCTTGTGCATTGTGCACTGTGTGTGCTTTAAAGCGCACCTAGTCCAGACTTTTCTTGAGAACAGCGCCTTATAAGAAATATGTAATATAATAATAATAATAATAATAATAATAATAATAATAATAATAATAATAATAATAATAATAATAATAATACTTTGTTGTTTTTTTAAATAGGGCTGGCCTCAGCCCGTTAAACACCTAGTACACGATAACATAGGCGGGAAAGCGTCATACTGTAAAGTGTTTAACAAGAAAAAATTACGTCACGTCTAGCTACGCTAGCATTGCTGTTGAACGCAGATCTATCGCCATTGTGTTTACAAAAATATTATCTCGTCGCACTTATTTTGATTTTTTTAATTAGTTTACAAATTATAGAGAAAATGACCGTTTTACAAAAACCGGTTGATCCGCATGGGAGTCCGTATTGTTTCTTATTCTTATTTTGCTTATAGCTCGATTAAAGGAAGACATTAAAGGAAGACATTAAATGAGTTCGTTAGCCAGCATTGTACCTCTTCAACTTTTTGAATGTTAATTAATTCATTTTAGAAAATTTGCGAACCATGTTTCACTCCTACCAAAGAGTCAGCCCTGGAAGAGGCTGCGTGGAAGAGACCCTTGCGTGCCTTTCAAGACTCGAACTATGACAGTGACGTAAAAGCGCCAAACACGTCAATGTTATATAATGTTTCTAATTGACGCAAAGCACGAAAAGTCATACTTTTATTATTTGTGTTACACATATGTATGGGTTAAAGCAATTCTGACAAATTGATTTAGGAAAACAATCTCTCTATATTTGTTATGATGTCTGCGAACGTATTGTGGAAAACGTGGGGAAATGCATGCAGTATAGAAAAGGCTTTGTGGACATGGATCATCCCATCTTCTTCCTCTTCAGAAAGGCTGCGGCTACGCCATCCGACAAAACGTATAACCGGCGCTATGTGTGTGTTTGTGCGGATCGGGCGGGGGGGGGGGGGGGGGGGGGGGGGGAGGGGGGGGATAGGGTGGAGAGAGATGAATCAGAAGGATAAGCTTTAAAAAAAAAAGAAACAAGTAACAACTCTGAATGTTACTAAAGAAAATCGCATGTGAGCTCAAAACAATACGGTAGACTTTGGGATGAAATCATCATCTTGTTCTTATTAGAACCCCAATAGTGCTTTCCTAACACGTAATTCACAGCTGAAAATGTCTGTAAAAAGGGGAAAATATCAGCAGTGTTCCCTGTTAACAGATAATTCTCGGGATTTTAATAATAATACCGGTCATTATATGCGAATCGGCTCAGAGCGCCGCTAACTGAACACAACACGCACGCTCACGTGAAATACAGGCATTCACTCTGAAGACAAAGCACAAAACAAACACAGGACATTCACGTGCTGCGACATTCACAGCTATTGAGGTTTCTGAAATTTTGATCGTTTGCATAATTAAAATTTATAAAGTGGCCTGAAACCGGTACCAAAGTGGAGGGGGAGGAAGAGCCGGAGTACCCGGAAGAAGAACCCCCGACGGTCCGCCCGAATTAACGGTGACACTAGAGGAGAATGGTACGACGCCGTAACGGGTATCAAACCTCGCACCTTTAGCATTGGTGGCAGACCCTTTACCACAGCGCCGCGGACCACCCACACGATTTCTTAAAACCAGTTTTAGAAGGAAAATACCGAAGCGGAAAGTAGCAGCTACACCTATTAAAAAAGATAAAAGATAAATTGCGAAGGTAGCGAAACCAAAAATCGTTGAAGAATATATACTGACTTCCATTAAAAACGCGAAAAATGTCTGTAAGTGTAACCGCAAACAAAGACAGCAAAACAAGAAAATTTTATTTGTTGCTTACTTCAGATGTTCAGCCTACTGTCTGAGCTACCTTCAGACAAAAATTGGATGAGTTATCGCCCATGGCTACCTTGGAGGACACACGGTTTCATTAGTGGTGAAAATAAGCAAAATTGGACACACTCTGTGAAGCAACTTTCCTGTAATATGTTTTAACACACAAGTTGTGTGGATTTTTTATGATGTTACCGACTGCCTCAAAGGAAATTTGACTCGAAAAATTCATTAGAGAACCAGAACTTCCGGTGCACATCATTTTCTTAATAAATTTTATTTGATTTAATGTGAATTACTTTCAAACCATTTTTTATCCTCCAGTGACTGACACAGAGATAAAGAACACACCCATATCCATTTGATAAGGTAAATATGGCCGCTAACCTAAAAATGAAGAACTCTTTGATTTTTATGTTTGTTGATCATGTTGATTATTTAGGTGCCTTTCACACATAAAAAGTAGGCCAAGACCAAACAGGCCGGATTTTCATGCACACGGACCCTAGTGACACTGCACATTGGTTGGCTTTCAGCTGTGTCCTCTACAGATGCTCTCCATTTCACCTTCAATATCCTGTGATGGTACTGTCACTGATCACGTTACAAGTCATCGATGTGCGATTTTTAAGACTAAACATTCTATTTGCACTCTTCATAACATTTTCTAACACACTCTTCATAACATTTTCTAACACACTCTTCATAACATTTTCTAATAAATCTCGTCAAAATAACCCGGATTAAAGCATATTTACTAAGAAAAGCGCTATAGTGAAAAATTGGTGTTTTTAATGGAAGTCAGTATATAATAAATATATAATATTTAATGAATTTTAAATTGCGATGTCCATTACGTTATGGCCACACACACACACACACATTTTTCCCCGTCGTTTGATTTTCCTAGGCCTGACTGAGCTTACCAACCCCCTCCCCACCCCCTCCCCACAACCCCCCCCCCCCCCCGACTTCCCCATTTGATTCTTGGAGGCCTGCACCGATTGTGTTTCGGCAAGACCGATGTTGACGCTGGGCAAAATTTTGGCCATGTACTTCTGAAAGAAAATACCAATTGTCAAAACCCTAGCGCAAACACTGAATACATTATTGAGCACTTAATTTCGTCCTTATGGGTAACCCCAGAGATGTTAAACTTTTTCTGTGCTGGCATTTGTTTTGATACAATCTGTATCAATTTTATGGATCGAAATCCTTATTTACATAATGCTGTGCTTTTGTGTTTGCCTGTCTGTCCGTCGTCTCTGTGTATGCTTGTGTGTGTGTGTGTGTGTGTGTGTGTGTGTGTGTGTGTGTGAGAGTGAGTGAGTGAGTGAGTGAGTGAGTGAGTGAGTGAGTGAGTGAGTGAGAGAGTGAGAGAGAGAGAGAGAGAGAGAGAGAGAGAGAGAGAGAGAGAGAGAGAGAGAGAGAGAGAGAGAGAGAGAGAGAGCGTATGCGCGCACGCGCACGGATGAAAGTAATTTCAATTTCAAGCATGCTCACGAAGACGGAAACTGATCGGGCGGAAATAAAAGTGAGCATAATGGAGTGGACTAAGTGAAAAGCATACGACATTCGTCCGAACTAAGTAAAGGTTGTGTTGATAATCCTGAGCTGCAGGAACAAGAGCCACGTCTTTGGTTTTCAGTGTTGAGACCCATGCCAAAGCGCCGAAGGCCGGTCACACATGAAGAATTTAAAGTAGTAGAAGCCGTCTGAATGTTAACGTTCAGAAACACCAAAAATAGACGTTCACTGTCAGTTAACGTCTAGTAAAATCGAAAAGAATGGTAGGCTCTGATTCTAATGGAAGATATAAACTTGATCTGCGCCGTAATTTAACAAGAAATGTTACCCGGCCCTTCTTTGCGCCTTCGAGCGGTAAAGCTGTACCACGGCACAAAATTGTCTCGTAGAAAATCTGGTCAAGAACATATAAAAAGGTACGTGCACGAAGCGTAATTGAAACTTGACCCACTTTTTGCCGGGTCACGTGCATTTACTTCATTCTGTTGTTAAGACTGGCACTCCAGCATATTGTATTGCGTTGTTACGTCATCATGATTGTACGAAATTTGTCTGGCACCGAAAAATATTGACGGCACATTACACTAGACAAGATGGCGGCCATGCAACACCTCCTGGCCGCCCGCTCCGGCAGAAATGGTCGCCGCCACCGACAGAATCATCTAGCCATTGTCCCTTCGTTTGATAGGCGATGTCAGGCCCTGCAATGCTGCATCACGACCGGTATTTCTTTTTGGTGACTTTTGTAAATTTGATGTGCTGTGACTGTTAATTGGATTTCATATTTTTCTCCGCTGTGCCGCTATGCTGGGAGTTGATACACGCTGATTCTTGTTGTACCAAGCGGATATCAGAAGAACAGCGCGCGCTATGCTGTGGCAATACACCCAACATGCTTTCCTCCCCTTTGATCATTTCATCTCAGGAGTGGCTCTTCCGGCACGCCACGCTCGGCAACATCACGGCCTGCGCTAGCTAGTGCACTCAACGAAGCCAGTACCAGCAAGCTTCAGGCCCCACATTCCAGCCGAATGATGTAATGACAGACACCTCCCAGACGCAGTGACTGTGTTTCTTACTGAACAGCCGCGTGTGTACTTTTTTTAGAAACCATCGGACTGCTTTCACGTTAATGATGTGTACGTTTGTTTTTAAAATGAATATGAAGTTAAATACTAGTTAAGTTCAGTATAATTAAGGTGGTGACTGTTTATGCCGGAGCGACTGTCTAAACACCGGCGCTGTACTATGGCGGCGACGGGCCGCCAGGTGCTGTTTGACCGTTGTTCAGTTTTATGTTCGGCCTAGATCGGAGATCATCTCCGTATCGACGCGGGTATTTTGTTTCTGTTGTTAACTTGTTTTATGTACTAATTTTAGCCAAGTAGGAACTTAATAAAGAACATTATAATAGTGTGTTCAGGAGTGACATAGGGCTGTCTTAGCATTCTGTTTTTGTCAGGGAGGTTCGGGTCGGGATGAGGCCACTGGCGCTGGCCATTAGATGCCTTGGCGACGGGCTTCACCCGTTCCGAGTCATTGTCCATTGTGTAGCTCTGTTATTGTAATTTGTGGAATGAGCGTGAGTGAATGCCGTAAGCAGCACCTGTGGTGGCAAAAATGTGAATTTCCCCATGAGGGATTAATAAAGTATTATTGTATTTGTATTTACACGTTATTATGGCAAGCCAAAATGGAGGCTGTGTAGCGGAAAATCAACTCTCATCGGACCACTATAAATAAAAATGTGTGTAATAAATAGATTCTTACATTGGTGTTTAGGTGAAGCTGTGAATCTCACTCACGTGGTCTTTTTCTTAAAAAATTATTACAAGTTAGGCTATGCCAGCCGATCTTTCTGCCTCAAAAATCCGATTAGGTTGATTGATTGTACATTGCTTAACGTCCCGACAGCAACAAGGCTTTCTCAGGACGTGCCTGCACTGCTTGTGAAAAAACAGAATATTGAATGTATGTCGCCAGCCGGTCCAATACGTTAAATAAACCTACGACATGGGGCCTAAATAAAGCTAAGACCATTTAGCAACACACATCCAACATCAAGAGCTACAGGCAGCGCAGACAACAGGGAGAGTTTAAAAAAGGAAAATACAGGTGAATGGAGCAAGGGTACACAGAAACACATGCCCCAGAATAGAGTGAAAAACACACCCTCTGGGGCTGACCAGGGTGACCCTGGGAACTAAAAAGTAGTTAACCCCACCCAAGTCCCCCAGGGCAGACCCGGGTGGGGGAAAAAAATTCGATTAGGGAGTTGATGTTGACTTTTATCTTTGACATCAACTCTTTATCCGGACCCGAGAAGCGACAAAAACCACTGACATAGCCTAACCCGTAATACAATGATATGTCTTTAGTTGTAAGTTCAGATAAAATAATAATAAAAATGTGTCATGAGTACCATGCCAGAAAACGAGCTCATTTAACCAAATAATGAGCTGCTGACAAGTGTTGCCCTCCTGACTGTTCCATGTGACAGTAGTAATGCGATCAAGCTGAAAACCGGTCGATTCAAACTTTTCGATTGAATGAAAACATAAATCAAACATACACTGCGCGCCTTAAAAATAAACAACAAACAAAAAACAAACAAACAAAAAAAAAAAACAACAACAACAAGACAATGATTTGCCGGTCGATATTTTGCAAAAGGCTTAACATTTTGAAAATCTGTTTTCGCCACAATGAAGTATTTTTGTCCTCTTTACGACACTCTCACTACACAATTGACACAAATGAGTCGTGTACCAGTATTTTCAACAAGAATATATACGCCGCCTCCGGCTGTAAATTGTCGAACGTTAAGTCAGAGAAAGCTGATGTTTTTTCCTCAATGTTATTTATCACATTTAATGGCATTTTCTGACATTATACTTTTGTTAACCCTTTGAACCCGGCAAACCGCTGTACTGAGCGGTTGGCGGCCTCGTATACCGTTGAACCCGGCAAACCGCTACAGCGGTGTCAGGTGTTTCGTATCGCGCGCCCGGTGACGCGCTAGCCTCGCTGCGTGTGTGGTGACCTCGCCCTTTGCACTGACATTTCCTGTTTACACTCGGTACACGGCACGTACGTTCGTCTGTGGTATGCGGTCAGTTTTGATGCGCTAGCGTGGGAATTACGGTCGGAATCGCGAGTGGATGTGTAGATATTCGGAGTGATACAATTTTGTGTTTGGAGACATGGTTTCAAAAGCAGATAGCTTAGATGTATAGGGACATGTGTGCCTACCTATCGCGAGGCAGCATAACCACGTGTTGGCAGTGTCAGCTGGAGCGATCACCGTTTGAGTCACTGACAACGGCAATGACTTACAGCTTGATTCTAATGCTGAATTCGGAGGTTGTAATTCATATTCCGTTTTTTTTTTATGCCACACCTTGGTGCACCTGTAGGTAAGTCTGTGGACACCAACGACACACACTGGTCACATGTGTAGTACGTGTATAGTCTTTACGACACTGGTATTTCCATCCGATCGTGTACGAAACACAACACTGACACACTGATCATCAATCGATGCCGCTTATTACATGTTGTCTAGACCATGGATATACCTTATCAGTGGCAGGTGTAAACATTGACATCTGGTGACAAGGTAGGGGCCTTACGTTGTATCGGCATGCTGGAAATGCATGGACACTTATGTGTCACACTAACAGACACCCTATTTAGTTGCATGTTAAGTACCAGCGACCTGTCATGCAAGAAAGACATTTTTATTCAAGTTTATTGTCACCTGTCACTATTTTTGTCACCAGGCATTACGACACAGGTGACACAGTGTGGTCAAATCCATAAAACGGTAGTCCATCCAATGGCAAATCTGTACATATATACCTTTATGGGGATATCTGTTGTAAAGTATTATTTACAAATATTTTACTGTACACACCCATTTTCAACAGAAATTTCTCAAATAAAGTCAGGGTTGAAGGGTATATAGACTTCTTATTTACTCAGGGTTCAAAGGGCACTAAAGCATGTAAATATAGCAAAAGTGATGTAATAAACTTACTGTTTGCTTAGATCTAGCCATTTGCCATAACGATCAAGATTCAGACACGTTTGTCTAAAGTATATGGTGATGTGCCGTATAGCAAATGACCTCTCGCGACCTTCATGTTTTATGGAGGTCATTCCGTTTGGGACGTTTAAACAGGTCTTATAATCAACTATCACCAGGCCAAATCTAAAGTATGTGGTTGAACCTGCATTAACGTTTACCGCCGTTAAATAATAGTATGACCTTAATAACGGCCGGTAACTGCCAGGCCGACGTACAAACATACATAGTATGACCTTATAACAGGCGGACGTACAAACAAACAAAACATGTGTACCATTTACATACACTTACATTGACATTCAATTGTAGCAAAACGCATTTTTATTCTATATAATATGGGTTGGCTGCAATCCTGATATAGCTGAAAAGTGTCTGTAAGAGTTATCTCCCCTTATTTTAACGCTCGCAGAAAAGTGAATGATACCAATCGAAACTGCGTTAAAAACTGTATATGACTGCCAAATTTCGTAAGTCTGTGTCACATTTGCAGTATAGATGGCGGTACTGCCTAGACTACAAATAGACCGACCCATTTTGTATTTGGTTCCGCCCCTTTAGTCGGCGTCCGGCAAAAATGCAACGCTTGCTTCACGGAAAGAGCACGAGTGTTGTCTGCTAGCATAGTAAAGCGCGCTATTCGACGTTGATTTTTTAAAACCATTTTTAGGATGGCGTATCTTCTAAAGTATACCATTTTTGGAGCTGTAAATAATCAGTGCAAGCTAGGTATTGTGTTTAATCAGTACAGCAAGTGGGGATATTGTCAGTCAAGAGATTAAGTTATGCGACCCTAAACTTGGCATTTTATGACAAGCGCAAATCGTCTCATTTTTGCCAAATCAAGCTGTGATTTTTAATAAAATATAAAAGTTAAAGGTTTGACATTTTGCACGACCACACACTTTTATGATTCCCCTTGGTTTGAGTACTGACAATTCTGCCAGCGCTAGCCTCACCTATCTGGTTTGTGAGTATCATGTATAACTCGAGGCAAAATTTGTATCGTTACATTGTTGTGTAATGTTCTGTGCATCTACTGTGGGAAATCAGGGTATTTACCCGACCACATATAGTAGCGCACCTTCATGTTTGTGTATGTATGTTTCTCCTGCCTACTTCCTAAGTTCCGGAGAAAGACATGGGTTATATAAGAGACCTGATCCATTCTTTTTAGGAATGGAAATGATTGTCTTATTCTATACCTGCGTATTTCTCTGTGGGCTGGCGATTGGGTGCCTGATAGGCGGGGGCAGGGGATCTAACTGTTGTCTGTCCAGCGCTGTGATTCCCCTTGGTTTGAGTACTGACAATTCTGCCAGCGCTAGCCTCACCTATCTGGTTTGTGAGTATCATGTATAACTCGAGGCAAAATTTGTATCGTTACATTGTTGTGTAATGTTCTGTGCATCTACTGTGGGAAATCAGGGTATTTACCCGACCACATATAGTAGCGCACCTTCATGTTTGTGTATGTATGTTTCTCCTGCCTACTTCCTAAGTTCCGGAGAAAGACATGGGTTATATAAGAGACCTGATCCATTCTTTTTAGGAATGGAAATGATTGTCTTATTCTATACCTGCGTATTTCTCTGTGGGCTGGCGATTGGGTGCCTGATAGGCGGGGGCAGGGGATCTAACTGTTGTCTGTCCAGCGCTGTGATTCCCCTTGGTTTGAGTACTGACAATTCTGCCAGCGCTAGCCTCACCTATCTGGTTTGTGAGTACACTTTTATGCGTTTTTTTCCGATGGTAATATCGCTTTTTATGTGTTTACAGACTGAAATTATGACCTACATGTGAGCATATCTGAGTCTCTAAAAGAAATTCTCGCGCAGGTAATCATCAGTATACTTTTCTGAAGTCTGTCTAAAAACGTCTCTTTTTTCCCCCTGAAAACTTCTGCTAGTACTAGTCTGTTTACATCAATGAGGCGTCTCTCACTCACTCTCACAGCCATACAGGGTCAGCGTACATGCAAAGAAAGCTGACAGATCAAATCTACGATCCAAGTTAGCACGAATGCGTCACACACAACTGAGAGATCAACGATCCAATTTAGCAGACCAAATGTAAGTACAAGCAATCGAGTCAGTCTGCGAATACTATGGTGGAACACGATAAAGTATAAATTTTACTTTCGAGCATACGTAGTGATATCTTGTGATTATCTCAGGGTTCAGTTGACCATGTGGCCGACCGCAAGCTTTTCTTTCGCATTCTTTGGCGTCTGCCGGTCGTGATAAAGGCTTTGGAAACGGAAAAATTCTTCAACTACGGATTGGGGTATCAAGAATCTGATTTACACTCCCCATAACAACAGTGCTTTCCAATGTTACGTTTGTGGTTGTGTATTCTTTGAGAGCATGTGCGTGTTAATCACAGGAAAGAACCGATATTCATTTGAGTTATTTTGAATACGAATTACGTACCTTTTTAGTAGGATTCATTTTCTGTTGCACGGAGAATTTCGATCGATTTTTGTTGTGACACGTAGTTTCGCTACGATTAGACTGGAAGGTTCGAGCAGGGTCTTTCTATGACGTCAAAGTTGTCGGCAACATTTCGTAACATTGTATCACAGGCGCTTAGAGGGTAGTGGACATTTGTAGTAACTTTTAGAGAGTTTTTTTTAAAAAAAATAAAGAATATTAATGAGTTGAGGAGACGGTGTATCAGTGTGGATGCATTTGTGGATGCATTGTGTGGAGATCGCATCGCTGCAATAAAATATTCTTGGAACTGTTACTCCAGTGTGGTCGATAACCTTATGCTACGTGTGACGAGTTCCAGCTGAGTGAAGTTTCTTTACAAGAACCCTACGTGCGTGCGTCTAGTGTGATTGTATCATACCTACAACTACGACTACCACGTAACATCCAATATCGCCGAAATTGGCTAAAATAATGGAAGCATCGACGCTCTTCCAAGCGTAACAATTCATTGTTATGACGTAACTTCTGCTCGGCAGTGAGAAGCACATGGTCTACAGCGTTTTGATTGGTCGAGAGGCTAAGTCTGATTGGCATTTCACCCATAAAATGGGTCGGTCTTTTGGAGCGGTATACTAGGACATCCCAGAAAGCTTAGCGTGGTAAGACTAGGAAATATAGTGTGGGGATGCTATCTATGTAAAAGTGGTCTTGAAATGTTCTATATTTGGCAAAACCTACATTCATAAAATTAACGTCATGGACTTCCCATATAACTTGACTCAGCATCTCATACCATTCAAAGGACGCTTCGTTTAGTCTCCCAAACTTTGTTTTGCGGATTCCCACAGTCCAAGGGCTGTTTGTACAACAAGGTTCCAAACTCCGAATTTTGCCGACTATGAGCGAGTCATCCAAGAGATGTTAAACTATTCAGTGAGAGGATTTGTTTTCATATCAATGTTATGCAGTGAATGAAAGGAGTGAGGTGTGGCACAGCGCTTGTATAGTTGGAATTGAAATCAAAGACTAGATATTGTAAGCTACAATCAGACAAATGCAAGTCATTTCTCAGTTTATACCCTAACTTGGTTCTGTTATTAGTGCTGCTAGGAACAACTGTAATTTTTCCATGCTAATTTAACTGTTAAGCGCGAATCCGATACGAATGCGATCCGAACCAGATGCGGTGATGCAATTTTCCTTCACAAATTTTCGCACCCGCTTCGGATTCGGATCGAGTTCTTATCGGATTCGTGTCTAGGGGTCGCTCACTTTAGTCAAATGCGTCCGTGTAACCGCAGTTAGACCATGTTGTTGCTAAGTTCAGATTTTAGCCGTCAGTCTGACGGCTAGAGGGGTAACTGCATGTTGCGCAACCGGCACCAGAGATAGTAAAGTGGACAGTTGATGGGCACCCCCCCCCCCCCCCAATCTATAGATTTATTTGATCCTCTCCGTATTTAGACAAACGAACTCCAACACTTACCGCCAATACCTTTATTACCTAGCCATTTTAGTTCCACTCCAGAAATCATTCAAAGCAATGATTTTTGATCAGCTACCAACCCGCGAGTATTAAGGCAGATCCCCCACTCCCACCTAAATTATTAATGCTGTCATTGACTTCTTTAAACAAAGGCTAATTATTCAATCGGCATTTACAGTTTTACCTTTGTCAATGTAAACGACTCATTTACGATCAGCTGTTTTCGGGAAATGACTACTTGCGCCATTGTGGGAATTCCCGTTAGGCATTATTGCCGCAACCCCCCCCCCACATAGAAGTAAGTGACGTCAATGTTGCTATTAGCAACTGACCTCACATGCCTAGCTCGCCATCGAGAGGGTAGGTTTCACTTTTTAATACAGTTAAACCTGTCTTTGTTTAGACAGGCACACTCAAATACATGTGACATATGCATCACACACAGCACACGCGGCATATTTACCATACTCAAAATACATGACACACGCGGCACACTCTCCATACTCAAAATACATGACATACGCGGCAGAGAATAATCCTTTCCGTAAATAAACAAACACACTTGACCAAATACATTCATCAGCTTTATCTGCCCAGTCAGGTCCCCCAACCCCTTGGAAACAAAAGGCTAGTTAAAATATCTTCCCGAGAAATAGTGACTACCGTACACGCCACCCACCACTCAATGCTGTCAGAGTTGGCCTTCCTGAGAATACTTCCTGTTCATGGTAAACAATAGTCCTCTATGCCCAAATAGTGTGTCTCTCTCTCTCTCTCTTTCTCTCTCTCTCTCTCTCTCTCTCTCTCTGACGCCAATAGTTTTACCCCCAGAGAATAATAATGTGGGCTCCTGAGAATCCTATTTCAGAATCTATAGATTTATTTGATCCTCTCCGTATTTAAACTAACGCGCTCCAGCACTTACCACCAATGTCTTAATCGCCTAACCGTCCTAGTTCCATTTCAGAAATCATTCAAGCTACGTTTTTTGATCAGCTGACAACACACGATTATTAAGTCACTGTGTCCTACACAGAGAAGCAACACATTCGTGTTGTTCCTCAGCCAACATACGGTCCTTGCGTGATTTGTGTTCTTCCCTAAACTGAACAAGATGGGATAAGATAAGATAAGATAGATAAGATAAGATGGTTTATTGCCATATGTTTCCATGTACAAAACAATAAAAACATTGGAATTTGTCTTGATGTCAGTTACTAAGACTAAACACACACACACAGAGAGAGAGAGAGAGAGAGAGAGAGAGAGAGAGAGAGAGAGAGAGAGAGAGAGAGAGAGAGAGAGAGAGAGAGAGAGAGAGAGAGAGAAACATCTGATACAGTAAAAAAACTGACTGTACACAATCATTCTCACTCGCCACTCGCGCTCTCTCCAATTAGTCCGGTTGATCAGAGAGAGCGTGAACAGCAAGAGGGAAAAAACTGTTGCGGAATCTGCTGGTCCTGGTACTGATGGACCTGTACCTGCGCCCTGATGGTAAAATTTGAAAAAGCTCATTGCCGGGGTGGGTGGAATCACTGGAGATAAGACGTGCTCTACGTAAGAGACGCTGCTGGTACAGTGAGTCCAGGCTAGGAAGATCTCTGCCTATGATTTTTGAAGCGGTCTTGACCACCCTACTCAGTCTGATTTTCTCTTTGGCCGTGATGGAACCATACCAAACCGTGATCGAAAAGGTGAGCACGCTCTCAATCACAGCTCGGTAGAATTGCATCAACATGTGGGCACCGAGACCGAAACTTTTCAGACGTCGCAGGAAGAACAAGCGCTGCTGTGCTTTTTGGACGATAAGGCGAGTGTTTTCCTCCCACTTCAGGTCACATGACAGGGTAGTGCCAAGAAACTTAAAGTTCTGGACTGTTTCAATGATTTCACTATTGATCACAAGAGGGGGAGGGGGAGGGGACTGTTTCTTTCTAAAGTCCACAATCATTTCTTTTGTTTTGCCAGAGTTCAGTTCAAGGTTGTTGTTATTACACCAACTAATTAGAGTCTCAACCTGACTACGGTAAGCGGATTCGTCTGAGTTTGTAATGCACCCTTCCACTGTGGTGTCATCTGCAAATTTCAGAACTTTAGTACTGGCATGGCATGAAGCAGAAGCTTTGAAATATTTGGAAAGTGAAGAAGCGAAATATTCACAGTGCAAAAGGAGGTATAAGTCAGTATTTAATTCTGTTCAAAACACTTCTATGGCTATTGGCGCAGTTTCAGCTTCATGTTCTGTAGGGGGTATTGTTCTGTTTGCCACGGGAATTGGAAGTTTGGCTGGAATAGCAGTTGAGGGTGTTAGCGTTGCTACATGCCTGGCTTGCTTTGGTTTGGAGGCCTTGAACAAGAGGTTTCACACGAAATTACAGAAACATGAAGCATTGAGTACGCTGGCTGGTGCAAAGCTGAGCAGTATGAAACTTATTATCAGTAAGGCATTAAATGATAATTGTATTGATGATGAAGAATTTAAGCGCGTCCAAGATGATTTGAATAACTACAAGAAACAAAAATCTGAAATACAGAATAAGATGCGTAGTCAATCTCCCGTAAATGTTGAAGAACTTAAGGCCAGTTTTTTAGAGATGGGAAAACAGATCGGTGTTCAGGAAACCACAGAAAAACTACACAATCTTTTAAACAAATAAAAATCAGATTTGGTAATCATTTATTAATGACATACACTTCACAGAAAAATGACATGCCACCTAACTATTTAACCCCATCAGCACCACCACCACCACCTGACTATTACTAAAAAAAAAGTTTTTTCATTGTCCTTGTATCTTGACAAATCTGTCTGAGTAAGTTGTGACTTAAGTCAAGAACTTACAATTTGTTATTTTTAAGTTCTTATAAGTTCTTGACTTAAGTCACTTATAACTCATTTATAAGATCTTAAAAGGTTACCTGTAAAGTTATTTGTCAGTTATAAGTGACTTTGGAAATTTGTTATCAAGTATCTGCAGGTAACTTAAATAATCTGTTATCAAGTGCATATAGCAATGGGGTTTTTTTTTGTTTGTTTGTTTGTGTGTGTATATATATATATATATATGAATATGTGGACATTGACTAAAAAAATAATGGTATAAATGGTATTGGAATGTATTTTTTTCTATCTCTAATAACTAATTAATATGCACACGTATAGGCAAACAAAAACACAGGCACACACACAGACAGATAGACATGCACACATACATACTCAAAAACATGCACTCACACACACACATACATGCCTACATACGCAAAAACATGCACCCACACAGATGCACATACACATATAAACACATGCACACACGCACGCATACACACTCTCACTCAAATACATATACATACACACACACACTATGGGTTGCAACCATACAAACTGGGGACGTCCCCGGTTTACTGAAAGTCCCCTGTTGTGGGTGTATAACCCATGTGTGTCCCCGGTTTACTGGATATACATACTCACACACACACACACACACATACAGGCAGATGTATTCCGATTAATATAATACACACATGCACTCACGCACGCACGCACACGCATACATACACGCATACACGCACACACGCATAATCATGCACACGCATACACACTCATGCACAGACAAACAAACAAACACAATGCACGCACACACATAGAGACAAACACGCACTGACATGCACGCACATACGCACGGCACAGTCATACAGACACACACACTGACAAAGACAGACAATCAAAGGCAGACAGACAGACATAACCACAGACACATGCACTCACTTCACCGGTTGTATGTCACGCGACACGCAACGACTGTATACTCAATTAGTCACAGCGCTGCACTTAGTTTCTTTTTCGTTTCTAAGACGCTACGTCATTGTATACGCTGGATACTACGATCACATGAGATTACACAGCCTGCTAAGACCCTTGTAAACAGAGACATTTAACTCTGTGTTTTGTCTTGAATTTATTAGTTGTCCACGGTATGGAAGTGATAGAAATGACTATGATTGCAAAGATCAACATTCTGTTAACACCGCGCGGTCTAACGCTGTTGATTAAACACAGCTTAGTCAACTGCGTTAGTAACCGCCGGTCTGGTTACTTACCGCGTGGTTGTTAAGGCCCACATGGCGTGTAGTTGGCCCCTGGTGTTAAGATAGCTGGGCTAACTTTGTAATAACACACAGAGACAGTGAGTGACTTGACGGAATTGAAGGCTTGTCTTGACTCAGGTACTAGACACTGAGTTAAAAATGACTAACGCAACATACCACCGTCTCTCACAGTTGCGCTCTTAACCTAGACTGAACGCAACTGAATAAGTGAAAACGTGAAACAAAATTTTACTTACCTCACGTTTTGGTTGTTTCAGCTTCGTTATATCCATTGCTTCTGCTTCTGCTTCCACTTACTGTGTCATATTCAACCGCATCTTACACATAGACTCGTTAAGGCTTTGAATTGAAGGGCTTTGTTCTAAATGTACTAGTTTTTCACGAAAGTCTTTTGCTTTCTGTTCATTCAATTGAATGGCTCTCTCTTTGAATCTTATTTTTTGAGTAGATCGACTGATATTTTTTGTAATCTTTTCTTTTTTTTCATTAATTACTCCATAGGCTATCATTTCATTTGCAAATTCATCATCATTGCCTTCAGCATTGTATTTCGCCAAAAACGACGTAGATTCTATCAGATCTTTTTCAATTTCAAGCAAATCTGATTTTAACTCTTGTGCTTTGTCTTTCAGAAGTTTCAGTTCACGGTTGTAAACACCACTTTTTCTGTCACAAATGTTCAGTCGTTTGCGAAGAATTCCAGCTTGCTTAAAAACGTTTGTTCCAGAACTTTGCGTCATATTGTGTGTAGGCACCGATAAAGAGCTGTGTTTTCTTCAGAACGTTTCGGTACAGACTGATCAATAAAATTGGCAAACAGTCACGTCAGACACAGCTGGAAAACCGGTTCGATCTTATTAATAAAAGGCCTTGGCTTGACACTTACATATCACTCTGACAAAAAAGGGTGTATCTATACATACCTGTGTAGGGTGACAAGGGGTATTTTTAAATCACCCCTTTTTTATGGACCCGTCCAATTGAATAGCCTGACGGGCGAGGTTATTTCAGGGGGGTGTTTTTTCATTTGCTCATGTAGTTGAAAAAATATTTTGAGAAAACTTGCTGTAGTTCAAACAGAGTGTGGCCTCCTTATTTTGATATGGCATACATTTTCTGAAATGGCCTAATGACACAGTGACCAAAAATTGATCTAATTTTCTCGTTTTGACCCAGTGACCAAAATTTGAACTACTTTCTTGTTTTGACACAGTAACCTAAATTCGATATTTTTGTAATAGGGGTGGGGGGGGTGGGGTGGGGGGTGGGGGGTGGGGGGGGGTGGGGGGGTGTGGTGGGGGAGGGGCGGGGGGGGGGTGGTGGTGGTGGGGGGTGTGGTGTGGTGGGGGAGGGGGGGTGTGGTGGGGGAGGGGGTGGTGGTGGTGGTGGGGGGGGGGTGGTGGGGGGGGGGTACGTCAGGTTTAAAATAAACCAGTTTGAACATGACGTCTAGTCAGGGCTTACCCAGCTGCTAATAATAGAGTATTGAACGGTAGACTGTCACAAAAGGCTTGGCACGGTTGCCACTGGCTGTTGCGTAAACACATACGACGGGTGTACATTAAGGCGGCGGGCAGTGTGTGTGTTTGTATTTCAGGTTAAGTTTTATACAGTATGTTGATACACGCAATCTAATTAACCCCTGTTGGTACCTACTCTGCTAAGAGGTACATAAAATGGTGACTGTTCAAACGATGATTTAATGCTGGTGTTTACATAATTAGTGTTCCTGTGGCACGGTAAGAGGTTAGCGCGCGTGTCGGCAGTGGCGTGTTCAGTTAGGCAAGATTGTCGGGCGCTGTTTTAATACAAACATTTATAGAAAAAAACGGGCGGCGTCAAGGCGTGGGAGTAAGCGGTCGAAAAATCCTGGAAATTTGGGATAGATATAAATTGTCCAAAAACACCCACAACCCCCCTCTCTGCTCGTGGTCCACGTGGAATCTTAAAAGAACGTTCGACGCGGGGGAGTTTTAGTGAGTGTAGGCGAGAGCTCAGTCTGTCAGAGGTCTAAATACGTTAGTGCGGGCTGTACAGCTGTCAGTGGGTACAGACGTGTGTGAGATACCTTGGCCCGTATTCCAAGACTCTGAAACCTAGAATTCAGGTATGTTTCTATACGTATTATTGATGGTTATTGCGTTAAAGATAGTATGCGTTAATAGGAGTTAATTCGGTTGTATAGTGTTGTCTAGTTTGGTTCTGTATGTTGGTTTGGAGTTCAGTGAGGTAACCGGTGTTTTTCGTATACAGTTATTTACCAAGATGGATAACTAAAGGAATGTGAGGGGTGTATGTCTAAGTCGTTATGAAGGTAGTACGTGGTTAAGTATAGTCATTTCCAGCGTATGGAATAACGTATAGCGAGAGTGTTGGGTTATAGTCTGTTTCAAGGTAGTGGCAGAGATATGGGGGTGTTACGAAAGTAGTTCGGGTTATGAAGCACGTGTGTGTGTGAATGAACGTGTGAGTTATTTGTATCAGCCAGGTCACGTAATGTATCTCATATTATCCAATATGTGTGTGTGTGTTTAGCAAGTGTTACGATTTAGGACTTTGTTACTGTTCAGAGTGCTTGTCGGGAGTTGGAGCGACGGACGCCGAGACGTTAGTCAGCAGGGACCTAATGCGAGGTCATCTCTCCATGTCTTCACGCGGGGAGTGAGCGACCGGTGCCGAGACACTTGGGTCACAGCGAAGATACGGTACGAGCTACGAGGACGTCTACGGCACGAGAGACGGGACGACTCGGGAGCGTACGAGAAGGGACTTGCACGCCTAGACGTGAAAGGACTGAACGTAACAGGCGAGAACACCAAACAGGTTGGAGTGTGAGATATTACTACCTAGCCTGGCTTTGATATTGTGTGATGTGGATGTGATGTTGAGATGCTGGTAGTGGGGAAGGTGTAGTATAAATAGTTTGATAATCTTTTGAACGATTCCTTTATTGTTTATTTTGTATAAAAATCTCCGTTAGAAAGAAAGCCCGTGAGTTGTGTTTTACCGCGTGAATGCGCCCGTCTGAGTCGGTGGCGGTGTATGCGTCTGTTGTGCGAGAGTCGTACAGACTCTCGCACAACACGTACAGTGCGACTGGGGGCAAGTCTGCGTGCGTTACACCGACAATTGCAAACAACGCCAGTACTATAAGGCACCTCCAGAATTTACTGGTAGCACCCGTAGTGCAACGCGGAATGCATCCCTAAAGCTTTATGAAAGGCTTCAGTGGAGGAAGACAGACTAATTTTCCAAAGGCAACAACTAGGCAATTTGTCTCTCTCTCTCTCTCTCTCTCACACACACACACACACACACACACACACACACACACACACACACACACACACACACACACACACACTCACACTCACTCACTCACTCACTCACTCACTCACTCACTCACTCACTCACTCACTCACTCACTCACTCACTCACTCACTCACTCACTCACTCGCGCGAGGCGAGGCGAGGCGAGGCAAGGAAAAGAAAAGAAAAAAAAAGAAGATATATATATATAATTTTTCATTCAATTCTGAGAATGCTGTGCTAATGCCATGGAATTCCAGGCTGATAAGCAAGCTTGCATTGTGTCATCAGGACATCAGCTGCCCTATTAGTGACTGCATCGCTTATGATCTTTTGAGCCTTTCACTGAACACCTACTACATAAAGCAATAGGGACTACCCCCAAGCGCCCCGCCATCCGCTGGAGAATATCCAGTTCTCCCCCCTGAGGGGGGGGGGGGGGATGCTAGAAAATATTCCCAAACAGATATTGGACCTACTGAGTAGATTTAAAGTTTTTGCCGCCTACGACCGGTTTCAAAAGATCATAATAAGCGATGCAGTCACTAAAAGGAGCTGATGCTCTGATGACACAATGCAAGCTTACCAGCCTGGAATTCCATGGCATTAGCACAGCATTCTCAGACTTGAATGAAAAATTACATCCCTTGGAGCTAATCTGATTGAGTGCATTTTTTGGCTTTGGGCGACGCCTTTGTTAAAAGTAATATATATATGTGTGTGTGTGTGTGTGTGTGTGTGTGTGTGTGTGTGTGTGTGTGTGTGTCTGTGTGTGTGTGTGTGTGTGTGTGTGTGTAACGCACGCAGACTTTCAACGGTCGCACGCACAGACTCACAAGTGCAACGGGCACATACACAACAACACTAACTCTCAGTCGGACGCATTTGTGCAGTATAAACTCAAATCATCATTTCTGTGGCCCAACATATAACACTAACGAAAGATCACGGTTTCAAAAACTCTTCACGAAATACACAACTCTCAACACTAGCACGTCTCACTCACTTCCACACACAATATAATAAAAGCCACGCTAGGTAAGCTGTCCTCATTATCCATCCTGTTCAACTGGTGTTATCTTTCTGTATAGTTCGCACGTTCCTCCACGTCTAGGCGTGTAGTTTCTTGCGTCGCGCGCTCCTGAAGCTGCTTCACGTTCCCCGTGCTGTGGATGTCCTCTCGACACGCTCCTCTAGCGCAGCCTCTGTTGACGTTGATGGCTCGGCACCAAGTCTCTCGACACGTTTCTTCCAATTCGGCGTCAAGTCCATCGCT
Source organism: Semisulcospira habei (assembly GCA_036245525.1). Classification (NCBI taxonomy): domain Eukaryota; kingdom Metazoa; phylum Mollusca; class Gastropoda; family Semisulcospiridae; genus Semisulcospira; species Semisulcospira habei. Next base: position 101,505,227 of record BTPG01000005.1, on the reverse strand, counting down.
CCTCACAAACGCACCAATAAAGTTCTAATGTCATAACACTTGCCAGACACATTTTGGATGATATGAGGTACATTACGTAACCTGGCTGATACAAATAAATCTGCACGTTCATTGACACACTCGTGCTTCATATAACAATAGATTCGAAACACAACATAATTCAGTCACTACACTGAAAAGACTATAACATGACGCACGCGCCATACACTGGTTCGTACATAGAAAAGATTATACTTAACACACCCACGTACTACCTTCGTAAACAACCTAGACATGCCAAAACACACCACATTCCTTTGTTATCCATCCCGGTAAATAGCTATATAGAAAATCCCCGGTTATCTCAACAAATTCTTAAACCGACATAACTGAACCAAATCAACGCTACGCAACCGAACTCAATCTTACTAACGCGTACTACATTTAACTCACTAGCTGTTGATAATACATATAAAAACATACCTGAAATCTCGGTTTCAGAGTCTTGGAATACGGCGAGTGTATCAACATACGTCCGCCCTCTATGACAGAATAGCACGTACTAAAACTCTGCCATTAAAGCTGAGGTGCAATGAGAAAAACCTGCCCAGCGCGTGTTTTAAAAAGACTCTACAGGACCCAGCTTGGGCCCTGCCCCTAAGTGGGTCAAATCGGTTCGTAACTCAGTTGACGGAGTTGGCAACTGTGTATCCCGAGCTTGCAAAACTCTCGGAAAACGACAGACCACTTCCTGTTGCACGGAAATCATCGTGATTAGCAGATCGGACAACAGCAGACGATTCTGTGACACTTTGAAACTGACCGACAGCCACGGATTTTACGCGCTGGGGACTATGATGGCAGAATGTACGGCTGTACATGCTGTAAGTATGACTCCTGACACTTTGTAGTTGTGAACGAATTTTGTCAACACGTACATCCAGTCCAGTATAGGATAATATAAATAAATAAAGAAGCATTGTGATGTACATCCAACACAGTAAATTGGATGTGTGAGAGAGAGAGAGAGAGAGAGAGAGAGAGAGAGAGAGAGAGAGAGAGAGAGAGAGAGAGAGAGAGAGAGAGAGAGATTATAACAACAAACACAAAACGACAAATAACCCCTCCTTCCTCACCCTTCCGATATCAAATAAAGTTTCAGGCTGTACTGTGTAACTTACGGATAGCTCGGCCTGGTCCATATCCAGTGTGCGTCCAGGCAAGACACAAATGGCCTGCTCTGTCCGTCGGGTGGTCGAGTGTCGTCTGCTACTGTTGATATCAGTAAAAATATCGCTGGTTTAGATCAGTGATCGCGGTGCCCACTCGCTGCAAACAGGAAGTGGCCTGTCTTTTTCACGGGAGTTTTGCCAGCACGACAAACGCAGTTGAAAACTCAGTCAACTGAGTTGCAAACCGGTTTGCCGAAGTTAGCCGAACGTTCACGAAGACAGGGCCCTCGCTGGGTCCTGCAAAGTTTTTTTAAAACACGTGCGGAGCGGAGTTTTTTGACTGTTTCTCAGCTTTAAAACGCCGTGCAAATCGCTAACCTCGAAATCGCACGAAACTCATGAATACACGGAATATTTGTCACTAGAGAAACCGCTGACACGACAGCACAATGCAGAAACCCTGTGTGAACTTTATGCGTGGGCATAGAGCTTCATCACAATATGAAATAAATAAAACCCGTCCCAGACTGTTGTCAGTTAAAATTTTGCGTGTTCAAAACAGCACATTTGATAAAAGACGTAGTTCTAACACGTAAATTATGTAGTGTATTTGTACCTGTTTTGTTACCTAATTACCTATTACCTGGGCATTCGCCTGATGAAACCCTCGCTCTGCTAATGCCATGGCATTCCAGGCTGGTAAGCTTGCATTGTGTCATCAGGACATCAGCTGCATTTTTTTTTTACTGCATCGCTCACTAGATCTAGAAAGAGAGGGTAGTGGGAGAGAAGGAATGACAGACCTATATTTCTGAGCCTTCCACTGAACACCTACTGCATATAGTACCCAACGGAGAAAGAAACACGCTTAGAAAAGACGGGTACAACACAATTTATTAATATTTCGGGTAAATACCCTTTGTCAAAATAGACAAACAAACAAACAGATCTAGCCGCTACTTATCTTCATTGGCAGAAAGAATGTGGCAAATGAAGGAGGTGACGTAAAATAAAAGAAAAGGAAGAACAAAAGTGCGGAAAAAGTAAAAATGACGTCAACGAAAAATCATGAAAGAGAGAGAACCTGAACACGAGAGACAAGAGTGTATGCAAGCACGTGCAGGAGCGAGCAAAAGTAAATGCGTGTAGGTGAGGCCAGAGAGAGAGAGAGAGAGAGAGAGAGAGAGAGAGAGAGAGAGAGAGAGAGAGAGAGAGAGAGAGAGAGAGAGAGAGAACGGGGAGTACCATTGGGCACGAAGTAGGCTGAGTGTCTAATACACAAAGCCTGCTAAACACCAACCCGAAGGCAAACTTTATATCACCTTCAAGTTGAGGACTACCTCGGGAAAAAACGGGAGGACCCCAGGAAAAAAAACCCCAGCATTTAGCACGGTACACAAGTAATAAGTCATTGAAATTAAAGCAAATAATCAAGTTCAGTAACAAATCTTCGTAACAGAAGCGACATCGTCATCAAACCAGCCGATAAAGGTGGCGCCGTCGTTGTATGGGACAGAGATCTGTACATCAAAGAGGCCTACAGACAGTTAGAGAACCCAGAACACTACCAACACCTTGACGAAAGCTCCCTCCAAGCTGATCAAAAGCGCATCTCTAAGACAGTCAAAGAGATGATTCTTAAAGGAGAGCTTCCTTCCACAGCTAATCTCCTCATCAAAAAGCGGCCCAAGCAACCTAACTTTTACCTTCTCCCCAAAATTCACAAACTCAATAATCCCGGCCGCCCCATAGTGTCAGCTTGCAGCTGTCCCACAGAACACATCTCCGAATACCTGGACATCATCTTCCAACCCTTTGTCCAGTCTCTACCTACCTACATTAAAGACACCAACCATGCTCTAGAGATCATAGACCAAGTCAACCAGAAACAACTTTTCAAACCTGAACTGTTGTTTACACTTGATGTCACTTCACTATATACTGTCATACCGCACAATGACGGCCTCAATGCACTTTCGTACTTCCTCAACCAAAGAAGTCATAAACAACCTCCTACTCATACTCTTATCCGTCTGGCTGAATTGGTTCTCTCTCTCAACAGTTTCACCTTTGATGGCGTCACCTTCGCTCAGTGCAGTGGCGTAGCGATGGGCACTAAAATGGGACCCAGCTATGCCTGCCTCTTCATGGGTTTCCTTGAGAACCAAATACTTCAGAAATACACCGGGCCTGTCCCTGAGATGTATAAACGCTACATCGATGATGGTATCGGAGCTACACACATGACCCACGCTGCACTTTTAGAATTTATTCACTTCGTGCAGGACTTCCACCCATCCATCAAGTTCACATACAATATATCAGCTACTTCAGTAGACTTTCTGGACATGAGCATCAGTATTGACTGCGGAATGTTGAAAACTTCAATACATTACAAGCCTACCGATTCACATTCGTACCTCGACTACCGCTCTTCGCACAACCCCAAATGTAAGAACAGCATCCCATATTCTCAGTTTCTTCGGCTTAAAAGACTCTGTTCCGAAAAATCAGATTTTGATGTTCAATCCAAAGAAATGACTGGATTTTTCATCGACAGACATTACCCACATACTGTTGTTCAAGGTTCTCTCCAAACAGTACAAAAACTTAGTCGCGCGAGTATACTGCAGACTAAACCTACCGCTGAGAGTGACAGGCCCATCGTAACCATGATTTACCATCCGCACACTAATCCGGTTCGTAAAATACTTCTTTCTAACTGGGGTCTTTTGTCATCCAGTAAAGAGTCCGCTGCTATCTTTCCTGAACCTCCACCCCACCCGGGTCTGCCCTGGGGGACTTGGGTGGGGTTAGGTATTTTTTAGTTCCCAGGGTCACCCTGGTCAGCCCCACAGGGTGGGTTTTTCTCTCTATTCTGGGGCATGCGTTTCTGTCTACCCTTTGTCCATTCACCTGTATTTGCCTTTTTAAAACTCTCCCTACTGTCTGCACTGCCTGTAGCTCTTGATATTGGATGTGTGTTGCTAAATGGTCTTAGCTTTATTTAGGCCCCATGTTGTAGGTTTATTTAACGTATTTGGCCGGCTGGCGACATACATTCAATTTTCTGTTTAGTTTTTTTTTCACAAGCAGTGCAGGCACGTCCTGAGAAAGCCTTGTTGCTGTCGGGACGTTAAGCAATGTACAATCAATCAATCATTTCCTGAACCTCCGTTGGTGGCTTTCAAGAGGGATATTAATTTACGAGACATGCTTGTTCGCTCTACTCTTAAGCCTCGTTCTACCACCAGACCCTCTGGCTCCACACCGTGCAATGTTCCAAATTGCAAGACATGTCCTTTTCTTTGCCCTTCTACAGTGGTGAATGGTCCTCGTTACAAATTCAACATAGACAGATACTTCACATGTCAAACCACCAACGTGATTTATGTCATCTCCTGTGTGAAATGCGGCCAACTCTATGTTGGAGAGACGGAAAGAACCATCAACGACCGTTTTAAAGAACATCTTCAGTCGGTCAAGTACCATTACAATAGACCGGTCGGGCGACATTTCAACCAGGCCGACCACTCCGTCTCGGACATTCGTGTTAAAGGCCTCTGGCTTATGCAAGCCAGTAATGTCTGGGCCAGGAAAGACCGAGAAAAATTTTTGATTAATAAACTAGGCACTGTGGCGCCACTCGGGATGAATATGAAAGATTAACTTTTTTGACCTTGCCTGTGTCTTTTTTATCTGCTACCTGTCATTTACCTTACTGAGTCGCTTCTGTATGACTACTCACTAACCAGATAGGTGAGGCCGGCGCTGATTGATATGTACTTTGTGACTCCCATGGGGACTTTTTCAGCGCTGGCCGTCCGTTTCGTTGGATCCCTTGCCCTTCCCTGTCGGGCGCCTGGTCGCCGGTCCTTGGATTTATGCGCGGTGTGGGGGGCGATCGTGTGCATTCCCTTGGGGTTGTATGTGGTCGTCTTGTTCGCATGCCTGTGCGTTCGTCCGTGGGCTGGTGGGTGCCTGTTGGGTGGGGCTGGTGGCTCTGGTTGTTTGCCTTTCCCCTCCCCCCCCCCTTTCTCTCTCTCTCTCTCTCTCTCTCTCTCTCTCTCTCTCTCTCTCTCTCTCTCTCTCTCTCTCTCTCTCTCTCTCTCTCTCTCTCTCTTCCCTTTCCTCCTCCCCTTCCCCCGCCCCTTTAGTCTTTCTCTCCCCCCACACCCGGTTTTTTGTTTTTTTGTTTTTTGTTGAGTTACCCTTGAAGATGGTTTCACAACTACCTACTCTTCTCTTATACCATTATTCTCTTACTGATTTTGATTATTTGCTTTGTTTCATTGATATTCCTTGTTGTGTACCATGCTAAATGCTGGGTTTTCTTCCCCGGGGTTCTCCCGTTTTTCCCCGAGGTAGTCCTCAACTTGATGGTGATATAAAGTTTGCCTTCGGGTTGGCGTTTAGCAGGCTTTGTGTATTAGACACTCGGCCTACTTCGTGCCCAAGGGTACTCCCCGTTCGTTCTCTCTCTCTCTCTCTCTCTCTCTCTCTCTCTCTTCCCCCCCCCCTCTCTCTCTCTCTCTCTCTCTTCCCCCCCCCCCTTTCTCTTTCTCTCTCTCTCTCGCGGTCTCTCTCTTCTCTCTCTCTCTCTCCCCCCCCCCGGCCTCACACACGCGCATTTCCTTTTGCTCGCTCCTGCGCGCGCTTACACACACTCTTGTCTCTCGTGTTTAGTTTCTCTCGGAGTCTTTCTCTTAAGATTTTTTTTTCTTTGACGTCATTTTTACTTTTGTTCTTCCTTTTCTTTTCTTTTTCTTTTTATTTTTACGTCACCTTCAGTTGCCACATTCCTTCTGCATATGAAGATAAGTAGCAAATAATGTCTCTGTTTGTTTGTCTATTTTGACAAAGGGTATTTACCCGAAATATTAATAAATTGTGTTGTACCGTTTTTTCTAAGCGTGTTTCTTTCTCCGTTGGGTACTTCTTTGAAGTTCAGTAAGAGAATATTGGTGTAAGTGGAGAGTAGGTAGTTGTGAAACTGTCTTAAAGGGCAACTCAAAAAAAAAAAAATTATAAGGGGGGGGGGGGAGAGAGAGAGAGAGAGAGAGAGAGAGAGAGAGAGAGAGAGAGAGAGAGAGAGAGAGAGAAGGGGGCGGGGGGGGGGGGGGGGGGAGGGGGAAAGGAGGAAGGGGAAGAAGAAAAAAGGAAAAAGCGTAAAGAGAGAAAGAGGGCTAGAGAGAAATGTTGAGGGGGGTGGGGGCGGGGGAGAGAAAGAGAGTGAGAGAGAGAAAAAAAAAAAAGTGGGGGGGGGGGGGGCGGAAGACAACCAGCCAGAGCCACCAGCCACACCCAACAGGCACCCACCAGCCCAGTGGCGCCAATCGGGATGAATATGAAAGATTAAATTTTATTTTACCTTGCTTGTGTCTGCTAACTGTACCTTTACCTCACTGTGTCGCTTCTGTTTTACTACTCACTAACCAGATAGGTGAGGCTGGCGCTGGTTGATATGTACACATCCCTTGGGGACTTTCTCAGCGCTGGCCGAACGTTTAGTTGGATCCCTTGCCCTTCCCTGTCGGGCGCCTGGTCTCCGGCCCACGGAGTGATACGTGGTTTTGGGGCGGGGCGATCGTGTGCATCCCTTGGGGATGTATGTGGTCGTCTTGTTGCGTGCCTGTGTTTTCTGTGGGCTGGTGGGTTGCCTGTTGGGTGTGGCTGGTGGCTCTGGCTGGTTGTCTTCCCCCCCCCCCCCCCCCCCCCCCACTTTTTTTTTCTCTCTCTCCCTCTTTCTCTCCCCCGCCCCCACCCCCCTCAACACTTCTCTCTAGCCCTCTTTCTCTCTGTACGCTTTTTCCTTTTCCCTTCTTCCCCTTCCTCCTTTCCCCCTCTTCCCCCCCCCCCCTGCCCCCTTCTCTCTCTCCCCCCCCCCCCTTATAATTTTTTTTTTGAGTTACCCTTGAAGACGGTTTCACAACTACCTACTCTCCACTTATACCAATAATCTCTTACTGAACTTGATTATTTGCTTTGTTTCAATGACTTATTACTTGTGTACCGTACTAAATGCTGGGTTTTTTTCCCGGGGTCCTCCCGTTTTCCTCCGAGGTAGTCCTCAACTTGAAGGTGATATAAAGTTTGCCTTCGGGTTGGTGTTTAGCAGGCTTTGTGTATTAGACACTCAGCCTACTTCGTGCCCAAGGGTACTCCCCGTTCGTTTTCTCTCTCTTTCTCTCTCTCCGTCTCGCGATCTATCTCTCTCTCTCTCTCTCTCTCTCTCTCTCTCTCTCTCTCTCTCTCTCTCTCTCTCTGGCCTCACCTACACGCATTTACTTTTGCTCGCTCCTGCACGTGCTTGCATACACTCTTGTCTCTCGTGTTCAGGTTCTCTCCGAGTCTCTCATTTATGATTTTTCGTTGACGTCATTTTTACCTTTTCCGCACTTTTGTTCTTCCTTTTCTTTTATTTTACGTCACCTCCTTCAGTTGCCACATTTCTTCTGCCAATGAAGATAAGTAGCGGCTAATCTCTCTGTTTGTTTGTTTGTCTATTTTGACAAAGTGTATTTACCCGAAATATTAATAAATTGTGTTGTACCCGTCTTTTCTAAGCGTGTTTCTTTCTCCGTTGGGTACTTCTTTGCATATTACACGCTTGGCAGTCACCTTTTTGGTCTGGATTACTGCATATAGCAAAAGGGACTACCCCCAGGCGCCCCGCAATCCGCTGGAGAATATCCTGACCTCCACCCCCCCCCCCCCCCCCCCCCCCCCCCCGAGAGAGAAGTAGTACATGAATATTCCCAAACAGATCTTGGACCTGCTGGGTAGACTTTTGGTTTTGCCGCCTGCGACCGGTTTCGCCCCAAGGGAGGGCTCTTCTGGTAGGCATACGGTGTAACCTAAATGGCTTTGTTTCAAAGTAAAGAATAATTACACCACAAAATTGCCTAGGTGTTGCCTTTTCAAAATTAGTCTGTCTTCTTCCACTGCAACACCACATAAAGCTTTAGGGATGCAATCCGCGCTGTATATTAGAGGCATCAGCAGCATCCATCCTGGTAAACTTGAACATCTAATTGAAACACATAAACCTAAACCTTACTTCTTTTATTTGGTAGTGGCACTCCAAGTTTCTAAGTTTGTTCAGATTGCTATTAGACATTTGACTAAATATCTCCCTTTCTAGATTATCGACACGAAAGAATTTCTGCAGAAAATTCATTAAATAAACCAAGCATTTGCGCCTTTACAACCGTCCTCTATGACGTCATTGCTCATTATCCTAATGTAAACAATGTGACGTCATTGCTCTTTATCCTAATGTCAACAATGGCATGGGACTACCCGCCACGGAAAAACAACTACAGACACACCAATCCCCCCTTGACGTGTCTAATAAATGTATTATTTAGGCACTTAACATTGCTCTGCATGAAAATTGTGCTGCTACACAGACGGAGAAGGCAACAAACACCATCTTTGTCAAGCCAAACAAAGGCACAGCAATGGGACCGTGCCATGCATGTGACTATGTAGATGTGTCTATGGGTGAGCTTGATGAAGCATTAGTATCTTCAGGAAAAATACTAATTTTAATTCCGGCACATGTAATTATAATTCAGACACGTAAACTCTTTTGAAATGGCTCATCTTGTTAGATTATGTCCAAAGAAATTTAGTAAATATACAATTTTCTACATCGAATCAAGAGCGGATCGCGTGGGGAGGGGGGGGGAGAGGTTCCGAACTCCGGACCTCCCACCCGTTCGGCTTAGAAAAACTAAACTCCGAGGTAAGAGAGCTTGCCTATTGTCTTGCTAGGCTAGTTAGGACTAACCCTTTGAGAATACCTGTTTACGTGGAAATATATAGCAGATTTTAGCAAAATAATGCCACTAAATTCCCAGCGATCAGATTTTGCTAAGAAATTGTCAAAATGCAGAAGTCAAACTGAAGAAGCCTGTCGTGAAAAAAAAAATCGATATGTCACCGAACTCATGTTTGAGTAATTTGCAGCAGCATTTGGAACACTGAGTGCTCCAGAGAGGGGAAGAAAGCACTGCGATGAAATCCTGATGGCTCATATGTATAAGCTTCATGTAACAATTACAACACCTCAACGGTGCGCGCATTTTCAGCCAATCAGAAAATAGAAAGAAATTGCCGCAGCGCGGTTCTGTTGCTGGGGCCCACAAGCTTTCCCGTAACTAAGCAAGGCAATGGCGAAGTGCGATACTGTTTGTGCGTATACATTTCACTGAAATAGTCAGGCATTGCCATTGGGGTACCTGCAATCGGGACGAAAGCTACCCTAAAATCATCAAAGAAAAGCTTGTGGCTTTTTTCCCTCCCAAAACTAACGCAATGGCTGAATAAAACTGAACTTGCCGTAGACCGCACACTGATCATCTCAACATCAGGATACTACACTCCTAGAGGACAAGAGCAAACGCAGAGCTGTTTGTATGCGGTAAGTGTCATTTTTTCTAGATTGTTCTGAAGAGGTACATAATTCAGCGATTGAGTTACTACAGCCGGAGCGTACTGTAGGCCTACAATAATGTGGAAGCACTCGCTAACAGGGAGTACCGCTACACTGATCTGCACACTTGGGATGAATGTGTGTGTGTGTGTGTGTGTGTGTGTGTGTGTGTGTGTGTGTGTGTGTGTGTGTGTGTGTGTGTGTGTGTGTGTGTGTGTAATTTTAAATGTCTTTAACTCTCCAGAAACACCATAACCAAAGGTTTATGCCCTTACGTTTCTTCAGTTTGCACTCTCTCACTCATTGTAACAAATCACCACAAGCACAACTAGTAGACACATCACGTCTACAGTAACACATTTCATCAGATCTAATTATGATGAGCATATTTTTCTTCTCAGCATTTTGGGGATGGCGAACCCAGTGAGTTGCACCCCTACCCAATTCCAGCAGACGAGTCACCTGCCTATACAAATCCAGACTGTTCACAAAAGGGGGCAGTACAGATTCTGTAAAATCTTCGCAGGAAGGTCAAGTCTTGCAACATACATCTGACATTGTAGCTGGCAAGTGTGGGGCAGCAGAACAATGCGGCAAGTATATGCTGACAATAAAAGCAGAGGTAACATTTCGCTTACACTCTGTGGTGACATTTCACTTTCCAAGTAAGGCTTTCATTGTTCTTTGTAGAAAGCTGACAGAGTGTGAAACAGTGATGCCATGAATGGAATGTCTGATGCGATTTGCGATACATTTACATCCCTTTGGGTAAAAACAATAGCCTGTGATATTTAGCTGGTCTTGAACCTGCGTGTTTTTTTTTCCCTCTCTACCCAGTGATTAGAACTGGTCAGTTCTCTGTTCTTTCTTCACGTTTCTCAAGATTTGGACACTAACTGGTCAAGCAAAGGCGATCCAGTTCTTGTGGACCTCGTTGTGACACACGTTAACGAGCATGTTGATTCCCGGGCATTTGCTCTCTTTTCAGTCTCCTGGTCTGTGGACAATTAATATTGAGAGCAGCTTTAGAAATACGTTTGACGTTTTAATTTAATCATATTCATATACTGTTCATAATTTTTTAAATTTCTCTTTTAGGGATTTCACCATTAGACTACCTGGCCGTCGCTGCAGAGTGAAAATTCTGAAATAGCAAGCTAGAAGATAAAGATAGACCTGCTGGAGGAGGAGATCAGATCAAGAATTTGACAAATCTGAATGACCCCATCTCAAGGCTGCAAAGAACTAAAGGTGTGCAGACGCAACCAGCAGAAAAAGAAGTATTTGGAGTGGACTTTGTGAGAAAAAAGAGAGACAACTAAACAACCTGTTCCAGTTCTATACTGCATTAACATATGTTTGAGTTTTTTTTTTGTTTTGTCATTTTTGTTGCCAAATGGTCAATCTTTTAAGCACAAGTATATTGAAAAGGGCAGACTTTCAGCACCTACACTGCTTAAAAGCAACACTAATGACAAAAAAGCCAAAAACCAAACATATGTTAATGCAGCTTTAGTACAGCCACATGATAGACTGTTTCTCACTCTTTGCTGATTGAGTAAAATGAAAATGCTTTTTAAATCTAGTATTCCTATGCTATCAAATTGTAAATGTGACTGTAAATCAGCCATTTATGACCATTATTTCTCTGTGTGTTGTGTTTTGGCATGCGAACCACTCATATTCCAGAATAAAATATAATTTACCAGTTAATAATAGTTTTGATTTTATTTTAGGTAATGCGTACTTTTTGCTTGTGTTGATGTGGCATGTTACGGGCCTTTTCGTCCGCTTCTCCGATGGCCTGGCTAGCACACCATATTGGGACAGATGCGATCTTGGGGCCTTTTGATATTGCTGCTCCCAAGGCTTGTGGCATGCCGCTGCAGATCAGTCGATTAGGCACATAGGTCAAACAGTTTAGCTGCCTTGAAATACTGAAGCGTTTTCTGAAGCCCAATGACATGTAAACAGTGACCATTCAACCTGAAATACAAATGATAATGCATTGTTATTTATTAATAAGCTCTATCTCCCTATCTTTCACACACACACACACACACACACACACACACACACACACACACACACACACACACACACACACACACACATCACAAATCGATTTTATTTGTGAGTGAAAGTAATCAGCTCAGCCTGACACTGTACACAGCCAGCAATAGAGAGCGCTGAGCAGCACTGCCATCCTGCTACGATGAGACAAGGTGGACGAGTGTGCTAATTTTTTTTATTTTAAGCAACACCAATAATAAAAACACCTACCCGGGTCTGCAGGCACTGATACCGTCTGTGACCTGTGCTTGCTGATGAGTATTTTCCACGTACAGTTTGTGTGGATCGGCGCGTTCTTGTAGATTTGCGACCGATCAACACGGATGCAACTTGAACGGAATCACTGCCAGTTGTGTGATAAATACGAACAGCATCAATGAAACTTGACGCAAACTGGCTTTGCCTCGATCTAGAGCCGTTTTTGACATAGCTTTGTATCCTGGCATAAATGTAGGCTTGTAGAATTTGCAACGCATTGAGTCGAATCACGTGCGCCACTGTCCGCCATTTTGCCCAAGGGACTGGAAAGCTTGTGGCGCCCAGCAACAATTGCTAGGGGGCGTGCTATTGTGGCGCGTGCTCGGTGAGGTCCATGTGCATACATGTTTGGGAGTAGCAAATATGGCGTCATCATAGCAAATGACGTCAAAAGATGACAAAAAATTCTCTTTTCATCTCGCGCAACATGTCACTTACGTGGTGACGATCTTGGCTCCCTTTCCCGAGTTCTGGCTCTTGCATTTGTTGAGAGGTCCGGATTTTCATTAGGGGCGCACTAGTCTGTAGCATGTAGCCTTAAAAAAGCGAAAACTGGCTCGAAGTCGGCCTGTCATTGTCCCCGCGCTATTTGAGAGAGAGAGAGAGAGAGAGAGAGAGAGAGAGAGAGAGAGAGAGAGAGAGAGAGAGAGAGAGAGAGAGAGAGAGAGAGAGAGAGAGAGAGATTGCAACCATTAACTGGTTATTGTTATTTTTCTGTATGAATCGTGCGCGGGAGTCATTGTAGTTAGATTTCTGATGGAGCAAAACATTAAAGTTATATAATGGTAGTTATTGTGACAGTTCAGTCAAAAAATATAAACACGCCACTTTCGGCCGACCCCTAAACGAAACATGCTGCTTATCCAAATCTATCGTAAATCAGACACCCTCAAGCCAGTATGTAGTTATAGGGTCAAGCAAACCGACAAAAATAATCGGTTACGCCGGTTCAAATACACACATTTGGAAATTTGTTGTTATTATTTTCATGTTATTTTTAAATCAAACATGCTGTTCAGTTATCCAAAGCTAAATTCCAGATCTAAAGATGATCGTTAACGCCGGTTCAAAATCTCACAGTTGGAATTTTGTTGTTATTTATTTATTTTTATTTTGTTTTTTTGTTTTTAAATCAAACATGCTGTTTATTCAAAACTATGTTCCTGATCTGAAGATACCCTCAGCCCGTATGTAGTTACATGCTCAAGTATGACTGACCGTAAAAGATTTTGGCGATTACGTCCGGTTAAAACCGGGCCATGCAACACTGATTTTCACAGTGTATTCATGTTGTTTTTCCCTCCATACACTCATCAAAGACAAGCAAATGTTGTCAAATGCAGCCGAGGTGAGGAAAAAAAAAAAAAAAAAAAAAAAAACCCAAGCAGAAGCCATGTGCCGCCTGAAGCCACGATTCCAGATTTGAAGAGCTATCGTCAATTCTACTCTCGGAATTTCGTGCCATGCCGTCATGGGGTTTTTTCCCAGAAGGGAGTGCTGCGTTCTTCGTCATTTTTTTGGTAAAAGTCAATATTTCTGTTATTTTCACATTACACGGCATATATTGAAAGAGTTTCAGACGCAAGAGACCTATTATAATGTGGTACGACAGACCAAGACCCTGCAAATGGAACAAGAAGCTTCAAATTGAAGTGTCCACTCATACGGGCAGCTTCTACAGTTAAGGCGTCAACAGACGTAACAATACATGCTTCATGTACGAAATCAGACCTACCGTATATCCAGTCGTTTGACACGCAGTCCTGCGCTCAAAATTTAGAAGTTCTATCAGTTGAACCCAGTGAGAAAAGTCCGCACTTGATTGCTACAGATTCTGAAATTTTCACTGGCTGCATAGAAGCAGCACCGCTTGTAAACGTTTGAAATTCTAGCGGCAAACTTCAAACACGTTTGCTCAACCAGGAATGGTAGCCTATGCACAAAGAGTCGCGTCCTCTGTGTATTTCCTAGAAAATTCAGTCTGACGTTTGAAATATTTGGCGTTTTACTCCTGACGTCAGACACACACTCGAGGCTTCAAATAGTGCGTAATTTAGACTGAACGACAACGACATTGAACCGTCTGTGTTGGGTTTCTTCTCGGGTTTCATCGTGGTTTGTAGTCCTCTGAAGCTGATTATCAGACTTCCGCGCATTCCGCGCGTCGGTCTGATAATCATCTTCAATGGACTACAATACCACGATGTAACCCTCGAAGTAACCCAACACAGACGATTCAATGCCTAATTGTACCTCTTGAACTTTTTGAGTGATAAATAAATATTTTTTGAAAAAAGATAGTTTTACGTTTTTGGGATTAATTTCACGAATTATTTGCGATTCATTTTAAAACAATTTTTTACGAAAAAAGCAATTTTCTCATTAATAATCACATGATTTTTCATATAGGGTATATAAGCCTACAGTTTGTCCCGCATGATATTTCATAAACAGTGTTTGCATATGCTTGCTGTTTGTCCCGGTTCTGGGGTAGGATTCCGTCAAATTGTGACCTGTAAGCTCTAGGTGTGAAAATCAGCAAGAAAATTGCCAAGTTTGGATCCTATAATACGTAAAATCTTAGTGCTGCGATGAGTGACGTATCGAGTCGTCACTATGAACACGTGGGACTAATGATAGCATGACGTGAAAGCTTGAAGTGACGTCATTTCGCCGTTCGTGCTATTCTTCTTCTTCAGAATAGCTATCGCTACGATAGACCATAGAGCTTACAAATGGCGGTTATCGCCATGTGCCCGAGAAGAACACAAAGGAGAAAGAAACACGCTTATAAAAGACAGTCAAAACATAATTTATTAAAATTTGTAAAAACAGACAAACAAGTAGTGATCAGTCGCTACTTATCTTATCGCAGAAGGAATGTGGCAACTCTGAATTGCCATGTGTCCGTCTTTATTTCTGTGTACCAGTGTATGTGGATCAGAGGGTGGGTTAGAGTAGAAGAAGATGGATCAGAAGGATACGCTTGAAAATAGGAACAACTTTGTTCTGTGGTCCCATCTTGTTATTTATCGAGCTGTTTGTTTCTTCACCGTTTCGAATACTACCAGTACGTGATAGGGCCTTCGCTTCAGTTGAATTTTTCTGTCCTTGATAGTATATAACTTATCCAATTATTCAGTTATGGTTTGTATGAACCTGGTACCAGTGGTATCACAGAACACCTACATATGGTTCTTTTTGTTATGTAGCCCCCTAAATTATTTATTTATTGGCATATTTTTGTTTAGACGTTTCACTGAAATAAGATTAGGTTGACTGATTGATTGTACATTGCTTAACGTCCCGACGGCAACAAGGCTTTCTCAGGACGTGCCTGCACTGCTTGTGAAAAAAACAAACAAACAAACAAACAAAAAAACAAAAAAAAAAAAAAAAAAAAAAAAACAGAATATTGAATGTATGTCGCCAGCCGGTCCAATACGTTAAATAAACCTACGCCATGGGGCCTAAATAAAGCTAAGACCATTTAGCAACACACATCCAATATCAAGAGCTACAGGCAGTGCAGACAGTTGGGAGAGTTTTAAAAAGACAAATACAGGTGAATGGACCAAGAGTAGACAGAAACACATGCCCTAGAATAGAGGGAAAAACCCACCCTGTGGGGCTGACCAGGATGACTCTGGGAACGAAAAAGTAGTTAACCCCACCCAAGTCCCCCAGGGCAGACCCGGGTGGGGTCGAATGAAGGGTGTGTCTGTCCTGAGAAATGTGATTGGCCAAAAGATTTATTTGGGGGAGAATGCTTTGCTCAGCGAATAACGTTGTGGTCGTAACATGTAATAAGGGATACTATTTATCACATGTTACCTTGGTAATATGTGACAAGGGGACTCCCGTTGCCTTGTAAACGGACGACAATAAATCGAATAGAGCCAGGCCAATGAGAAAAAAGTGTAAAGAGACTGAAAGAAGACAAGATGACTTAAAGAAGAACAAACCTCTTCCTGAAGTAAAGTTTAGTATGGTTATGGTCAGCTTCGACAATGTGATTATTATTATGTCTGTGGCTTTGATTTGACCATTAGTTTACATACAGTGTAACTGATATGATCAAGTTCTAAACGGAAGACGTATTGTGGAATGAAATGTATTGGAAAATTGTTCGAATCGAAGCTTCGTTAGCTACGGGGAGGGGGGGGGGGGCGGTGGGGGGTGGGGGTGGGAGAAGAATCTGCGAGTGTTTTATTTTAATTCGGTAAATAACGACATACTATCAGCTGAGCAATTAATTACACAATTATTTCCAACATATGCAGGAACTTAAAAATATAAAGGCTGCCACTGAGGTGAACAGCAACACAAACGCTGAAAGGGTAAATGTCGCTATATTTAAAGGTAATTTACCTAGCCAGCATGATTCCGCCGAGACGTGAATATTTCCTGAGCGGATCCATGCTTACTTAAAAGTATTCTGTGTGAATTAACATTGAGTTGAACTTAGCTGACATAAAGTAAGAACTAACAGACTAGAGCTCATAGACAGCTGTAAACTAGTGCATGTTTTCGCTAATAGGGAAGCGAAAAGGATTCGTAGGCTTCGCCTCAAAAAGCATGCATGCCCACTCAAGAAGTGTCCACTTTGTTAGACACTGCAGATGGACTATTGGCTGCTGATCGTCTGCCACAGGGCCTCAAACAAAACTTATTATTTCTCCGTTCACGATAAATGTTTGCTGTGGCTCTGCCTCGGAAAATACTCGTTATGCTCTTCATAACCATGCCCAGAAATTAGCTTTCCTGTATATAAAGTGAACAATTTATAAACATCTCTGCAACGTAGTTGAGGTGATCACTTGTGTCCGAAACCCGATCACCCCCCTGTCTGACTCACGATCATTTCTTGTCCGACTCCGATTACAGCAACAGGTACACCTACTTATGCTCAGTCACATGTAAAGAGGAAACGAGAAGGTTGAAAATCTTTTCCTTTTTTTCCTAACCTCTTGAACTTCGTTTACGTCTGAAGTTGACGTTTTTTAAAGATTTGACTTCAGCGCTAGAAATAAAAAATCGCAACGAAAGAGAATTATTTCGGAAGGAGAGACTTGAAACTATGCAGTGGTCTGCCTTTGTATGAAACTGAGCAACCTTTATTGATCAAGACAGACCGCTAAAAAAGTGTCCGACTTTCGATGCCGTCCGGCTTTAGAGCAAATCATCCCCCTATGTGTTGATTTGTCGTAACAGAATAGTCGGCTACGGATTATGAGGCAATAAAACCAATAGGGAATTGTATTGATTGAAATGTGCTAGATTTATACATACAATAGTCCCGCGCAAGTTCCACTGGTCTTTGTATCGTCACCTTCGAGGTTTCAATACAAGGGAGCCAGATGTGCATCAAATCCGTCACTTAAACAACACACTTCGAACAGAACAGTCTTGGGAATTGTTCATTACTAATTCATTGGTATTACAGAGTAATATCAGTCTATTTGAATTGCATAACCTGTTAAATCTATAGCTGTTATAACTATGCATAGAGTTCGTTTACAGCCCTCATGTAAGCTGCTGTGAAAACACAGTTTGTGAAACAGTTATTGTTTTCCCTGTCCTGATTTTTCCCTTCTGAGTAGAAATATGTATGTACAGTTAAGTACGGATATAACGAGGGACCGAGATTTGTTTGTTGTTATAATCGGAATTTGTTATAAGCGACATGTCTAATGTAATAATCCCAACATATCGACAAAGGCCTGTTTTTATTTATTCCACTCATTTACAGAGGCATTTTAATGTAGATTCATTTAATTAGAATAGTTTGCAATTACCATACCCCCTCCCACTTTCTTTGCCCTGTTGTTTTGATTTTCGGCTACTGTTTCTCTATTTTGAAAAATTCTATATTAATAAATTGTGTTGTATGTCATTTCTAAGCGCACAGAAGCTTTCTTCCTTGGGGTTTCTCTGCATTTGGGTCTAGATTTTGTATACAGTTCGTATGTCTTATCAAGGAACAAAGTTGCTGACGCTGATCACGGCTAACCTTCGTACAAGACCACGATCAAAATGCTCAGTACTTGTAAATGCAGGAATGCACGTGGAATCGCGATATTGGGAGACCGTAACGTTATAAAGCAAAACGCACGAAATGTCTGACTCAGGTTTAAGAAGGCAAACAAAAACACGCACATTCTGTGAAAATGGAGCATTCTCCTGTTTCCTTTGCTGCTTATAATGTAAAGGTTTGTTTTGAGCGGACCCGACAGCGCCGCGGGGACTGAAAAAACAGTTGTTATATCGAAAATTTTGTTATATCCGACCTTGTCATAATAGGATTAATTTTACAAATTCAAGGCCGAACAGATTCGGCCAGGACCTTCCCAAAAGCTTTGTTGTATCCGATTTTCCGACCTTGGTATAAGCGGATTTGACTATATAATGTAGTTTGAACAACTGCGTATCTAAATACACGAATCAAATGTTCTAGTGATATACAGCTCATAGTGAGACTGCAAACAGTTTAGCTGGGAAACGCTCAGCTGACTTTCACGTGCAGTTGGCATTTTTGTAAATCAGGCTCTACTGGTCATTATCGCCCGCTCGATTTGACAGTTGTTTTTTTTTCGTACACTGCTTATACTAATGTACACATGCAAAGAAGGACACAAACCAAACAAAAAGGCAGAAAATAAGTTATTATTAAGAATAAATGACCTTCCGATTCAAGTCTCTTCATATATAATACGGACGAATAACGACAATTGCCAAAGAATAAACTTTGCCAAAAAGTGTGAAAATGACCCTTTTGTTGTTTAGTGTCTTGATGTCCTATGATATGCTTTTACACTGACACCTCGATTACGCAAAACCATACCCTGCATTTTCAAGATACGAATAACAGTTTGGTCAGAACTGACGCCACTGCGTACCGCTTAGAAATATACGGTACATAATATACGCTGAACATTGCTTTGGAATTTACGACAGTGAACAAGTTTATGGCTCAATTCTGGTTTTGTTAAGCACATACTACCTTAACGTCCGGTCCAAACTCTGCACCCCAAGTGTTGAAAGCCACACAAAGAAGCAACTTGGTTTCCGGGCATTTTGACACTGCGGACCTAGGCTGTGGAATGGACTACCACAATCCTTGAGGGACATTGACTGCATTGGCACCTTCAGGAGGCACCTCAAAACCCAACTCTTTCTTGACTTTTAATTCTAGGACTACTGTGCACCAGAAGTTGCGTATGTTGTTTTTATTTATTTATTTATTTATTTATTTATTTATTTATTTATTTATTTATTTATTTTGCGCCCTGAGCATGCTGCTAGTATGGAGTGGATGCGCATTACAAGTGGACATCATCATCATCATCAACGGACGGGATGTGACGGTTGTGTTCGTGTTATCAGTAGGCTGTAAGCCTGAACATCCGCTAGAAGCCTAACAGACGGCTGTGCGTCGGAGGACTTTGATGGTCTTTCACCAGTGCATTACAGCGCGTCAACACGAGCCCACACAAAGGCGGCGACGTGGCTGACTGCCTTCAATAGCGCGAGTCAACATTAGGCCGGACGGCCCCGTTCGTAGCGGCCCTTAATACGTCCGCTCCGCCACTAGAAGCCAACTGCCGCTGTTTGAGCTTCTTTTCACGCCTACTACCATTTGCACTTGCCGCTCTCCATCGACTGTGCGTCGTCGCTACAAAGCCAACAGCGCCACGTGGATATGTTTGATGACACAAACATTGGGGTGTATAGAGCTGGACGCTCCCCCCCCCCCTCCCCCGGGGCCACGTTCTCCGCCTCCCCGTCTCCCACTTCCAGGCACCCGCTAAAAGCGCACCGCACAAAACTCCAGGCCCGCTCGCGCTTCGTGACTACGTAATTCAATTACAAGCTGGCAGCACCGCTTTTAACTCGCCACATCCCATCTCGCCATCCGCCCCCAATCTCTGTTATTGGTGCTGATGCAGCCGAACGACCGGTACACTACACTTGCACAAAGACTGTCCTCCACGGCTGTGACTGGATGAAAAAGTCGCTTCGGCCATTTCCATAGTTATTGAAATATTATGCCAGGCTGTTTTTATCTGAAAAACCGAGGTCAACCTAGACAACACAGAGCCCTGTAGGGTGTGTATGTCTAGCACTACGTATCACGAGAAATACGTGTCAATAGCACAACGATCGATAGCACTACGTGTCAAAAGCACTACGATCGCTAGTACTATGTGTCGCTAGCACTACGTGTCGATATCACTAAGGCTTCCAAAGTACCCAAGTCTACGTGTCATTAGCTCTCGGTGTCGATACACCTGTTTTGGCTACAGTGCTATCGACATGTACTGCTATCGACACGTAGTTCTACTGACACACACACACACACACACACACACACACACACACACACACACACACACACACACACACACACACACACACACACACACACACACACACACACACACAGAGAGATAACGATAACTATAACGATACTGTATTTTCAAAGATAAATGATATACACGTTTTTTGGTAAAGAGTCCTTTTCAAGTCTTTATGGAATAGCCCCACCCGGGTCTGCCCTGGGGGACTTGGGTGGGGTTAACTACTTTTTAGTTCCCAGGGTCACTCTGGTCAGCCCCACAGGGTGGTTTTTCCCCTTTATTCTGGGGCATGTGTTTCTGTCTACCCTTGGTCCACTCGCCTGTATTTTATTTTTTAAAAACTCTCCCTACTGTCTGCGCTGTCTGTAGCTCTTGATATTGGATGTGTGTTGCTAAATGGTCTTAGGTTTATTTGGCGTATTAAACCGGCTGGCCACATACATTCAATATTTTGTTTAGTTTTTTTTTCACACTGAAGCAGTACAGGCACATCCTGAAAAAGTCTTGTTGCTGTCGGGACGTTCAGCAGTGTACAACCAACCATCTTTACGGAAGAGACTTTTTAGGATGGGTCGCGGCGGAGCGAATTCAAATGCATGCCCATGACGAAATAGTCGGAGCAGATCGAAAAGTCTGACAACTAAAGTAACCAGATAAAAATGATGTCATGTCTTGTTACGCTAACCTCGCTGCTGAGCGTACTATTTGCTCGAAGCGCCGTGTGTGTGTGTGTGTGTGTGTGTGTGTGTGTGTGTGTGTGTGTGTGTGTGTGTGTGTGTGTGTGTGTGTGTGTGTGTGTGTGTGAACACGAGAATCTCCGATATGTGTTTACGTACAAACTTAAAGCTTAGGGAAATGCTTTGATCAAGGGGTACCTAGGAGAGCCTCCGAAAATATTAACACTGGGTATCAAAGACCGTTTACAGAAAGTCGGTTGTACCTCATTATTTCCCCTCGGGGACAATAAAGTATTATTGTATTGTATTGTATTGCATTAGAGTCCGTACTTTTTGTCATATTGACTTGACATTTTGGATTTAGCTAGATTGGATAAAGATATTGGATGAGTTCGTTAGCCAGCGTTGTATCTTTGTCTACCGTACTTAAAAAATACGGTAGACTTTGAAATGGGGCTGGTCGGAGCGCATTCCGGAGCATGCACATGACGCGTCGACGTTTTTGGCGTGCGGAGCGGAAATTCTGGCAAAGAATAACAAGATAAAAATGACGTCACGTCTAGCTACGTAAACCTTGCTAGAGAACGTCTTTTGGGCGTCAAAGCGCCGCGCGCGCGCGCGCGCGCGCGTGTGTGTGTGTGTGTGTGTGTGTGTGTGTGTGTGTGTGTGTGGGTGCACGAAACCACTAATATGGGTGACTTTCTTTACCATCCTTCTGGAAAATGGGTGTGTGTAAAATTCTGGGCGGCCAAGTCAGACACCCATTTTTTTCTGAGGGTTGTTTCTGCATTATTTTTAATTCAAAAGTCAGAAGAAAAAAAAAATTGGATGTCCCATTTTTGCAGGTTTACCTAATCTTGTGTGTTTTAAACGCACTGGGCCAGTGTGTCACCACGGAAGCAAGCATCGTTCGGCTGCGCAGAGTGAACTGAGTGGTTTGTCTCTCGTCCCGCCAACCGTCGCCGTTCCATCAGGTGAGATTGTTTTTATGCAATATTTCTTAGTTAAAAGCACGCCCAAGTGTACTTCTTCAGCGCAGTAATTTAACTGAGATGCTCCCAATCAGATACAATTGCACAGTAGCCTATATGGACCCGTTTGGCCGAGAAAACTGAGTCTGCTACGACCCGCGTCTCAGCCTGCTGCTCAGCCCGTCAGTCTTGTAGTAACAGATAATAGAACCCCACGAATTTAACAAAAGCTTTCTTCTTCAACGAAAGGAATTTGTTCAATAACACATTACAAGGTCAATCTGTCACGCGATTGGGTTGCTTTTTTTTTCTTCTGACATGTGATTGTGAACGAAATGTAACTTGGCATGTTTGTATGCATGCACTGTTGAAACAAGATGGCGCCAGATTTGAATCATCGTACGCAAAACTACCTCACGATTAGAAGAACAGACTTCCACGAATAGTTTTTTTTTCGGATTTTGCAACGGAAGTGTCGCATTTTACTGTATTACCAGTTATTGTTCGTAGGGGGCAGGGGGTACTGCTGTAATTATGTATATATCTGATTCAAAATGTCAATGGTTTATATGGTTGTATTTGACATGATTGCAGCAACACCGTTTTGGTCACACTCAGCACTTTCTGCACACACCCAGCGCCGGATGGCAGCAGGATGTCCAAACCCATCGGGATCTATGGAAGTGGACAAGCACGCCCCTTCCTGGCACATGACCAAGGCCCATGGCAAAATTAGTCAGCAGCAGCATGATGGCCCAGCGTCGTCTGTCGCAGAGGGTGCGTCTGGTAGGAGGGTGCATATACGGCAGCGGAATGCCCCCAATTACAAACTGGTAAGTGATTCTATGATCATCTTTATTTTATTGGCTCGCGTGCGAAGCAAAAGTGAGTTTATGTTCTGGGCCGTCCGCGTCCATGGTAAACGTTAACAGTGGCATTTTCTCGGAGACTTTCAAGCCACATTCTTCAAGCTTGGCCCAAGGATCTTTGTAAACATACCAATTTGAGTGACCTCTCTCAAAGGGTCACGCGGGGTTGACAGATGTGTGAAAACTGCTTACATTTTCAGAAAACATGGATTTTGCTTTCCTGTGCAAGGCCCCTTAAACCAAAATTGGGCTGCTTTTGTACTAATGCAGCTTTCTTATTTTCTTTCCTTTTCCAGTTGGCAAGTGGAGCCTGGGATGGGCCTGAGACTGCCGATAGTGCAAGCGCATCGCAATACAAAGACAGTGATGACGAGGAGTTTGTTCCTGGCTCGAGCTCACAGGATTCAGATGGTGCGTCGCCATCAATCTCTGGGGTCTCTGACACAGACAGTTTTGTATTGAATATGTTAGATTTCAAAGTGGCTGTTTCAGGGTGGGCAGGTGTCAGTGAAGCAAGTACCAGCAAGGTGCAGTGTGCGTTAGGGGATGAATTAGGGGGTGGCAATGACAATGTGGACAGGCAGAAGGAACATGATGTTGGGGGTGGGGAAAGAGCGCTTACCAAAGAAACGGGTGTGCACGTGTCGCAGAGAGGGAAAGGAAAGTACAAATGGGACAAGAAACATGCATGCAAATTTTGTGGCAAGCTTGTTTTGAAAATGAGCACGCACTTACACGATGTCCATGCAGATGAGGCAGACGTTGCTAAAATTTTGATGATAAAAAAAGGGACTAAGCAGAGACGTCAAGCATGGATCAGAATACAAGATGAGGGGGATTACATGCATAATGTTGCAGTTCTTGAAAAGAAATCAGGATGTTTGATTCCTAAGTATCGCACCAAAACTAGTAAGGTAGACGACCTTCTCGCCCGTAGCCATTGCAAAGGGCTCTATCAAAAAAAGCTGATCTCTGTACACTCAGAACGTTGCTGTCAGAAACAAGGAGGGTTTCAGTTCACTAAGAGAGGTGAGGCTGCTCAACGTGGGTGGCTAATGCTTCCAATACCTTTAGACGTTGACTTTTCCTTCTATCATAAGGTTTTAGGCCGTCTCATCAAAACTGACCCCTTGCTTTTGGAGTATGGAAAGAGATTATTTGACCGCAGGGACATTGAAGAACACACGGCTGGGCAAATCAGCTCCAGGATGCGGGAGTTAGGGAGACTATTAAAGATTTTTAGAGTGAGGTCAGAAATGAAAATCGCAAGTTTAAATGCTGTGGTCAATGCAGCTAGCTTTGATCATGTTGTACTGGCTGTAAAAGAGCTAGCAGAATTTGATGAAGACACACATCAGTTCAAATAAGGCAATCTTGCAATGCGCATAGGCCATGCTTTGAAAAAATGTTCACAGATCAAACAGTCGCTGGCATCCAAACAGCTTGGGAATGGTTCAGATGACAGGTGGCGACAGGAGCTCTCTGAGGCGCAGCGCTTTGACTCTGTCTTCACCGGGGACTGGTACGATTGTGTGTCAGCTACAGCAGCCCAGTCGGTCGGGAAAATGACCATGAACAAACCCAAGCTGATCCCATCATGTGAAGATGTGAGGAAGGTCCAACAGCTTCTTGAGACAAGGGTGGTTTCGGAAGATTATCCGACAGTGGTTAAAGCAACTCTTTGCGCTGTATCACTTTTCAACCGAAAACGAGGGGGAGAAGTTCAGAGAATGAAGGTATCAGACTTCCAGAATGCTAAGATTGGATCGCTCACCAATCAAGATATCTTGAAAGGTCTCACAGAGGTTGAGAAGAAAATGGTGAATCATTTTCAGCGAGTGGAAATCAGGGGCAAGTTTAATAGGAGTGTTCCCATTTTGCTGACGAAGAAGATGATGACCTGTGGACAGAATCCTTCAAATGAGGCAATCAGTGCCAGCTCTCGCCGGTTCCCAGTACATCTTTGCCACACCTTCTGGTCAGAGGCCTTACAGAGGCCACGATGTTCTGAAGGAACATGCACTGCAAGCACAAGTGTCAAACCCAGCCATGTTCACATTTACTCAGTTACGGAAGCAGGTTGCAACTTTGGCTCAGGCCATGGCCATCTCGGAGTTAGACCAGGATCAGCTGGCAGACTTCCTTGGTCATGATATTCGGATACATCGCCATATCTACCGCCAACCTCAAGACGTCCTTCAGAAGGCAAAAGTAGCAAAGATTCTTCTGTCAGTTAACAATGGGATGACAGATTTTGAGAGTTGCATTAGAGCTGAACTGGGCGATGATGAAGAGATTGACTTTGACAATGAAAACACATCAGAAACTCGCAGAGAGGTCGCTGGGGAAACAGCACCTGTGAATGAAGCAAATAGCAAGTCAACAACACAGGAATCATTGAACATGACCGAGAAAAGACGTCCAGAGCCTGATGACAAACTAGATAGTTTTGATGATGACAGTTCTGCGTCGGCTCCTGCTCGAAAGAAAGCTAGATTTACAAGGAAACCATGAAGAGAAAGAGAAACCATGAAGAGAAAGCTGTTCAAACTCGTTTCAAGACACACCTCGTCGTGAACAAACTTCCTGGAAAGGCCGAGATACAGCAGGCCATTGCAGAAGACCCCGCACTTAGACATAGGCGCTGGACAAACATTAAGGATTACATCCGCAACAGACTGAAAAAGTTACAAAAGAAATGAATTGAGATTCTCTGACACTCGCGTCATTTTCCTTTTCATACAGATTTATTACAAGAGTGTTCATTATTATTGGGTTGGTTTCAGCATGTCTAGATTGTTTTTGTCAATGGAACTGCAAATGGAACGACGCTTGGGGACGAGAGACAATAATAAGGGGCATGGAAAACTTTGAAAATGGAACTGCTGATGGAACGGGGGGGGGGGGGGGGGGGGGGGGGGGGGGGAGACGAGAGACAATAATAATGAGTAAGAAATCCAATGTCATCATAAAGATTTATTACAAGAGTGCTCTACTATGGGGTTGGTGCGCCTGCATCCTTTTGTATACTGTATATAACATGTAAAACTTTGAAAATGGAACTGCTGATGGAACGGAGGTTGGGGACGAGAGACAATAATAAGGAGTAAGAAAACCATTGTCGACATAAAGATTTATTACAAGGGTGCTACTATGGGGTTGGTGTGCCTGCATCATTTTTGTATACTGTATATAACATGTAAAACTTTGAAAATGGAACTGCTGATGGAACGGGGGTTGGGGACGAGAGACAATAATAAGGAGTAAGAAAACCATTGTCGACATAAAGATTTATTACAAGGGTGCTACTATGGGGTTGGTGCGCCTGCATCATTTTTGTATACTGTATATAACATGTAAAACTTTGAAAATGGAACTGCTGATGAAACGGCGGTTGGGGACGAAAGACATTAATAAGACAAAAAGAAACAAACATTGTCAACATAAAGACTTTTTACAAGAACGTTATTATTCGGTTGTATAGCTCTGTTTTTATCTGATGTACACCTGGATCATTTTGTATGCTGTGTAACATTAAAGAAGTACCCAACGGAGAAAGAAACACGCTTAGAAAAGACGGGTACAACACAATTTATTAATATTTCGGGTAAATACCCGTTGTCAAAATAGACAAACAAACAGAGAGATTAGCCACTACTTATCTTCATTGGCAGAAGGAATGTGCAGCACTGGGGGACTTGGGTGGGGTCAACTACTTTTTAGTTCCGAGGGTCACCCTGGTCAACCCCAAAGGGTGGGTTTTCCTCTCAATTCTGGGGCATGTGTTTCTGTCTACCCTTGGTCAATTAACTTGTATTTTCCTTTTTTAAGCTCTCCCTGCTGTCTGCGCTGCCTGTATCTCTTGAAAAGAAGTACCCAACGGAGAAAGAAACACTCTTAAAAAAGACGGTTACAACACAATTTATTAAGATTTTGGGTAAATCCGCTTTGTCAAAACGGACAAACAAACAGAGAGATCAGTCGCTACTTATCTTCATTCGCAAAAGGAATGGGGCACATTCCTTCTGTGAACAAAGATAAGTAGCGATTGATCTCTCTGTTTGTTTGTCTGTTTTGACAAGGCGGATTTACCCGAAATCTTACTAAATTGTGTTGTAACCGTCTTTTCTAAGCGTGTTTCTTTCTCCGTTGGGCACTTCTTTGTATTTTACATGATTGGCAGTCACCTTTTGGGTCTGAATATTTTGTTTGTTTGTTTGTTGTTGTTGTTGTTGTTGTTTTTTTTGTTTTTGTTTTTTTTTTTTTTTGGGGGGGGGGGGGGGGGAGGGTGGTGGTGGTGTATCTCTCTTGATTTTGGATGTGTGTTGCTAAATGATCTTAGGTTTACTTAGCGTATTAGACTGGCTGGCGACATGCATTCAATATTCTGTTCATTATTTTATTTTATTTTTCCCCCTTCATTATCAGTGCTGGCACGTCCGGACGTTCAGCAATGTACAACCAGTCGGAACGAAAGACAATAATAAGATAAGAAAACCATTGTCAACATGATAAACATTTATTACAAGAGTGTTATTTTTTCAGTGTGTATAGCTTGTTTTTATCTGATGTACGCCTGGATCATTTTGGAAATGTCTGTAACTTTTTTTTTTGGTTACAATAAAGTACACTTTGCATACTGTGCATTGTTTCTAAAGTCACAGGAAGCATAAACCTTAGCTGAGTTGGTATACCTCGCCCTCTACCTAGGTTAAACGCACCAGCGGTGCCACTGTTGCTATTTTCGCACCGGACCGGTCATGTGCACCAGAACTGCGCGCGCAGGTTGGCTTGTGCACTTGTAGTGTGGTCTCGTTCGTTCACGCAGAAGATTGTGATCGCAGTCGGGAAAAAAAAGGTTCGTTTGCAGTTTTAACTTGTAGCCTTTTATCTCCCCGAACACGCCAGTTTTGTGTAGAGATGGCGGAGGCTTGAGTCATGCCCAACACCACTGAATCAAGTCTATTGTACATGTAGTGCGCTCATTTCTCGAACTTCAACTTTGACGGTGCTTTCTGCCACAAACGACGCAGATGTCGCAAAAATCACCTCCATTGAGGATTTAAAAAAGCTATTTTTAAAATCTGCCAAATCGCGTAATGTTTCATGGTGCTAGCATAAGGATGGATGCATAATTGCTGGATTGCATATATTGGAAAGGGTTTATTCTTTATTCATGTTATTTTGCAGCAGTCAAACGAAGCTCACGTGATTCTTTCTCCGAGGTTGCCCATTACAGGTGCAGAAAGCACACGCTCTAAACCGATCGGATGCACCAGACCAGTCCGAACGACCGGTCTGGTGCCAATATAGCAACATTGGCACCACTGGTGCATTTAACCTAGGCACTGGACGAGGTATACCAACTCGGCTAAGCTTTATTGTCGCACTTGCTAGAACTCGGTATTATATTTCGCTCTCCATTTTATGAATAGAGGCACATAAGTCGCGGTAACCCTTTACATGCCGAACTTGGGCAAGAACTAGTTTTCCTCATCACAAAGTTGGCAGAAAAGGGTTTGACTGCTCTTGATTGTTTGATTTGAAGTGTTTACAAACAATTATTGTGTTTTTATATGCATGCACCTTTGATGTGATTAATAAAGGCTGAAGTTTCAAGTGATTGATTTCCTATGTTGTCAGTTCATTAATTAATGTCAGTGTTCTGTTTTGTCATTTTAACTCATTCTATCTCAAGGCCGGAATCCCCAAATGTTGAAGTCGTCTTCTGAAAACTGCGTTGCAGGGTAGGACACAGATCGACCACGATAGTTCAAGGGTGATGCCAGAATAGCTTGGCGGCCATAGGCGCCACTCTATTCTGGCATCAGCCTTGAAATATCATGGTCGATCTTTATTTTGCTCTGGTGTGTCTGGGGTAGAATAAGTTAAGTGTTAGTTTCTTCGTCTGGGTCTTTTTCTGTCTTTCATATTTTTCCACACTTTTTAACCTGCATCATACTGAGGCTAAAAGCTTCAAATTTGTACACTGCCATATATGCAAGCTACATTACAGAACTTACAGATGAGGACATAGACCAATGGCATTATTAGTTCAAGGGTGGTGCCACAATAGCTTGGCGCCTAGAGGCGCCAAGCTATTCTGCCACTACCCTTTGGACTATTTTAGTCACACTTGTTGCACACACTGGTGTATTCCGAATAATAAGGGTTAATATTCAAAATGCTCTGTTGCTGTTTGTCTCGAACTGCAGAGTACATTTTTTTTAAAGTCGTTTAATTTCCAGAATTCTCACATAAATGCCATGCATAAACTGTTTTGCTTCAGAATGACAAAATGTAGCAATGTTTAAAAGATTTCCTCTGTAAAAATCATAATCGAAAGGTTACAGGCCAGTGTTCATTCAATTTTGCACCATACAATGTTAAGAATGTTAATGCATACATACACATTAAGTTGAAAAAAAAAAAATGAAAGTGAAAAAAAAAAAAGTATTCCATGCATTTGACCTTATTACAGACGCCTAATGTTGTGAAACACCCATTTTGACTGTAATGCCAGTTTTTTTTTTGTGTGAGAGAGACACCCACCCACTTTATTGGTAGAAACCCATTTTTTCGGCATCTAGTGGCTCTGTTTCTAGAAAATGTCTATTTTATTTTAAGTTATAGAGCTTAGTTATAAGGTGAGTTCTAAACATTCGCATCAATTCCAGAGCCCTAGAATAAATAGAAATATGGGAACCCATTTTCACATGAAATGGTAGGTAACCCATTGTGAGGCTTTTGTGCTCCTGTGTGTGTGTGTGTGTGTGTGTGTGTGTGTGTGTGTGTGTGTGTGTGTGTGTGTGTGTGTGTGTGTGTGTGTGTGTGTTGTGTGTGTTGGTGTGTGTGTGTGTCTAATATCTAAGATTGTTTGCACGTCATAATCACACGATACGTACATGTATGTATTTTTTTCCTCCGCAGTACCTCTGAAAGCATGGGACAGGTGTGGTTCAAACTGAAACTGATGACAGTTTTGGTTGTAAGGAAGTGTTATTACCAAAAAGGAAACTGATAAAGATTAACTAATTAAGGTGAAGGGTGTAGAAACGCGACCTTGCTCTTCGTACTCTCAAAATATCAAATGACTTAGGTGGAGGGGGTAGAAAGAGGACGTTTCCACTGCACAAAAGTGTGTGGGTATTTAAGACAAAATTAGGCGGGGGAGGTAGGGGGGCGGCGGGGGGGGGTGGGGGGTGGGGGGGGGGGTGGAGGGACTCCACTCTTTTCTCTGAGGAGGATGGTGGTCTCCGAACTCCACAAAAGGGAAAATTATTTTAGTAAATTTGGGCCACCGGGGTGCGTGGGAGGGGGTGAGGAGGGGGAGAGTGGAGTCCATTACCCTCCCCTCCCCCCTCTCAATACTCACCCGAAATCTGCCCCTGAGTCACACGCAGGACTGTTGTGTCACAATCCACTTGGTGTTATATTTTTCAAACAGCCTGTACTTTGTTGGTTGCTACGATTTCTCGCAGGTATTACTTCGTTATTAAACAAAACAAAACAACAACAACAAAAATTAAAAACAATAACAACAAACAAACAAATTAACAACGGAAGCCGATTTCCCGGTAACTTATTGACACTGTTGTAAACGCATTACATAGACCCGCTTATTTATTGTAATGAGTTAGACAACGTACAGCCAGGGATTTTAGAACTCTGTCGTACACACAGTGGATATACACAACGTGGACGGATCTTGATGTAGTTCTGGAAAATTTAATGACGTTTCAATGTATCTGAGTTATAAAAAGCTGTCTCGGTTTAGCGTAATCGTTCTGAATGTCCCACATGACTTCATAACAACAAAACATTACATGACCACTTTTCCGCGTATTTCAAATAAACTGATCTTTAAAACGATTCTATTACCAAATTTGCGCCATGTGCTTTAAAAATTCTTTTGCATGCAATCAGCCCCAACAAAGTGCGCCACTGTACGAATAGTTGAATACACGTCTGCACTGACCGTCTTCCACACATTCGTGATGACTAAAAGCAGTCCTAACAAAACTAATAATATCTTTGGGAATGGAGAAAGATAAACTTTATCGCCGTATAAAGCACTTTCACAAGTCAAACGATTTGAATGGAAGCGAGTGGAAAGAACAGGTAATAACAGTGCTGTGAGAACATGTGCACAGCGTCAAGCTGCCGAAATATTTATGGCCAGGCGATGGAGGACGCTCATAAGAGCGGAGGGTGGTAGTCCAGTCAATTTACATGAAATGAGGTCCAAAGTTCGGATTAATTCCTTTAAAAAACATTGCTTGTTGGAACACTACTTAGATACAGAGAAAAAAAAAAAAACACATGAAAAGTCCGGATGAATCCATCCATTAAGACTTGATTTTATGTGGTTCTCTTTCTCACATCATTTGTTCGGCTGTTCGTGACAATACTGAGTACACAAACACAAAGTAGCTGCCCCAAACCCTGTCATGTTGTATGTCAAATGAAAGTTTTCAACTAAATAATTTGAAAATGAATATCAAAGTCTGATTCATGCAGTACAGAAGGAAATATTGTTGATGTGTGTGTAAAGATGTGTTTGACATCGCACACTTTATGGTGCAATGGCCTGTTTATCAGCCGGCCGTACTTGATCGACACAAGTCAGTCTGAATTTTTACGTCTATAGTTCATGTGTGTTTCGAGGACGTTTTGCTTTGAATTGCCGGTACTCCTCATCGTAGTCAGACAAAACCCTGGAGACTATGAAATTTTAGTGTAGCGTTCTGCTGAACGGATCTCGATCTCCGTTTAAACCCTATCCCCCTAGGCTAGGGATTAGGTTTGCTAGCTCTAGGGCTTTTTCCTACTGACTTCTGTTAGTAGGTCGTTGGCGCACTTTCAAAAGGATGCTCGCATAGAGTTTCGTGTTGGACAATTTTACTTGAATACGCCATACTTTTTTCCTCTTCCCCTCCTCCTTTTATTGCTCCACTCTCCTCCCCCTGTTTTCGGGGTGTCATTTAGATACGCTGATTGATTGATTGATTGATTGATTGATTGATACCCCTTTGATCAAGTCAAAGGAATGTAGAAATTTGTTGTCTCGGTGTTCTTTTTTAACACTATGAGTAGGTATCACAGGTTTTCTGTGGATTTATCGAACTTAATCAGTTCACTGTTTTTTTTTAGAGTGAACTTGTATGGTTCATTGCGTTTGCAGTCCTTGGTTTTGGATGCCAACAGAGTCAACAGAGTATGGGGGTAGGTTGTATTTGCCCCGTTTTTACCCCTATTGCGGGATTCTGAGGACTTACGAAACTTTTTAAGTTCGTTGGTTCTGAGGTGAACTGGTATGGTTCATTGCGTTTTTATTTGTGGTTTTATGCTCTAGCCACGCAAAGCTGGTCAGTGCCAGTGCTATGACGAGGAAGGTTGAGTGTTCAATCTTGCACACCGTGGCAACGAAGTGAAGAGAAGACCTTGGCCGCTTGAAAAGATGACTGAAATTGAGAGGTCACGTGGCCTGTAGTCCAGAGGCTGGCTGTGTAGGCCACGGACTACAGTGCCGTTTCCGTACTGTCTAGTCTCTTAGCCTTAGTCAGTCCAGTCATCCCCTAATTTTTAAATTCCCTAAAAAACACTACCGCCCACAAGCTGCACATTTGCCATGCACAAAATACAAAAAACAAAAACAACCCCCCCCCCAAAAAAAAAAAAAAAACAAACAAAACAATAACAACAACAACAACAACAAAAAACAACAACAGCACATCACCCGTCTCATTTCTTGGCTATGAAACTGGTTCCTTACCAACTCCACACCCAAGCACAGCTGAAATCAGCGTGCCCCTCAAATCACTACGTCAATGGCAACTCAACATAGGCCTACAATTGTCCACTGGATAAGCTCAAGATGGTATGAATCAAAGCACCAAACATGTCTCCTCTCAGCAAACCAGAAATTTCCAGCAAATTCCAACATTCACCTCTACTATAAATTTTCAAACAAGGCAAAAATTATTTTTAAAAACACCGGTCCTTGCACTGCCTGAACTGCCCAATTTAAATATATAACATGACCTGTAAGAGAAACTCTCCCACCTGAACACCATTCAATCTGCCATCAGTGCAACCCTTAGACACTAGCTAAGTCATACCCAAAGTGACACCATCACCATCAATCTGCCATCAGTGCAACCCTTAGACACTAGCTAAGTCATACCCAAAGTGACACCATTG
This sequence comes from Semisulcospira habei, assembly GCA_036245525.1. NCBI lineage: Eukaryota > Metazoa > Mollusca > Gastropoda > Semisulcospiridae > Semisulcospira > Semisulcospira habei. The sequence continues at coordinate 101,472,225 of BTPG01000005.1, read as the reverse complement.
AATGTTACTGCATCTTTATGTTATGGCCCATTATGTGAAGCGCGTTGTTGTGGCGTTCACTGTGCTGTTGATGTTTTGGATCATGCATATCTGATGCCATAAAAAACAGACTAGATATGGTCGGAATGCCTCCAAACTTGGCATGTACATCAAGTAATATATCTGATTTTCAGAAATGTTGCATTTGAGACACAGGCACATGAAAGTTTCTTTTTTCATATTTTTCCATTACCTACCCCCCTACTTTTTCTGTTTTTCCAAGTTTACTCACACATGCAAATACAGTCAAACTGACTTCTGGTGGGCTGGACAACTGGAAAAAGTTACCATGACACTGACATTGATGAAAAATGAGCTTTCAGACCCAAAGCCATTTCCTTGTATATCTCAGGGCAGCCAAAAAGACAACGCCCAGGCATCCTCATTGACCCTGTTGTCTGGTGACAACAAGCAGGAAGAGGCCTGTAACCAGCTGCCATGCCCTATATTCTGCTTGCAATCTTTTTCTCAGGCAAAGGGGACATGAAACAGCTCTGCAATTTAAACATGAAGTCTACTGAGCTATCCCACAGACAAAAGACTACAAAAAAAAAACAACAAAAAAACAAACAGCCAAAACTATGCTACGCGGGTCACACCGCATACCCAAACAAGTGTCTGGAGTGCTTATTTAGGAGGTAGCAGAGAAAAATGGTTATGTACAGTTCATTTTTATATAAAACACACTTGTCAGAGTCTCAAAACACCTCAACTCATCTTGCAAATGCAGCAAGCATGTGTGTGCCAAACTTGTGAACACTCCTGTAAAAGCCTGTACTGGTGGCTGCAACTGCTGATCCCATAACAATGCACTCAAATGAGCTTTACGCAGTGTAAAAGTGCTTGTGTTTGGTTCAAAATAGACACCAGAGACATCCCTCATGACAATTACAGCAGAATGACACTGCAGCCAGTGTAGCAGGATCATGCAAAATAACACTTCTGCATGTCACTATTGTCACATTATTTTGGCGGCTTATATCACTCTGAGGTCAGCTGTCTGATGAAATGCACATGCTGACACTGTTTCATTGTAGTTTTCATCTTAACCTTTGACCTTAAGCCTCCCCTACCCCCACCTCCAACCCAACCCCCACCCCCCCCCCACCCACCCACCCAACCCACCCTACTCCACCCACCCCACCTCACCCCACAACATCAATAACTGAAAGAGTGCTTTCTTTTAACGCATTTATCAAACTGATAAAAAGCAACTTTAAATCCGGCTAACTTGCTTGTTACCTTGGAATTTCCAAAAGATAGTCAGCTTATATTAACAGACAAGCTTTTAATACTACTTGGTTTTTTAACCGAATCTAATATTGGTATTTTAGGTGTTAGTGGTGATGAAGATTGGACATTAGAAAAAGGATTAAAAATGAAGCCCAAAAAAGAAAAAATAATTGGAAGATATCCTGTTCATTTGTCAGTACACACAGTATTAAATGTTTATTTGAAAGAACTGAACATGACTAAAAATGTTCACAATGGAAAACCATCATCTTTGTTGAGATGCTTGCCGACTGGAACAGCACCCTATTGTGAAAGTGTAGTTGCTAGATTTCCTAATTTGCAGTTTAAGAAATTAGGTTCCAGTTTCTTTGAATCACTGTGTATATCTGTAACTAATCAAGATGACAAACCAGTTGTGATGCATGATTTTAGTGTTGTGTTGGAAGTTAAATAATTTTATTTTTGTTTATAAAAATGAGTACTGGTCCAAAGTCAAGAATCATACCAGTTGCGTGTCCGGTAACAGAGTTGAAAGATTTGGCAGATGTACAGGATTTTGAAAAGGAAGGGGAGGTGGGCGAAGTGTATGGTTTTGAACTTGATTCTTTTGGCATGTACAAGAGAAAAGTAATAGATGACATAAAGGACGGAACAGACAGACCAATTCCTAAACTTGGCCAGCTGCGTCATGTCACTGTACCTGTTCCTGTAAATAATGTGCCCTACAACTTAATACATGTGGGTAATAAGTGGATAGTTTCACCTGTGCCGCCTGTGCCTGTTCCACCACCAACAATTGACTGGGACAAAGTTTGAATTTATTAGTCCTTATGTATATAGTGATGATGAAGGAGCCTTAGTATTTAGGAAAGTTGTTAACTCTGGGCCGTTGATTGTAAGTCTTGTTCCAAGCTTTGCCCCAGACAACATTAGCAGAGATAAACTACAAGTGCTTCTGGGGTGGTCTGTGGCGCACTGGTTAAGGCGCCTGCCACCAATGCTAAAGGTGCGAGGTTCGATTCCGGGTTACTTACTTACTTACGCCTGTCACCCCTACCCGGGTATAGGCCGTCGACGAGAGACCTCCAGCAACTCCTGTCCTGTGCTTCTCCTTCGATTCTACTCCAGGTGGTTCCCAGTCTCTTGATGTCTGCTTGGAGGTCTCGACGCCAGGAGTTTTTCGGCCTACCTCTTTTTCTCTTTCCCTGGGGGTTCCATGACAATGCCTGCCTAGTGGTACTGGAAGCTGGCTTTCTCAGACTGTGACCGATCCATCCCCATCTTCTTCGCCCAATTTCATTCTCTGCTGTTATCTGCTCTGTTCTCTCCCAGAGTCTGACGTTGCTGATCTTCTCTGGCCAGTGGATTTTCAAAATTCTTCTAAGGCAACTGTTCATGAAGGTCTGTACTCTGTTGACTGTGGTTTTTGTCAATCTCCATGTCTCTGCTCCATATAGGAGAACTGCTTTTACATTGGAGTTGAAAATCCGGACTTTGGTGTGTTGTGACAGCTCTCTGGAACTCCACACTTTTTTCAACTGGAGAAAGGCTGCTCTGGCTTTACCGATTCGTGCTCTGACATCTGCATCAGTGCCGCCTTTTTTGTCTATGATGCTCCCGAGATAGGTGAAGGACTCCACCTCCTCCAACGGGGTGCCAGCAAGCAAGACTGGTTCTTCCCTGGTTGCGTTCAGCCTCATTGTCTTTGTTTTCTGTTTGTGAATGGTGAGGCCCACTTGGGACGAGATGTCAGCAAGCCTCGTGGTCTTGTCCTGCATTTGTTGATGAGTGTGGGACAGTAATGCCAAGTCGTCTGCAAAATCGAGGTCGTCAAGCTGTGTCCACAGTGTCCAATGTATTCCACTTCGTCTGTGCTCTGTGGTCATCTTCATGACCCAGTCTATGGCCAGTAGGAAGAGGAACGGAGACAGCAGACACCCCTGCCTGACACCAGTTCTGACCTGGAGCTCTCTGGTGAACTGCCCTTCGTGGATCACGCGACATGTCATGCCATCATAGCTGCTCTTGATCAGGCGGACGAGCTTTGTGGGTACACCGTAGTGTCGTAGGAGTTTCCACAGAGTCTCTCGGTCCACGCTGTCAAATGCTTTCTCATAATCCACAAAGTTGATGTACAGCGGGGAGCTCCACTCCAGAGACTGTTCCACGATGATGCGGAGAGTGGCGATCTGGTCTGTACATGATCGGTTCTTCCTGAATCCTGCTTGCTGGTCTCTCAGCTGGGGATCAACGGAGCTCTTCATTCTCTCTAGGATGATCCTGTTGAAGACCTTTCCTGGTACTGACAGCAAGGTGATTCCTCTGTAGTTGGAACACTTGCTGAGGTCGCCTTTCTTGGGAAGCTTGATTAGGTACCCCTCCTTCCAGTCAGCTGGCATCACCTCCTCTTCCCAGATATTTCCAAACAGTGGGTACAGCATCTCAACTGTTGTCTCTAGGTCTGCTTTCAGAGACTCCGCTGGGATGCCATCTGGCCCTGCTGCTTTGCCATTCTTCAAAAATGCCACTGCTTTTCTGATCTCTTCCCGGCTGGGTCTGTCACAGCTGATGGGTAGGTCGGTCTCTGCCGGCTGGATGTCGGGGGGGTCGGGTGGGCTAGGTCTGTTCAGTAACTCTTCAAAATACTCGGCCCATCTGTCGAGTTGGTCTGCTCTGTCTGCAATAGGCTTGCCTTCTTTGTCTTTTACTGGTCTTTCTGTATGGCCATACTTACCCGACAATCTTCTGGTAATGTCGTACAGCTGTTTCATGTTGCCGCTGCCTGCTGCCTTTTCTGCCTCTGCTGCCAGGCTGTCTGTGTAGGCCCTCTTGTCTGCCCTGATACTCCTCTTCACCTCGCGGTTGGCTTCCGAGTATTCTCCCTGTGCCCTTACTTTGGCTGCTCTCGTGCGACTGTTGTTGACCGCTGCTTTCTTCTGCTTCCTCGCTTCTATCTTCTTCAAGGTCTGTGCCGACAGCCAGTCCTTGTGGTGGTGTTTCCTGAGCCCTACAGTGTCTTTGCAGGTTGAGTTCAGCGCCTCTCTAACTGCCTTCCACTGCTGCTCTGTGGTGACCGCCTCCTCTTCATTTACTAGCTCCTGTAGCGCTTGAAACCGGTTGGACAGCACCGGGTTCCGGCGTCGGATTTTTCTCCTCTAGTAAGTGTCACCATTAATTTGGGCGGACCATCGGGGGTTCTTTCTCCGGGTACTCTGGCTCTTCCTCCCCCTTCACTCTGGTATCAGTTTCATCCAACTTATTAAAATTTCAAATACAAAACGATTTCCAGTAGCTCGCCTGAGCTTGCCCTTAGCACCACGTGAATGTGTTTACATACTGTGTGTGAGTAAATGCGTGTGATTCACGTGAGCGTGCTTGTTGGGTTCAGTTCACGGCTACATTCTGTTGAGTTATATTGAGCATTGAGTTATATTATAAATATGAGAAATGCGCCATATAAATACCATGTAATAATAATAATAAATATGAGAAACGGAGGTATCTTCTTACGCATAGGAAGGGCAGATCTGATGCAAAAGTCGTGTTTGTACCAGCAAACTTTACCACCGCAAGAGAAGCGACAATAGTATTTGAAATTATCATGAGATCTGTTTCTTCTGCCAAAGAGACATATTTTGTGCAGGGAATTAAACTTACATGGGATGACACATTGACAGAGTCAACAAAGGTTTTTATTACTATTAGAAAAAATGTTGATGTTTTTGAGGTTTCGACCAGTATTCTAGCTGTCAAGATATTGGTCGACAAACCAACTTTTGTTTATCTAAATTACATAAAGCTAGAACACACAGATCTTGTTTCATTTTATTATGCCAGCAAGTTGTATACTTTTGACAAGTTGCAAAATGTAATCACTGATTAAATAATTAAAAATATTTGTGAATAAAAAAAATGGTAAACTTGTATCCGCAACTACTGACAACTGAGACTGTGACGCCTGATCCGCATGTGCCATTTGCATCAGATAAAACATTACAGGCAGACGCATTCCATTTAATGAATATTACAGAAGCAATTAAATATTTGGAGGGAGAAGAGGCAAAATACTCCAGATGTAAAAGATGGTATAAAACAGTTTTTAATTCTGTACAAAACAGTTCAATGGCTGTTGGTGCAGTTTCAGCTGGATTGTCTGTAGGTTAGTTAGTTATTTGGGTTTAACGCCGAGCAGGCGACTAAGGCCATCTCACGGCGGTGGATTGTCTGTAGGAGGTATTGCACTGATTGCTACTGGAATTGGCAGTTTAATTGGAATTGGACTTGAAAGAGCTAGCATTGCCACAGGACTGGCATGCTTTGGTTTGGAAGGCATTAACAAGAGATTTCACACAAAATTACAGAATCATGAAGCGTTGAGTATGCTGGCTGGTGCAAAACTCAGTAGTTTAAAACTGATTATAAGTAAGGCATTAGATGATAATTTTATTGATGACATTGAATTTAAGAGAGTGCAGGATGATTTAGCCAATTACAAAAAAACAAAAATCCGAAATTCAGAATAAAATGCGTAGTCAATCTCCTGTAAATGTTGAAGAACTGAAAGCCAGTTTTTTACCAGAAGGAAAACAGCTTGGGGCAAAAGAGACTGCAGAAAAACTACACAATCTACTTTCAAGCAAATAAAGATCAGTTTTGGTAATCGTTTCATAATGAAATACACTTTACAGAGAGAGCCACTTACATGGCTTAGGCCTGTCTATTCAGCCCCATCTGCCCCGCCACCAGATTACTATTGAGAAAAAAGTTTTTCTGTTGCCCTTGTATCTTGGTAAAAATGACTGAGTATATGTGACTAGAGTCAAGTTGTTTTTAAGAACTTGTAAGTAATTAAGGTAAGTAATTAATAAGTTCTTATGTTAAGTAATTAATAAGTTCTTATGACAATTAACTTAAAGGTTACCTTTGCAGGTTCCTTAAGTTAGTTGCAACTTCTTAATAAGTAATAAGTTTACTTGACACCATTCTTTATCAAGTGGACTGGAGTGTGTTATTCCTACACAGATGAAAGGTTTTGAACATATTAAGTCATCTTGTAAACACTTACTTGTTAAATGACAGCCACTCAAGCAAGCTGTTACCCGATTCAGTGTATTTGTCCCCACTTAGTGGTTAAAAGGGCTTACAAACCACAGGCGTGTGCCAGCTATTCATAAAAGCGAGTTGTATTGACTGCAAAGTGTCCCCTTAACATACCCGAAATTGAATAGAGCATTCAACTGTGGTGAGCTTGTAGCAGGTAGGGCTTACAAAATGACATGCGCCACACAAATTAAGACCCGTGCACTCCTACTCGCTGAGAGGAGACTGACTTAAAATGTAAACGAGTATAGTCTTGACACAGTCACAAGTCTATGTCTTGTTGACAAAGCGGGTCTCTCTCTCTCTGTGCAAGTAGCTCATGGGGGGATTGACTGTGTGTGCGGGTGTTGGCCATTTACATTTTAATGTAAAAATCAAAAGGGTGTACACATAATTGAAAAAATTAAAAATTCTTTCTTGAATATTGTGTCAGGTGTGGTGTATACCGATCTGATTGAAAAAAAAAATGGAAACGTTTTCCAAAAGCAAGCTAGTCTGAAATGAAAAATGTGAATAGTTGTTGGTCCTTTGAATTTATTAACCAATATGACGCAGGAAATGTTAATAGTTAAACCTGTCGACATACTTATATACGAGAGTCAGTTTCCATGTGGAAACGAGAGAGAACTATTGAGAATCTTAGCATTTGTTAATCTCATGTACTCACAACGAGGTACAGTTGATGCACGTCATGTTTTCAATTCGTACATACGAGGTAATCACTTGTAGGTGTTTATAGAAAGTATTTCAATGCCATACATTAACTCGGTGTGTCAGGCCATGTAGTCTGTAGCAACGGGCGGTGTTTACGTAAATTATTGTCCCTGCGGCGCAGTGGCGTGTTCAGTAGCGGCCGGTAGGCGAGGCAAGCTTGCCGGGGCGCTGTTCTAATACTAACATTTCTGGAAATATGGGCGGCGTGATCATTATGAAGTTTGTTATCAAAAATCGTAAAATTATGGAGTCAAAAAGAATTGCCCAATTTCTCTCATATTCTCTCTCTCTCTCTCTCTCTCTCTCTCTCTCTCTCTCTCTCTCTCTCTCTCTCTCTCTCTAAGTTTCAGAGTCTTGGAATAGGGCTAGTGTATCTGACATACATCCGTCCACAATGACAGCCTAGCCCGCACTGACTATTTAGACCTCTGATAGACTGAGCTCTCGCTAAAATCCCCGTACAAAACGTTTCCCTACGATTTCACGTGGGCTTCGTGCCCCCACGGAATAATTGTCACAAGACAAACCACTGACAAAACCGTACCATACAAAACCCTCTGTGTGAACCCTATGCGGGAGCATAGAGCTTCATCACACTTGTCTCTCTTTCTCTTTATTCTCTTCAATTTCGAATCTGTCATAGTCGGTGGGAGTCGATGATAATTTCTTTTTTTCTTCAGCTGGTTCATCCACCATCTTGTCCATGATTGGTTATAATTATGCAGATGACCTAAGGTTACGACAGGTACCATCGCCTATCAGAAGCAATTTTGTTACGTGTCCCGTCAGAAAATTCCGGTGGGCATCTTTCGCTTTAAGAGGACGAAAGAAAGCATTTGGTGGGACAATAGGGTGGCCACTGTCTAAGTGGGTTTGTACACTGAAGTAAAAGCTTTTTGCGAACTGAAGCCTTAAAACAGGTCGGGCGTGCCCCGTTAAGGTCAAGGTCACAATATGTACAATTGTGCATTTAATCTCATAAGTTAACTGCTCCATGGTCCTGAAAAATTCTCTCTCTGTCTGTCTCTGTCTCTCTCTGTCTCTGTCTCTCTCTCTCTCTCTACACACACACACACACACACACACACACACACACACACACACACAAAGATAAATGTTGGAGGGGTTGGGGTGGGGGTGTTCCAGGGGTTCGCCGCCCCCCCCCCACCACCCCCCCCCCCCACCCCTCCAAAACCGAAAATGATATTCTCTAAAACGCTATAACAAAGTCACCCCTCCCCCCCCCCCCCATCCCGTGTATATTTTGACGAGCAGTGATAGTCCCGACACACGTGCCCCCACCCCACTCCCTCTCCCTTGTTGTTTGATATTTCGGCGACTGGTGAACGTTTTCGGCCAATGGAAGTAAGGTGTAGATTCGGGAGGCCCCCGAGATAACTATTTCGCCGCTAGTGTGTGTGTGTGTGTGTGTGTGTGTGTGTGTGTGTGTGTGTGTGTGTGTGTGTGTGTGTGTGTGTGTGTGTGTGTGTGTGTTTCAAACGCCCAAATAGCGCACACAGGTGTTTTTATGGGGAAAATGTTAGCAATCTACGATACCGTACACACTGAACATCAAAGAGGGACATAGTTTAAGCGTTGTCTCATGCATATGGCTGTTGGGCTTACTGGACGGTCTGCTCGGCCGTTGGCACACCACTTGCGATATTTGAAAAAAAAATTGCTAAATGCCTTTTAGCACAGCAATAGTACTGTTTTTACCGACAGCGCCTGTGTGATTGGTTCATTTTATGTCTGACTAATCTTGGATTGTGCCGTCTGTTAGGATGTTATACGTTGCTATGATCTGCCATACTATTATATTTTTATTAGGATCATAGAAAACTCAATTCACTACTGACATAGTCTAGAAGTAAAATTCAGAATACATCTAGGCAAGGTGGGCATTTCATAGTGTTGCACCTTATAATCATAACAGAAAAAAAACACATCCTTAAACCGGCTGCTGTTTCGATTCCACATGCCCACATTTTAATCGCAAACCCTTACCTCGACACCCATTCTTTAACAGCATGACTCACCGACATACAAAAGTGTACGCACGCGCGCACCGTGGCACTCACACACACACACCAGAGACGGATGAGGAGGGGGGGAGGGGTTCCAGGGGTTCCGGACCCCGCCTCCAGACCCAAAAATCTGTAAAATGATATAACAAAGTCCCTCTTTGGGGTGCTTGGAATCCCCCCTCCAACCCTGGCCCCCTCCGTTGTTTGATATTTTGGCGAATGGTGAGAGTCTTAACACGCACGCGTCTTCTTCCTCCCCATCGACCTGAAAGTAACTGATCCGCCCCTGCACACATACACACACTCACTGATCAACAAATGATCCCGACATTAGAACATCTTTTGCATTAGAACTGGTATTAGAACCCCCTGATTCATCCGCCGATTTGTCGGTGACGTAAGGGAGATAGGTCAGGGGCGGATGTGGGGGGCGGGGGGGGGGGCACAGGAGTTTCGGACCCCTCCCCCCTCCCCCGACCCAGAATTCTTTAAAATGCTATAACAGTCCCTTTTGGGGGTGTTTGGAACAACCCCACCCCACACACCCCTCCGTTGTTTGATATTTTGGCGAATGGTGTAGTCTTAACACGCATGCGCCTTCTATGAAGCTCGTATTACAGGCCCCCTAATAGTCTATAAGCTTATTCTTTCATTTTATTCCGATTTGGGCAACACAACTGTCATCAGACATAATTGTAGCCTCAGTCTTAAACTAATTAGAAACATACTGTAAGCTGTGTGTGTGTGTGTGTGTGTGTGTGTGTGTGTGTGTGTGTGTGTGTGTCTGTGTGTCTGTGTGTGTGTGTGTGTGTGTGTGTGTGTGTGTATTTCCCCTTGCAGATCCACCCCCCTCCCCCTCCCCCATTCTCACCCACATGCCTCAATTTTTTATTTATGTCCAGCTTAGACGTAGTACTCACACTCTGAGCAGAAACTGGCCAATTTTCACCACACTTCAAAACCTGAACATTTACAAGAACGTTAGCTATACAAATTCGTATTCTGGAAACGTAATGAAAATTCATCTGCTTTAAGCTCACTGTAGTACTATATGACGTCACCAGATTTTACAAACTGCGTAAATATAAAGTGCACATACAAATTATCTTACTGGAAGTGTTTTAGCATATAAAAAGTCGTTTGTGTGCGTTTAATTTCACTCATGGAAGAAGTGCATTAGAACACCGCACCTAAAAAATGGTGCCATATTCATAGGGTCCAAATAGGGAATGCTGTGATGTAATCGCGTATTAAAAAGAATATGATATGCGCCGACCAAGGACAATTGCAGGTGATAGTCCATTCATGCCGGGCCCGGGACCGACTTTCGTAGCTACGTACTGTTACAACCACCCTTCTGAAAGTAGTAGCATTATGCAAGCTCATTGGCATAGGGGTAGCTTTGCACCATGCCTAAGTAAGTAGCGCGCGTATATATCTTCTGTAAAGTATAGTGTTCAGCGTTTTCAACAAGAATGATTTCGCTCCCTGTTTTGTTTTAAGACACTTTGAGTGTTTTTTACATTATTTGCTTTTTCAGTCTTGGACTGTATTTCTTTTCACAAGTGTCGGCACACTTCTGTTTATGTCGCACAGTTTTTCTGTTTTGTTTTTGTTGTTGTTTTGTTCTACTCATAGTGTTAAAAAAGAACACAGACAACAAAGTTCTACACTCCTGTGACGTGATCAAAGGGAAATCAAAACGGCACCCCGAAAACAGGGGGAGAAGGAGAGTGGAGAAATAAAAGGGGAAAAAAAATGGCGCATTGAAGTAACAGGAAAACTTGAACCTTACAAACGCTAGGATACAACTGGATGCGAGCAACCTTCCGAAAGTGAGCCCCAACGACCTACTAATACAAGTCAGTAGGAAAGGCCTAGAGCTATCAATCCTAATCCCTAGCCAATACGGGAGATAGGGTTTAAGCGGAGATCGAGATACGTGCCGCAGAACGCTACACTAAATTTTCATCTCCACATTTTGGTCCGCTGACGACGAGGAGTACCGCCAATTAAAAGCAAAACGTCATCGAAACACACATGAACTCGACATACAAATTCAGACTAACTTGTGTCGCTCAAGTGTGTACGGCCGACCGATAAACAGGCCATTGCATCAAATAGTGTGCGATGTCAAACACATCTTTACACACTCCGCCATTTTGCATCTCAGCGCGTCGCATTACGGAAAGATGCACAAAATTAGCTTTGCAAAGTACAATTAACAAGAAAATTCAATATAGATTGTACAAATTCAGTTTTGGGTTATAGTGTGTGTGCCACATACGTGCTTGAAATAAGTCCCGGCTCTGCTCGAATGGCTTGGCGATGGATGTACATCCGCACTGCGCTTTTCAGGTTTATATGGCACCGCACACCAGCGAAACGCTCGAACAATGTGGAAAAAATATATATTTCTAGAGTCGCGATTTTTCCAGACTTTTTATTATTTACAGAGGAAACATTGAAGAGTAATATGCACCAACAAACACTTTTAAAGGAGTTAGTCCGATTTGATTAGCTATATGCACTAGACTATGTGTCGCTGCAGACTCGTGCCGCTTACAGTTTGAAGTAATGGCTTACATATTTAGTGATTTTAAAAGCTGAGACGTGCCTCTTCAAATCTAGGGGGATCCATCCCCCACCCCCAACCCTCCTCTTCATGTTTGCATATCAAACTTTGGTGCCAATCGAAATCTTTCTACTATCAATAGTGTATTTTTTCTTCGAAATTCGGAGTGGGGATCGTCCTAGAAACACTACGCTGTTTTAAAAAACTGTTTCCGGTTTGGCTGTAGGTGCAAAACTCGGACGGCACGAGTGTCAGGGCACCACATGCCATATGTGATATAGATCAGAAACTGGTTTAATGTTACCATATCATTGATTTTGGACTTTTGCGGTTGGAAAACTGAGAAAATCATGAATTTTTTTTTAATTTTCCCAAAAATCGCTGTGTTTGCAGTTTTATAGGCGTTTTTGCATGTTTTCCATGGCAACACCCTGTTTACCTGCACTGTGAGCTATGTTTAGTGTGTTTGTTCATTTATTTTTTTGTCTTACAGGTAGTCATGAGTCTGACGTTTGACCCTGAGCTGTGACCTTAGAGATTAATAATGTGGGGCTACAACCACACCCCTCCAATAATCAATCATTTTATTTAATCTTCTCGGTAATTATACAAGCCCATGCCAACCAAGACAGTCAATGCCTCTATTACCTAGCCGTACTAGTTCCACCCCAGAAATCATTTAAGCTACGATTTTGATCAGCTGCCAACCCGCGATTATTAAGGCAGATCCCCCCCCTAAATAATTAATGCTGTCATTGTCTTCTTTAAGCAAAGGTACTTCAGTTATTAATCACCATTGTCTCTATCAACACACCACCTTTCAATACAAAATAAAATGCAGTTAAACACACACACACACACACACACACACACACACACACACACACACACACACACACACACACACACACACACACACACACACACACACACACACGCTCAAACACACAGATAACATGTTTACATGAAAACACACACACCACCCAGTCAGTTATTTGGGTTACGAACTTATCGTATTTCACTGACACACACACACAGTGCCCTATGTACAATAGCTGACAGTCGTTCTGCTCTACAGAACAAGTATAGGAACCCCATTAAATCTGACTTCCTTCCTCTGAGAACATGAAAAAGCATGTTTTATTTTACAAGAGGCTTTAATTTTCAGTAGCCTACGCCATCACAGATTCTTATGAGCAGTGTGAGATTCTCATTAGCCGCCGATTTTATAGAGTTTTAGTCAACTGTAAAGATTGCTGAATCTATGCATAACACAGACATGGAAAAGTTGTACTGAGCACGCTTAAATACAGGTATGACAGAGAAGCGGACAACTGATCATACCTGAATAGGAGTAGAAGAAACAATCCACACACGAGAAGCCTAGAAGTATATACTGTACAACTGTACATACACAATGACATTTTCTCAGGGACTTGCCCCTGTGCGATATTTGCGATAGTGAAGAAATACATTCACCAATGCCAAGGTCAATAGCATGTTAGGCTTACCTCTGAGTACGGAAACACCAGAGGTATTTTGCAAGAGACTTAGATTCTCAGGAGCCTATGTCTTTATAGGCTTAAATTCTTAAGATTCTTTTTTGATTCATATCATGGAGAGCCCTGATTTAATAAGATTTCAGCCAAACCATAAATACGTAACATAATCTACCTTTGTTTGGGTCTGCTGAGTGGCCGAGAGGATACTTCCGCTGGTTAGGATAGAATAGTTAGCGCAAGCTATTCTGTCTGTGCCGGGTTCGTTTCACGCTCTCGGAGCCAGTTGACACTCTACGCCGCGGAGGCTTTCACAGGAAAAGGTGAACATGCAAACCCCCCAGGGTTATAGCCCTCTCCATACGGGGTGAATTAGCACGTGAATAACCCGGGTTACATCGATTCCTGTGGAAGCAGGTGACAGGCCACTAAGCAGCCCTTTTGTCAATTTTTTTTTCTATTTTTTTGTTTGTTAATTTTTAATTTTTAATTTTATTATTTTTTTCTTATTTTTTTTTCTATTCTTTTAGATTTTCTTTTCTTATTTTATTATTTTTTCCTATTTTTTATGTTAGGAAAAAAGCAAAATACGTACATCACTGGACAAAGGGAAATAATCTGGAAACAAAGACTAGTTAAAATATCAATGCTGTCACCCAGCTTCCCTACCACCACACCCCACCCCACCCTACAAAGCCCCACACACCCACACCCTACCCCCTGCCCCCCCCCCCCCCCTCCAGACACACACAATCACTACACTGTGTACCCGTACCAAGGCAAATACCTGATTTAAGTCACTGGGTCAAAACGCAAATGTAGTTCAGATTATGGTCACTGTGTCAAAACTAAAAATCTGTATCATTAGGCCATTTCGGAATAAGGAGGTCATTTCAGCATAAGCATGCCACGCTCTGAGTTGAACAGTAGCAAGCCAACTCAAAATGAATTCTGTTTGCAACAAACAAGAATACATGAAAAAAACCCTCTGGAAATAGGCTAGTCCATCAAGCTATTCAAACGGTCGGGTCCAAATGGGTGTTTTATAATACCCCTTTCACGTCCACAGAGGTATGAACAGATTTTGCACTATAGACCTTTCTTTCCAGGATGCTATGTGCACGCACCCTTATGCACTATTGCGTGTTAAAAAGTATCCTATTACCTTATAGACATATCTTTTTTCACCCACTGCACAGTTGTTTTAACACATTGCCTGGGGTAAAATTATTAAGTTACTGATCATGTATCCCTTTCCCATCCACAGAGGTATGAACAGATTTTGCACTATAGACCTTTCTTTCCAGGATGCTACGTGCACACACCCTTATTGTGTAATAAAAAAAAATATCCTATTACACTACCGGGCAATCTGACTGGGAAGTAAACTTAGGAAGTTACTGTTGATGTGACTTTCTAGAATAACATGATTTTATTTGCCAACTAACTTCAAATATACCTACAACTTTCAAGTAACTTTAAAGTTAGTGTCATAAGTTTTTTATTAAAGTGACTTAAAATAAGTTCTTACAAGAACCTAAACATAAGAATTTGTAAGTTCTTGACCCTAGTCAATAAGATACTTGGACAGATTTCCCAAGTTATAAGGACAACATAAAAACTTTTTTTTTTTTCAGTAATAGTCTGGTGGTGGGGCAGATGGTGTTAGATAGGCAGGCGCAAAAGGCATGACATCTCTTTGCGAAGAGTATGACAAAAATAATGGATTACCAAAACCTATCGTCAATTGCTTATAAGTCCTTGAACCTTTTTCATAGTTTCTTCTATGCCTATTCTTTTCCCTTCCTCTAAAAAAGATTTCTTCAGTTCTTCAACATTCGTGGGTTGACTACGCATCTTATTCTGTATTTCAGACTTTTGTTGTTTGTAATTGGCCAAATCATCCTGCACTTTTTTTAATTCGTGATCGGCAATTTTATTATCCTCTAAAGCCTTACTGATAATAAGTTTCATACTGCTCAGCTTAGCTCCAGCGAGCGTACTCAATGCTTCATGCTTCTGCAACTTTGTATGAAATCTTTTGTTAAGTGCTTCCAAACCAAAGCATGCCAGACTTGTGGCAAGGCCAACACCTTCAATAGCAATTCCTATGACACTTCCCACTCCCGTTGCAAACAGAGCTAAACCAGTGACAGATAATCCAGCTGAAACCACACCAACAGCCATTGATGTGTTGTGTACAGAATTGAAAACCGTTTTGTAACGTCATTTACACCTTGAGTATTTTGCTTGTTCTTCTTCTAAATACTTCAACGCTTCTGTAATATTCATTAAACGGAATGAGTCTGCCTGTAATGATCTATCTGGAACAATAGGATCAAGCGGCTCAGGCGGTATTTGCAGATACAGTGGTGGCATTTTTTGTGGCAAATATTTTTTATATTTAATCTTCTAATTCATTTTGCAACTCTTCAAAGGTATACAGTTTGTTAGCGTAATAAAATGAAACAAGATCTATGTGTTCCAGGTTTATGAAACTTAGAAGAACAAAAATTGTTTTATCGATTACTACCTTAACAGCAGGGACACTACTGGAAACTTCAAAATCTGTGTTGCTTTTTCTAATAGCAATAACAACCTTTGTTGACTCTGCTACTAAGCTATCCCACGTAAGTTTGATTCCCTGTGCGATATCTGCTTCTTTTGCAGTATCTACAGACCTCATGAAAATTTCAAAAACTATTGTCGCTTCTCTATCTATGGTAAAGTTTGCTGGTACAAACACAATAGTAGTATCTGTCCTACCCTTTCTATTTGTAAGAAGATATCTTCATTTTCCATACTCTTGTAGTTTTAGTTTTTCTCTGCTATTGGTTTCTGCGAAATAGCTTGGCACAAGACTTACAAGCATTGGCTCAGAGTTAACAACTTTTCTAAATACTAAGGCTCCTTCATCAGTAAAATAAACATAAGGACTGATAAAAACAAACTTAACATCCCATACAATTGGAATAGGTGCAAGCAGAACAGGGGTAGGAATAATTACCCACTTATTACCCACACGTTTTAAGCTGTAGAGCACATTATTTACAGGAGTAGGTACAGTAACATCATGAAGCTGACTAAGTTTAGGAAACGGTCTCTCAGCACCATCTTTTACATCATCAATTACCTTTCGTTTGTACAATCCAACGGAAACAAGTTCAAGACCATACACCTCTCCTACCTCACCTTCTTTATCAAAATCTTGCACGTCAGCCAAATCTTTCAACTCTATTGACGGACATGCAACTGGTACAATTCTTGGCTTTGGACCAAGACCGCTCATTTTTATAAAACAAAAATAAAATTTATTTCACTTCCAACACTAAAGTAAAATCATGCATCTGAACTGGTTTACCATCCTGATTAGTTACAGATAAACACAGTGATTCAAATAAACTAGAACCTAATTTTTTAAACTGCAAATTAGGAAATCTAGCAAGCACACTTTCACAATATGGGGCAGCTCCAGTCGGCAAGCATCTTAACAAAGTTGAAGGCTTTCCATTGTGTACATTTTCAGTCGTGTTCAGTTCTTTTAAATAAACATTTAGCAATGTGTGTACTGACAAATGAACAGGGTATCTTCCAGTTATTTGATCTCCAACTGTTGTAGGTAACCAACCCTCAATATTATCACTTCCAAAACAAAATGCCCATTTTTCATCCCCCCACCCGGGTCTGCCCTGGGGGACTTGGGTGGGGTTAGGTATTTTTTAGTTCCCAGGGTCACCCTGGTCAGCCCCACAGGGTGGGTTTTTCTCTCTATTCTGGGGCATGTGTTTCTGTCTACCCTTTGTCCATTCACCTGTATTTGCCTTTTTAAAACTCTCCCTACTGTCTGCACTGCCTGTAGCTCTTGATATTGGATGTGTGTTGCTAAATGGTCTTAGCTTTATTTAGGCCCCATGTGTTAGGTTTATTTAACGTGTTTGACCGGCTGGCGACATACATTCAATGTTCTGTTTATTTATTTTTTTCACAAGCAGTGCAGGCACGTCCTGAGAAAGCCTTGTTGCTGTCGGGACGTTAAGCAATGTACAATCAATCAACCATTCTTCATCCCTAGAAGTTATATGTCTCCCTATTAAACTGAGTAAATATGCAAGTTCACGTGAAATTATAGGCTGACTACCTTCAGGAAATTCTAATGTAACACGTAAGTTAGCCAGATTTAAATTTGCTTTAATTTTAAATTTAGTATGAAACCAATCAGCTAAAGTACAAAAGTCATAATACCCAGATGGTATAAAGTGGGTTTTAGTGCCCAAGCCACTATTACCAGCATTGCTATAACTTACATGAAAACTTGTATCATCTGTTACATTTAACCACTTTACTGTATAAAACATTTTATGAATAGCTACAGCCTTGCTACCATCACGATTATCGATTCCATTAGTTAACCACACTGGTTTTCTTGTGTCAATATTTGTTAAGGTTATAAACATTTTTATCATCACATAAAAAAGAAGGATGGAATTTAAATCACCAACAATTGCCACTGTAAATGCATTTCAATTTAACGTGGATGCCAAGTATAATGTTGCGCCTAATTATGACTAGAAAATAATTCAACTAAATGAGCTCGATATAGCTTTGTCTGAAGGTGATTTATTTCAAGCGAACGTGCCGAATCCATATGATCATTACCTAAACCCACCAATTACAGATGATGCAACTGCAAGAAAGTGGTCTTCAAGCCCACTACAGATGTTTCAAAACCAACTTAACTTTGCTATACTATGCTCAACTACTGGCTGTGGGGTTTCTTTTACAGACCATTTGAATCACCCAAACAAACTGATTAAGTCTGTCTATCATTTCCACACGAATTACCAGCTTAGAAGAATACTGTCAGAACTCCATACCCCACTGCCTACTGAATCCAGTTTTAATCAGTTTAACAATCTCATGGATATGAAAGCGTTTGAACGAATCTGTAATGAATTTAACATCAGTACAAAGTATGACTTTACACAAAAACTTGATGATCACAAAGGCATGGGAACATTATATTATGCTATGAGTCACAGACAATACCCTCAAGATTACTGGCCTCCCTACTCTTCATTCTCATCAAAATCTGAAGTGTGCTTAGGCTCAATTGAACAGAAACAGTCTAATGCCTGGACCACATTTGTCTTAGACAGGAGTGACGGGTTTACACAAGCAGGAGTTGAACGCATAAATGAGTCTATCAGAACATATGTGTGGTGTATACTAGGAGCATAAGCTCAAACAAAATCAAACATTTTGAATGGAAGTGGAAAGTCTGAATCTCAAAAACAGTTTCTCGCAAACTTAGAAGATTCAATTAATTCAGTGATAGATCTCCCGTCAAGCATACAGCGTTACCAAGACGTTCTCAGATATGCTAGATCAAAAGGTGACTTTGTAGTTGGCATCGGGCTATACATGTTACCATCTGACCTTCAACTCCAAATGGGGACAATAACAAATTATAATAATAAAATAATTGTTGCTGGGCGTGATCAAAAATTAGGCCTCAATCAATCTGTAAACTTGAGCGCAACAACCACACACCTACAACCATTAAAACCATTAATAACGCCAGTAACGCCAGTAACATCATCATCACCTGTACAGACAGTAACGTCAGTAACAGCCCCAGCATCGGCACCGACACCTGCACCGGTACCAGCACAGCCAGTAACACCAGCACCAAACACACATGAGTCAGAGAGAACTGCATTGGTAATAGGCCTTACTGGATTAGAAATATTACTTCTTTACCTGTTTCATTAAATAACTCACTATTAAACCTCCTACTGTCACCAAAAAGACCCACACATGCTCTGCCATAAACCCTACTACCTTTGCTGCAGTACTTATCAGCCAACTGACAACACTCCCTATTATGCCAGGCAAAGCATCCATTGCTTTTACTGCCAATTTCTGAAGCAAGTCTGATATATGAGACAACTGTTTTTTTTACCCATGCCTGTAAATCTTTTGGGTCTGATGGAACTGGAGGGGCAGGTGGAGCTGGACTACCACCACCACCCGTTACAGCTAACACTACAGTACTGATAATAAATCCAAGAGCACTAATTAAACTTGCAATAGTGATACCCTGCTCTCTGAAAAGTGTTTTCAATCTCTCAGCCAAAGTTGTGTCTTCGTGAAGTATTTTCTGAATAGTTTCTCTAACCCTGTTGACCTGTGTTTTCAGTTTTTCTTTTCCTATTTCAATCTCTTCTAGTCGTGCTGATCTTTCTATCTGCAAATCATTTAATCTGTGTTGTATTTTTTCTTTAATTTCTGTGTCATAATTCTCATCCTCAGCTTTAGCTAGTTTTTCTTTTTCTCTTTCAATGTGATTATCAAGCTCGCCTAGTTTGGCTACATTATTCACAAGCTCACCTCTGATTGACTGCAGTGTTTTATCACCCCACCCGGGTCTGCCCTGGGGGACTTGGGTGGGGTTAGGTATTTTTTAGTTCCCAGGGTCACCCTGGTCAGCCCCACAGGGTGGGTTTTTCTCTCTATTCTGGGGCATGTGTTTCTGTCTACCCTTTGTCCATTCACCTGTATTTGCCTTTTTAAAACTCTCCCTACTGTCTGCACTGCCTGTAGCTCTTGATATTGGATGTGTGTTGCTAAATGGTCTTAGCTTTATTTAGGCCCATGTGTTAGGTTTATTTAACGTATTTGACCGGCTGGCGACATACATTCAATGTTCTGTTTCTTTTTTATTTTTTCACAAGCAGTGCAGGCACGTCCTGAGAAAGCCTTGTTGCTGTCGGGACGTTAAGCAATGTACAATCAACAATCAATGCAGTGTTTTATCCAAGCCCGCTAACTCCCGCATTGTCAAAGGAGAGTCACCAATTGTTTTCATAGCCTCATTTATTTGCCCTTCTGTAAATGAAGTTTCTTGTATTACTGTGTTTGCTAATTCTGGCAGTCTTGTTACTTCAGTCATTTCAATTTCTTATCCAGTTGGCAACCTTGTTTGCACACCATGAAGAGCACTAGCAAGACGAGGTGGTAACTGTTTATCTCCAATACCAAGTTGACGCAAGACGCCAACACCACCTTCATTTTTGATTGTACTTAAAGCTCTAAACTTACCAGGGTCTCTTTTGTTAATCAATTGTACTTTTCCTTTGTCAACAGTGTTTAAATAGAAATGACCTTTTTCATATTCAAACTGATTAGGATCTATTTCATCTGGGCGGTCACCAACACTATCATAAAACGAGTTTATTTTGTCTTTTAACAGTTCGTGATACATACTAGAAGTATTTCCCATTCCAGTTACATCTGTTGCACCAGTATCATAGTCATTCATGACATCCATTTGAAAATCTTCATGGTTAAATCCTCCCGCTGCCATTGTTTTATTAATTTAATTTTTTATTGTGCATAATAAAAATGGCACAGTCCTACGGATCAAAGTTAGACCCATACAGAAAACTATGTGAACCTCTTGGTGTTAAGGGCATTAGACAATCAATTGTTGTCACAAACAATCCTAGCTCCATTGATCAAAACCAGACTCTTACTGTTAAGTTTTCAAACCTAGGCCCCAGTGACGTTATTGTTCCTGGTACTGCTCTCCTTGCTTTTAATATTGAATTTTCATCAGGCACAGATGATGAAAGAACATTAGTTGGCAACCTAGGCAGAGCAATTATTAAAACTATTAAAGTTAAACTTGAAGGTCAGGAAGTGTTTAGTCTTGACGATGCTGATGTATTCTACTGTTACAAAGAACTGTGGCTCACAAGTGAAGAACAAGAAGACCGTATTTATCAAGGTATACAGTCTGATAATGTTGGCAAACTCAGAATCAATGCAAAAGATAAATCAACGACAGTAGTCAAGGACGTTATTGTGGCAGAAACATATGGAAATAGATTTTGCATTCCACTTGAATTTGAAATCCTAACAGTGCATTTGCCTTATTATCAAGGAGCACTAAATGACCGTCTGAGTTTTGAACTAATCTTTAATGACTACTATAAAGTTATTAAATCAATGGAGCTCAATGCATCATACAAGATCTCTAATATTTCCTTGGAATATGAAATTGTCACACATGGTCATTTAGCTACTCTAATTCAAAAGCAGTACCAGTCAAGACTACCGATTTATTATGACCGTGTGATAAGACACAGTTTGATTCATAAAGACAAAAGCGATCCAATGTGGAACATCAACTTGAACACACCTGCTAGGTCACTGAAAGGCATTCTTATGCTGTTTGTTGAACCAGGAAGTCCATACCAAAGGGATTCAGAAAAATTTTACAATCCAAAGATTACTCATTTGTCTTGTACTATTGAAGGCCATCCTAATCAAGTCTTTGCTTCGGGTATGCTACCTTACCAGCACTATGACGAGATCACAAAATATTTTGCAGGCGGAAGGCTTAGAGAAAAACCAGCAAACATGGCATCTAAAGATCTGCATCTGTATGACATAAGAATTGCTCAATACCTGACAGACAAGTATGCACTGTGGCTAGATCTTCGTAGTACAGACGACGACTACCTACATGGGTCAGGTCGTACTGTTGAAAATGGTAGTGACGGAATTACAATCCAAATACAAAAAAAGGTTGAAAAAGCCGAAGCAATAAACATATATTGTATCTGATTTATGACGCACAACTGAACATTCAAGAAAGCAGACTGAGTGGACACATATATTAAAATTATATTGTGTTTTAAAATGAACTTGATGACACTCGACCCACACTGTGGTTTGTTTTGTGGTGCCACAGGCTGTGGGAAAACTGAATTTGTTCTTAATCTCTTACAAACAAGATACATCTATCATTTCGAAAACATTGTGATATTTTGTCCTACGATCAAACACAACAAAGCTTATCACAACCGTTCATTCATTTGGACTGACAGCAACATTTACTTAGTTGACCCTGAGAAAAAACTGAACGACTACCTGCAGTATTTTTACAAGCAATTTGAAGGACAGCCAACTTTGTTTATTGTTGATGATTGCTCTGCAGAGAAAGATATTGTTAAGAAGAGAAACACACTGTCAGAACTGGCCTTTAGTGGCAGACACGCAAACATTAGTGTCTGGATTCTCACTCAAAAATATAATGCTGTACTAAAAGATTTTCGTGAGCAGTTAAAGTTTATCTGTTTGTTTTACTGTAAGGACCGTGACAGCTTTGAAGACTGTCTCAGAGAAAATGATGTCATCCCAAATAAATATGAATGAGATGGCGTAAAAAACAAACTGAAATCAACTAAGCATCTAAAGCTTATCTTAAAGACAGATCAGCCTACAGGGTATGGGTTAGTGAATTAATTTAGCCTTTTATTTTGTCCATAAAAAATGATGGTCGGACAAAGCGGGCGAGCGTTTGATATCACAGAGAGCTTCAGAGGTGTTGAGCATTTTTATGACTTAAAAACACAAGTTAAACACCCTTTTGAGCCCTTGATAAAACTCTCAACACCAACGAAGATATATATGGCATATAATGTAACTTTTGGATATTCTAATTGTCCACCACGTTATGATTACAAGACTGTTGATCTAAAGACACAAAATTTTATAGTTTATGATGCTAAGTGTGACTGGTTTGAGTATATGTGTTTACACATATTCTACCATCTAAGAAAACATCATAATTATATTGAATTTGTTACTGTCAACAAAGTGATATTACACCTGCAGCATGAGCACAAGACCTTAAGACACATACCAGGGATTTGTTGGTGAGTGAACTAAATATTTATTATAATAGGGATTACAGACAATAAAGTGGTATTACACAAGATGTATTTTTTATTTATTATTTTGTTGGACAAATAAAAATGACGGACAATGCCCAAAGCTCGTCCGGCTTAAGAAACATGTTTCACACAACAGACTTGCCTATATCCAACACTTACAGTGTCTATGAATCGATAGAAAGGTCTTTTTCTGTCATACAAGATAATCTTCTTTCTGGTAGTGTAAAGATTCAGATTGTTGCACAAATAGAATTTACCAAGGTAGATGGTGAAGTGATTGTATCGTATATCTCAACAAGACAACACACAGTTAATTCGAGAAGAGAATTGGAAAAAGTGTTTAGAGAAAGACTGTTGCCTGACTTTCTAGAAGCAATTGACAGAGCAAAAATGCAGGGGTCTGGTTGGCATGAAGGTTGTGTACATGAACTGCAACTGAAGAAGTCAAGATACCATCCTATTTTAGGTAAATCATGGCTGCCTCTACCAACTGAGGTTGTAAATAAAAAGGCTGTAGTCAATATTCAGAACAATGATAATTTCTGTTTTATGTGGTGTGTGCTTGCCAAACTACACTTTGTAAAAACAAGACCTGAACGTGTATCTAACTATACCAAATTTGAAAACGAACTCAACTTCAGTGGCATAAGTTTTCCTGTTAAGGTAGAGGACATAGACTTGTTTGAAAAACTAAATCCTAGTATATCTGTAAATGTGTATGTATGGGATAATGAGTCTGAGAACAAATTAGAACCAATTAGAGTATCACCACTTGCCCCCACCTATGGTCAGCCAGAAGATAAGCATGTTGACCTTTTATTAATAAGTTCTGGTGATAACTTTCACTACACAATTATTAGGAGTATATCACGTCTAATTCATGGGCATACAACAAAACACAAGTGTAAACAGGAATTTTGTAAAAAGTGTTTACAGAGGTTTTCCTCTATTGAAGTAGCACACAAACATGTTAAACATTGTAGGTCACCTGATGACATTCAAACAGTACTTAGGTATCCAGATCCTGGTAGCAAGGTTTATTTTAAAAACCATGGGAATCAACAAAAGCTGCAGTTTGTAGTGTATGCTGATTTTGAATCACTGGTTGTACCATATGACGGTTCTGTTCCAGAATCATTACCAAAGACAATAAAGTTGAATGACCAAGTGGTGTGTTCTTTCGGATACATTCTTGTTAGGTCAGACGGTCAGCATACAGAACCAGTTATCTACAGAGGTGAAAATGCAGCAGCTGAGGTTTTAACAGAAATGAGACAACTGTATAGTCAAGTAGTACAGTATTTGGAAAACTGTCAGATGCCTTTGTTGATGACCAAAGAAGACAAACTAAATTTTGATGCAGCAGTGATGTGTTGGATTTGTGAACAAGCCATTGATGGTGATAAATTTCGCGATCATGACCACATAACTGGACGTTACAGAGGTGCTGCACATGGTGATTGCAACTTGAAACTAAAAATTGATCCCAAGGCATATAAGTTGCCTATCTTTTTCCACAATCTCAAGGGGTATGATTCACATATTATCATGCAGGCTGTGGACGAGTCTTACAAAAAAATTAGTTGCATTGTCCAGACAACTGAGAAATACTTGACTTTTAGGTTGGATAAATTAGCATTTTATGACTCTATGCAACTTTTGTCTTTAGGGCTTGCTAGTCTGGCAGATGGACTGACATCGTTTCCAATAACAAGTAAATATTTTGAGCCAGACTTGATCAAGAAAGGAGTTTATCCGTACGAGTACATCAGTGACTGGGTTGTGTTTGAGGAAAGGAGACTATCACCAAAAGAGAAATTTTATTCTACACTAAATGGTAAAGGTATTTCTGACTCTGATTATCAACATGCACTTGATGCGTGGGATAAACTAGGGTGTCAGACAATTGGTGACTACCATGACCAGTACTTGAAAGCTGACGTTTGTTTGCTAGCATACGTATTTGAAAGTTATCGTGAAAAGGGTTTGTTACACTACAGTCTTGACCCAGCTTGCTACATAACTAGTCCTGGCATGACATGGGATGCATTTTTGAAATCCAGCAAGATATTTATAGACCTGTTGTCTGATCGTACGATGGGTGAAATGGTGGAACGTGGTTTGAGGGGAGGTATTAGTATAGCCGCAAACAACTATGCCAAAGCCAACAACAAATATCTTGATGACTTTGACCCCTCAAGGCCAAGGTCATTCATTACTTACTTGGACGCTAATAACCTTTATGGATTTGCAATGTGTGAGTTATTGCCCTTGAAAAACTTTCGTCTACATGATTTGTCACAATGCGATATAACAAAATTAACAAATGAAATTATGAATCATGATCGGGATCACAAAAAGGGTTGGATCTTTGAAGTTGACCTAGAGTACCCACACCACCTACATGATTACCACAATGATTATCCATTAGCAGTTGAGAAAATGTCTTTAACAGGGAAAAAAGAAGACACCAAACTTGTGCCTAATTTGAATGACAAATTTAATTACGTATGTCACTATCGATTGCTGCAGTTTTACATCAGGCATGGGTTAGTACTAAAGAAAGTTCACAGAGGTATTAAATTTGATCAAAGTGCTTTCATGAAAGATTACATAATGAAAAACACAACATTGCGTGCAAGAGATGGCAACACTGCATTTGACAAAGACTTCTTTAAGCTTATGAACAATGCCTGTTTTGGAAAGACGATGGAAAATCCTCATCACCACAAAGATGTGAGACTGGTCACAACTGAATTGGGTGCAATTAAACTTACAGGCAAGCCACAGTACACAGGGTACAAAGAGTTTCATTCTTCATTGTATGCAGTTTCACTCAAAATAAAGATTGTCAAACTGGACAAGCCAGTATTCATTGGTATGGCAATTCTTGAGTTATCAAAATTGCTGATGCTTGAATTTTATTATGATTACTTCAAACCAAAGTATCCTGAGTGTCGTCTGCTATACACTGACACTGACTCTATGATCATTGATGTGCCTACTGAAGACTTTTATGAAGACATGAAAACAGAGTTGCATATGTATGACACGTCTGACTACCCTAGGGATCACCCACTGTTCAGCACACAAAACAAGAAAGTGCCTGGTAAGTTTAAAGATGAACTAAATGGTGTGCCAATAGTTGGGTATGTTGGACTGAGGTCAAAAATGTATTCTATACTGCACCAAAAAGGCAGTCAGTCCAAAGCTAAAGGTATAAAAAAAAAAACAGCAATAAAAAAATAAAGACATCCGTCATGAACACTACAAGCAAGTATTAGATGGAGAACTAATGCCTGATTATCCAAACAAGACACTGAGGTCAAATAGACACAATATTGAAATGATGCAAACACATAAGAAGTCACTTGCAGTTGGAGACACAAAACGAGTGTTTCACACTAAGGAAAAGGCTTATACACCTGGGCATTACAGGCTCAAGTTATCTGAAGAAATAGCTGATGAACTGGTTGATGAACTAATCGATGAATTAGTTGATGAAATGAATAAAAATGCATAACAGTGTCTGGGGGAATAATCTGTAATTCTTCTCTAACAAATGCCCTTTGAGGTGCAGGCTCATACAGATAATAAATCGATGCATTAGTTTCAGGAACTATTTTTTTAATATTGTGGACAGATGTAGACCATATTGGATCAGTTGCCCTACATCTGACATCATTCTCGGCCTCGCCAGGTTGATACAAATATCTCACCTGTTTTGTAAACATGCTTGCGTTGGGTGGTGCTGTTTTTATTTCTGACCCTGACGGTATTGTTTTCAATTTAATAGCATCAACAGGTTTAGGGTGACCTTCATTATTCATTGCTTTTATCACAGACGGTAATCTCTTAACCCACTCAGTGTTACGTGCATCATGCATGAGTTCCTTAGAATACTGATAGCTGAAAAGTCTCTCCGATAATTGCTTGTTAAAGTTTTCAACAATAGCCTGTGATCTATGCACTCTCGGTATGCCTCGCCTCACTAGCACGCCATGCTTTGCAAATAACTGATTAACAGCGCCTTTAAATTCAGATCCATCATCGACTTGCACAAGCCTGGGAAATTTTAAAGGACCACGACTATATATTTTTGTTAACGCAGTGGCCACTGTGGTAGCATTCTTGCCAGTTATGGGTTCAGCATCCTTATACCTTGAAGCTATGTCAACAACAGTTAGTGCATACTTGTATCATTTCTTTCTTATTGTATCATGTGGTAGGAACAGGAGATCCATTTGATGGGTGTCATTAGGGATAGTGTTTACAAAATGAGGTCTTGTTATTTTTGATGGAGCAGGAAGATATATTTGCCAAATAGCCTGTTTTTGTAGCCACTGTTTTATTTGTTTGAGTGTGACATCCCCACCCACAGCAGCATGTAATTTTTCTATTGCAGTATTCCCTTTCCAATAGCCAATAGGGGAGTAATATATTTTTGATAGTTTAGCTCTGACGTCGGTCATTTTTTCTAGCAATAAAAACTCCTGTAAAATATACTAATGTCATTCCTACTAGAACAAAAATTATTTCTTCGTTCTGGGCTTGGCTGGTAGTAGTCACTAAGTTTTGGTTGCGGGATGGTCATGTCTTCGCCAGTAACAAGAAAATATTCTTTGATCGCATCGTCGATGTTTGAAAATGTATGCTGTGCATGACCTTCAAGTCTGAGTTTTTCATTGATAAAATCAAGTTTCTCTATTCTTTGCTTCTCATAATCTTGTTGAGCTTGTGCCAGTTTTTCAGACGCCTCTTTGTGATGCTTTATTTCTTCTGCAGATTCCTCTCTACCCATTTTTGAAAAGAGGTAGTTTGATCCACTAAATGCCAATGCATTAACAACGGCCCCACCAATCATAATAGCTATTGTTGCTATAGTTTTTTTTTACTTAGAAACATTTTCTGGAATAATTCCTTGCTTGACTAGAAAGTCTTTTGTGGCAATCGATGCTGTGACAACTGCTACTAGCTTAGCACTGTCTTCGAAGTCTAATCTACTCAAGTCTGCCGATTTCATTTTGAGAAGTCTTTTCCCCAGCATAGAATAAGCAACTGT
Source organism: Semisulcospira habei (assembly GCA_036245525.1). NCBI lineage: Eukaryota > Metazoa > Mollusca > Gastropoda > Semisulcospiridae > Semisulcospira > Semisulcospira habei. The sequence goes on along the minus strand of BTPG01000005.1, from coordinate 101,444,233 downwards.
TAGCCCGCTTATTACTGCAGAGTGATAGACGAGGTTCATTATGTTTTTTGCGTCGCTCATTTTCTTATGCTACAAAAATTAAAATAATAAATTTATTTACTACATGTAAAATGGGTCGAAAGGTTTTGACACTGCTGGTCATGTGGAGACTTCTTCTTTTACTTTTGGAGTGTTTGATTTTTTGGACACTGTTCGAGTGTTTGGTTTGTATTTTTTGTATAATTGGTAACCTACGTAAACAAATCCTACAACAAATCCAGCAACTATATATTTTGTTGTTTTGGGTTTAGACTCAGTTGTTTGTCTCTCACTTTGTTGGGGGTGTGAGGGTGTTGGTCCTGACGGTAGTAACACTGGTGCCGTTGATGGTGTGTCAGTCTTTTCTGTTAATGCTTGAAGCTGTAACTTTTTTGGTCTGTTATATTCAGCTAATCTTTTTCCAGCCTCTATTTGACCTGGACTTTTAGCCTTAGTCACTGTTTGAACCTGTGTCAAGACAGGACTCTGATGTGGAGTCGTCTGGGTCTCGTCCATTTTCTTCTAATTTAAAATTTATTTTAGAAAAATCAATATGACTACTAGTAACAAGTAAGGTTACCATAGGTGCAAGGTAATTCCCAAACTTGTAAAACATAAGGCATGCTAATTTGCCTATTGAACTTGAAACTATGGGGTTGCTTTCAAGGTCGTGTGAAAGGCTGTCACTATCAACAGGTAGGAAGTGACTCACAGCTTTTGTGTATAGTCAGACAAGAGATTGACTCAAATCACATGTCATTAGTGAACTAATGTGATTTTCATATTTTGAATGTAGTTTGATTAGCTCGTCAGCGGTGAGAGATTCTATGTCTTCTGTCATGTATTGTTTATCAAGAAAAGCTTTTGATTTTCCAGAAACAACAACAGAGAGAAGGTGCTGATTTTTACAGTCTAAGTCTTTGTTTTCTACAGCACAGATGTCGTTTAAAAGTAGCAATTCGTCTTGATTCATTTTATAATGTAATATAATAATTTTGTTTAAAGAAGTTAATGACAGCATTAATTATTTAGGTGGGGGTGGGGGATCTGCCTTAATGATCAAAAATCGTTGCTTGAATGATTTCTGGGGTGGCACTAGTACGGCTAGGTAATAGAGGCATTGACTGTCTTGGTTGGCATGGGCTTGTATAATTACCGAGAAGATTAAATACAATGATTGATTATTGGAGGGGTGTGGTTGTAGCCCCACATTATTAATCTCTGACCTTTGACCTTGACCTTGAAAGGGGTGTGGCTTGGGGCGTTCAGTTTCATAAATGCGTTTTTAAAAAAATGCAATCTTTCAGTTATTGAAGTTGTGGGGTGGATTTGGATTGGAGGTGGGGAGGGGGTGGGGGTGGGGGTAAGATCAAAGGTTAAGATGAAAACTACAATGAAACAGTGTCAGCGTGTGTATTTCATCAGACAGCTGACCTCAGAGTGAAATAAGCCAAAATAATGTGACATGCAGAACTGTTATTTTGCATGATCCTGCTACACTGGCTGCATCTGAGGTGTCATTCTGCTGTAATTGTCATGAGAGATGTCTCTGGTGTCTATTCTGAGCCAAACATAAGCATTTTTATACTGCGTAAAGCTCATTTGAGTGCATTGTTATGGGAACTGCAGTTGCAGCCACCAGTACAGGCTTTTACAGGAGTGTTCACAAGTTTGGCACACACATGCCTACTGCATTTGAATCATGAGTTGAGGTGTTTTGAGACTCTGACAAGTGTGTTTTATATAAAAATGAACTGTACATAACCATTTTTCTCTGCTGCCTCCTAAATAAGCACTCTAGACACTTGTTTTGGTATGTGGCGTGTCCCGCGTAGCATAGTTTTGGCTGTTTTGTGTAGTATTTTGTATGTGGAATAGCTCAGTAGACTTAATGTTTAAAGTGCATAGCTGTTTTATGACCCCTTTGCCTGAGGAAAAGATTGCATGCAGCATATAGGGTATGGCAGCTGGTTACAGGCCTCTTCCTGCTTGCTGTCTCCAGACAACAGGGTCAATGAGGATGCCTGGCCGTTGTCCTTTTGGCTGCCCTGAGATACACAAAGAAATGGCCTTGGGTCTGAAAGCTCATTCTTTATCAATGCCAGTGTCATGGTAACTTTTTCTCAGTTGTCCAGCACACCAGAAGTCAGTTTGACTATATTGCATGTGTGTGTAAACTTGGAAAAACAGAGAAAGTAGGGGGTGGGTAATGGAAAAATATGAAAAAATAAACTTTCATGTGCCTGTGTTTCAAATGCAACATTTCTGAAAACCAGATACGTTACTTGATGTACATGCCAATTTTGGAGGCATTCTGACCATATCTAGTCTGTTTTTCATGGCATCAGATATGCATGATCCAAAACATCAACAGCGTAGTGAACACCACAACAACGCGCTTCACATAATGGGCCATAACTTAAAGATGCAGTAACATTCAATGGTGTCACTTTGGGTTTGACTTAGCTAGTGTCTAAGAGTTGCAATGATGGCAGATTGAATGGTGTTCAGGTGGGAGAGTTCCTTTTCAGGTCACATTACATAGTCAAATTTGGCCAGTTCAGGCAGTAAGAGGCCCGGTGTTTTTAAAAATAATTTTTGTCTTGTTTGAAAATTTGTAGTAGGGCTGAGTGTTGAAATTTGCTGGAAATTTCTGGTTAGATGAGAGGAGACATGTTTGGTGCTTTGATTCATACCATCCTGAGCTTAATCAGTAGAGAAGTGTGGACCTATGTTGAGTTGCCGTTGACGTAGTGATTTGAGGGGCACGCTGATTTCAGCTGTGCTTGGGTGTGGGGTTGGTAAGGAATCAGGTTCATAGCCAAGAAATGAGACTGTCAATGTGCTGTTTTTATTGTTATTTTGTGCATGGCAAATGTGCAGCTGGTGGGCGGTAGTGTTTTTTTTAGGGGATTGAAATATTAGGGGATGCCTGGGACTGACTATATCTAAGAGACTGGACAGTACGGAAACGCGACTGTGTACCGTGGCCTGAATTGAAAATGCCATGTAAAAAGTGTCATGGCTGGGACGCAGCGAGCAGCGCACGACGTAAAATTGCCGCGATCACGTAATCGCCCAATTTCCACACGTAAAATAAAGAAAGCTACGCAAAATATCCGCACAATTCTTTTTGATGGTCAGACAGTATGTATTTGTTTACCAATACGTCTCTCCGTGAGTGGATTCAACCAACATTTTTTTTTAACAAGTATGTGAATGGGCACGTTGTGAAGCCAAACAGTGCTAGTAACCGTGAGCTTATCTACCATCTCAAGTCCCAAGTCTAGAAGGCAAAGTGAAACTTATATCACTTTGGTATCAGTTTCAGCCCACTTAATCAAATTTCAAATACAAACGACTTTGAATTTCCAAAAACTACAGTAGCTCGCTTGAGCTTGCCCTTAGCACCACGTGAATGTTCTGTGTTTATGTACAGTGTGTGAGTGAATGCGCGTGTTTCACGTGAGCGTGCTTGTTGGGTTCAGTTCGCGGCGGCGCTTTGATCCGATTTTCAATTGGGATAAAGCGCCTATTTAATGCGCTTATTATTATTATTATTTAAAAAAATAAATTACGTAAAAACTAGAATTGCGTAATGACAAACCAATAACGCGTATGCACTGTGCCTTTTATAGAGCTTTCTGACGCATTGCCATTGTCAAGTCTGCCTGGCTTTTTCAATAAGAGATATTTCAATATCAGAATTAGGTCAATGACAACAGAACGAAACCCTTGACAGCAAGGACAACTCTCATTTAGAAGGGACTTTGTGGGTTATGACTCTCATTTAGAAAAGACTTTGTAGGTCATGGTTCATCCCATCTTGTTTAACAATGTCCTTGCTACATCTCTAACAAATAATACACAATAATGCAGTACATTCACAAAACCACATAATTGAAATTCATTAAACAATCGCATATACAGAGAGAGAGAGAGAGAGAGAGAGAGAGAGAGAGAGAGAGAGAGAGAGAGAGAGAGAGAGAGAGAGAGAGAGAGAGAGAGAGAGAGAGAGAGAGAGTTTACTGGAAGATAAACAATATGAGGATTTCATCCCAAAGTCTACCGTATTTGGAGCCCACATGCGTTTTTCTTTTAGGAACATTCGCATTAATTTGTTCACATCTTTATCCTTCTGGTTCATTTTCTTCCTCTCTAAACCAGCCTCTAATCAACACACACGCCGGCGCACACAAATAAAGATGGACGCACAGCGCTTCCCGCCATTAGTACGCTCTGAGGGATCGTGAAGTGACAGAAATTTTGAAGAATTAATTTCACGAGCCACACAATGACGTTACTATAAGCTTGACGTCATGGCGTCGCAAGTATCACGACGCCGTGTACACAGTGACGAAATTGATGTTTCACGTCACTCTTCCGAAAGGCACCCAGCCTCTTCCAGTGCTGACTGTTTTGTTATACACAGCCTCTTCCAATGTAACCCCGGCCGGAGCCTCAGTTTTTAAGTCCCTTCTATTGATAGAAGGGACTTTTTATGATGGGTCGCGGCGGGGCGAATTTAATAGCATGTCCGTGATGTCAAAGGCGGTCTGGCCTAAACCTCTGACAACTGAAGTAACAAAAATTGCGTGATGTCTAGTTACGCTAACCTCGTTCTTGAACGTAAATCTGGCGCGAAAGTCCGTGTGTGTGTGTGTGTGTGTGTGTGTGTGTGTGTGTGTGTGTGTGTGTGTGCGTGCGTGCGTGCGTGCGTGCGTGCGTGCGTGCGTGCGTGCGTGCGTGTGTGTGTGTGTGTGTGTGTGTGTGTGTGTGTGTGTGTGTGTGTGTGTGTGTGTGTGTATGTAGACACGAGAATCTCAGATATTGCTGTTCGCACAAGCTTGAAACTTGGGAATACTTTATTCAAGGGGTGGCTAAGAGTGTCTCCAAGCATATTGTAACTGGATGTCTAATTGAAGACATTAAAGGACCGTTTATATAAAGTCGGTTGACCCAGATCAGAGTCCGTAATTTTTGTCATATTACTTGGAATTTTGGATATAGCTAGTTTGGAGAAAGGCATTAGAGAGTTCGTTAGCCAGCTTTGTACTCTTTCAACTTCTTCAGTTAAAATTAATTCTTTTCAGATAAAAATAAAACAGTAAAAAACCTTGACTTCTCGAGAAAGTCAGTGGCGGTGACGTAAAAGAACCAACTCCGTCACCACTTAGACATTGACGCAATACTTAATATATGACGTAATTCTCTCTCTCTATCTCTCTCTCTCTAGTCTCTCTCTCTCTCTCTCTCTCTCTCTCTCTCTCTCTCTCTCTCTCTCTCTCTCTCTCTCTCTCTCTCTCTCTCTCCCCCTGGGCCTTATACGTCATTGCATCAGTGGCCGCTGCCTAGCCGGGTCCACGACTTCTAAAGTGACCTGACATTGATACCGTATTTGTTTAGCAGTAAGTGTGAAAGATAATAATTTTCTTTTCGTTGAAATCCCTGCCAGCAGCCACGGAATCTCTGCTTCGTCTGATATAACCGAGTTCGGGAACAAACCGTTAAGCATGCTCATGTGCTGTTCTCAACTTTGACTCTCAGTGACTCAGCGCCATAGACAATTTACGGTAGTTGTGGAATTAACGTTTGACACCGGACTCTATAGATCTCTATTACTTAAAACATTATCACAGTGCTAGTCCTCCTGCCGAGACAAATATACTGTCGGACATTCTGCATCACGTGTGCAAGCCATTATTGACTGTTGTGTTAAGTTCAGACATTACTTCTGAAACGTGTGTTCCTGTACCATTTTATTTCATGTGCTTTTTTTTTCATTTTCTTTAACCTAAACTTCTAGTCTTTTAAGATGTCGAGTAGCTCATTACAATTTCACAGTTTACACGTGGGACATCTAAATATCTATCATTTGCTGAATAAGATTCCCGATTTGACCGTCCTTTTGACTCAACCCACCCCCTTTCACATTTTGGGAATCACAGAGTCGCGATTACATTCTGACATAAGTGATTTGTCCATTTCGATACCGGAGTTTTCTGTAATCCGGCGTGATCCTGTACGTCCTCAACAAACAGGATTAGCTGTCTATATTCATGATTCTATTGCGCACTTTACACGCAGAAGAATAGACCTGGAATCTGACTCTGTTGAAAGCGTGTGGGTTGAGGTGAAGACAAACAAAGCGGCCCTTTGCTTGTTGGATTTGTCTACAGAAATCCGTCTGCATCATTTGAGTGGTACGACGATTTCTTACAAATGGTGGACACCGTTAACAATTGCAGCTCTGATATTTTACTGCTCGGAGACTTTAATATTAACATGTTTTCCCCACACCCTGCTTGGGAGTCTACTATTACTATGGTAGGCCTCAAGCAGCTTATCACATCCGCAACTAGAGTTACGCAGTCGTCTGCCACTCTAACTGATCATGTATACACTTCCAACAAGTCAAGGGTCCTTAGCTCTCGTGTTCTTCAAGTGGCGATTAGCTGTAGTGCTGTAGTTGGGCTCTGAAGGTGGACAAGCCATGTCGTAAAAACCAGCTATTCATTACAGGTCGTTTAAACACTTCAATCGGGACGCGTTTCTCGCCGACCTGAGCGGAATCTCTTTTCGATCAGTTTATAACTATGATATTCCCGAAGAAGCGTTGGCCGAATGGTACAGATTGTTCCTTGGTGTACTTGACAAGCACGCGCCACTACGTGAGAAGAGAGTCAAACACGCACAGTTACTTCAGTGGTTACATTAAAGACGCCATGGCCCTCCGAAATGAACTGAAGCGGAACAAAGATTATGCTGCCTTCCGCAAGCAGCGTAACCGCGTAAAGTACCTGGTGCTCGAGGCCCAGAAAAAAACACTTCCAGCGCTAGATGGATAATAAAACTGATACCGTATCTGTCTCCAATGCCTTTACCAAATCACGTCAAAACCCACCATGTACTTCTATACCTGCTGATACTTTTAATCAACATTCCCTGTCTGCTGCCGACTGACTTTTGAATAAAAGTACAAATAACCTAAACAAGCCGACTATTTCTGTAAAACTTAAAGTTTATTTTTGCGACGCGAGACCAACGACTTTTTTTTTTAGTATTCCGTACTTAACTGTTTTCGACGTAGGCAAGTCTATTAGTCAGCTGAAAAATAAACGCTCCCTTGGTCATGACGGCATTAATAGTTTCTTTTTAAAACAGTCTGTCCCCTATGTGGTTGAATCTTTAACATTTATCTACAATTTTATAATCTAGCAAGGTACTTTCACAAGAAGCTGGAAAATAGCTAAAGTCATTCCGCTGCCTAAAACTAAAGACTTCACTGACTCCAACAAATTCAGGCCAATTTCACTTTTATCAGCTTTGTCAAAGCCGATAGAAAAACATGTCCACAGGCACCTGAGTCACTTCCTGGAGACACATAACTTGATTTATCCGTGACAGTCAGGCTTCAGACCCGCCACTCTTATCACACGGCTCTGTCTCATCTGACCAATACCTGGCTAACTTCAATAAACAATGCTGAAATGACCAGTGCGGTATTTTTAGATTTTTCTAAATCTTTTGACTTAGTCAACCATGAACTGTTGGCATACCACATAGACACAGATTCCGCTGCCTTCTTTAAATCTTATCTAAGCAATAGATCTCAGTATGTTTTTGTCAACGGTAAGGGTTCCTCAGAAGGTGTCATTAAGCATGGAGTACCCCAGGGGTCTATTTTAGGCCCTCTCTTGTTTTTAATTTTTATTAATGACTTGCCTTTGTGTATCTCACAATCAAATGTGCGATGCAATTTGTTTGCAAATGACGCTACTCTCAACGTGTCGTCGGCAAAAATATTTATAATTAATTCTTCTTTGTAACAAAGTCTATTAGACGTTTCAAATTGGTGCCGAGACAACTACATGATACCTAACCCATCTAAAACAGAGTGCATGTTAATCACTACACGTCAAAAGCACCAGCTAAACCCACCGCCACTTAGCCTTTCCCTTAACTGTGAGCCGATTAAACAGGTTAAGGAGCTCCGGCTGTTAGGCGTCATTATAGACGATCAATTGACATGGCATGCGCATGTAAACAGTGTGTGCAAAATTGTGTCAAGAAATCTATTTCTCCTTTCAAAACTTATTTACTTTACGAATTCACCAACTAGAAAACTCTTCTTCAGCGCTCACATCCAGTCCCACATTGACTACGCATCTACAGTCTGGGACGGGTCTAGTGATGAGTGCTTAAATAGGCTTAATTCCCTTCACCGGAGGGCAGCCAAGTTAATCCTTCCTAATAGCAGAGACAGCACTGACGAGCGACTTAGGGCCCTTGACATGCTTCCGTTACGTAACCTCTTTCTCTTCAATTTCTGTTAATGTTTAAAGTCCGAAAATCCAAAACCCCGCGCGCGGTACGTCTCGGATTTGTTTAAGGATGCTAACACACCATACAAGACATCAACGAACAAACTGTCAGTACCCAGGCCACGACTTGATATATTCAAAACTAGTCTGTCTTACTCAGGGGCCAAACTTTGGAACTCGTTTCCGGCCAATATTACCGAGGCATCTTCATTGTCCACCTTCAAGGCAAGACTATTCCGGCACTTAATTGAGCCGCCGAACAAAGCGCACGCGACTACTGCGTTCTGAATAATGACTGTTATCAAACATGCAATTGTGTGGGCACGTGTGTATGTGTGTGCGTGCATGTGTGCGGAACAGTGTGTTTTGTGCATATTTGTTTATGCTGGTGTGTGCGTGCATGTGTGTGTGAGTGCGTGTGTGTGTGTGTGTGTGTGCGTGCATCTTGCGTGCATGTATGTGTGTGTTGGGTTAGTCAGGAGGAAGTAAAACGTCTAGATAATCTTGACGTTTATGCTTACAGTTTTTGCCTTCAGAGCCGTAGCGGGGTCTGACCTAACTCTGATTTACGTACGTGTGTGTGTGTGTGAGTGTGTGCAAGCGCGTGTGCGTTCCGGCGTTCGTGCGTGCGTGTGTGTGTGTGTGTGTGTGTGTGTGTGTGTGTGTGTGTGTGTGTGTGTGTGTGTGTGTGTGTGTGTGTGTGTGTGTGTCTGCATGCGTGTGTGTTTTCATGTAGTTTGTAGCAAGGACGAGAATGAAAAAAGGTCTGCGCACCTATTCTTTTATCCTTGGAAAATAAAGTTTCATTTCATTTCATTTCATTTCTCTCTCTCTCTCTCTCTCTCTCTCTCTCTCTCTCTCTCTCTCTCTCTCTCTCTCTCTCTCTCTCACACACACACACACACATGCACGCATCTCCAAGAGGCATAGATCCTCATGTGCCCGGACGGCACATGAGGATCTGTGCCTCTTTGCGATGTTTTGAGTTAGTTAGTTATTTGGGTTTTAAAGCCGAGCAGGTGACTAAGGCCATCTCACGGCGGGTGGCGATGTTTTGAGCGCGCCCGCACGCACGCACGCACACGTACACACATCTACGTGCTTTTAGAAGAGCATGCAGGTCTACTAATAGTATATCATGTAGTTTGGTAAAGTAAACCTGATTTCACACAAATTATAGCAAGACTAAAATTGTACCGTGAAATTATAATTTTGCCATTTTCTGAAGTCTTGAAGCAAAAGTGAAACTCATATCACGTAAAACATAAAATTACGTAAAAGAAACAAAAGAACAACAACAAATTTAAACAAAAACCGTCGTGACAAATGACGTTTGACAAACCAATGACGCGAACTAAGATTTTATAGGAGTTGCCCACGACGTCTGCAGGCTTGTTCGTGGCTGCGGAGGCCAATCCGAGACAGGCAGGTTCGACCGCAGTGGCTGCAGGGGGAGGTATGGCCAGGGTTCTGAGTTGCGGCATCTCTGTTTTTTCTCCTGTGCCGCTTGTCCTTAAGGCTAGCTCTGCGAGAGTCCTCAAAGGAGACAGCTGCCTTGTAAATGGTGGAGCGCCAGGTGTCACGGTCCACAGCAAGCGAAGACCACTGGTGGTGGTCGATTTGGCAGGCACAGTCTTTGTATCTCTTCTTTGGTGCCCCTCTGTCATGGTGTCCAGTAGCAAGCTCGCCGAACAGGGTGATCTTTGGTAGGCGATGATCCTCCATCCTGGAGACATGCCCCGCGCAGCGGAGCTGTGTCCGCAGCAGCAAAGCCTCGATGCTCACAGTTTCAGCCTGTTCAAGGACCTCGACGTTGGTGACATAGTCACTCCAGTGAATGCCCAGGATGGCTGTTCGCTTTTGCCAGCCTGCTGTCAAGCTCCTTGTCCAGCTTGGCGTCCGACGTGATAATGCAGCCAAGGTAAGTAAACTGGTGCACTGACTTTAGTTCAGACTCGCCAATGGTGATGTGAGAAGGGCGATACACTGTCTTGGGTGCCGGCTGATGGAGGACCTCTGTCTTTTTCAGACTGACCTCGAGTCCAAAGAGCTGGGCAGCGTCTGCGAAGCAGGACGTGATGCGCTGCAGGGTTTTCTCTGTGTGTGAAACGAGGGCAGCGTCATCAGCAAAAAGCAGCTCACGAATCAGTTGGTCTAGGGTTTTCGTGTGGGCCTGCTGTCGTCTGAGGTTGAACAGGCTGCCATCGAGACGATACCTGATGTACACTGCATCGTCATCATCGAGGTCCACTGTGGCCTGCTTCAACATCATGCTAAAAAAGATGGTGAAGAGGGTCGGTGCCAGCACGCAGCCCTGCTTTACGCCGTTGAGAATTGGGAATGGTTCTGAGAGGTCACTCTCTAGTCTGACCTGGCCTTGCTGGTCCTCGTGTAGCTGGACAATCATGCTGAGGAACTTTGGGGGACAGCCAAGTCGCTCCAGGATCTGCCACATGCCTTGCCTGCTCACAGTGTCGAACGCTTTTGTTAGGTCGACAAACGTTCTGCTCGCGGCACTTCTCCTGAAGCTGTCTCAGCACAAAGACCATATCGGTGGTGCTCCTGTTTACTCTGAAGCCACACTGGCCCTCTGGGAGGTGGTCTTCAGCGATGGCAGGTACCAGCCGATTCAGGAGCAGCCTTGCAAGAATTTTCCCAGCAATGGACAGCAGGGTGATTCCCCGATAGTTGGAACAGTCAGACTTCTCGCCTTTGTTCTTGTACAGGGTGATAACGACAGCATCACGGAGATCCTTTGGTAGTGTTCCTTCCTCCCAGCAGCAGAGGAAGAGGTCATGGAGCTTGTTGTGCAGTGCTGTGCCTCCATGTTTCCAGATCTCTGGCGGTATTCCATACTTTGCCACTCTTGAGCTGGTGGATGGCTGTGAGGGTCTCTTCAGCGGTGGGCGGTTCGTCCAATTCAACCTTTACTGGGAGTTGTGGGATTTGTAGGACGACTGCTTCTTGAACAGTGCGCTCAGCACTGAAGAGGCTCTGAAAGTACTCCGACCAGCGGTTCAAGATGGAGGTATTATCTGTGAGGAGTGCCTGGCCATTCGCGCTTCGCAGGGGACTTTGTACCAGGTGCCTGGGGCCATACACTGCTTTCAGTGCTTCGTAGAAGCCCCTGTAGTCACCATTGTCAGCGCAAAGCTGGGTCCTCTGTGCAAGTCTGGTCCACCTCTCATTCTGGAGATCTCTGAGCTTGCACTGGAGACTGCTGCAGACGAGGCGGAAGGCAGACTTCTTCACAGGGCAGGAAGGCTGGGCTAGGTGGGCCTGATGGGCGGCTCTTTTTTTTTTTTGCTAGGTGTTCCTGGATCTCAACATCGTTTTCGTCAAACCAGTCTTTGTTCTTCTTTCTAGCGAAACCCAAGACTTCTGCAGAGGATTTTGCAATTGCAGTTTTCAGTTGTTCCCAGAGTGTTTCAGGGGAGGAGTCTGCTGGGTCCGCTGTGTCTTTGAGCCTGCGCTGTAAATCTGTCTGAAAGGCAGCTTTCACGTCGTCACGCTGAAGGCTGGCAACATCAAGCTTTTTCTTGGGGGGCCCCCATTTCTTGGGTTTTGGCTTGACGTGGAGCCTGAGTTTGCAGCGGACAAGGCGGTGGTCAGTGTGGCACTCTGCGCTGGGCATCACTCTGGTGAGGAGGACATCACTGCACTCCCTCTGACGCACTAGGACATAGTCGATAAGGTGCCAGTGTTTGGAGCGAGGATGCATCCAGGTGGTCTTTCGACTGTCCTTTTGCTGAAAAGTAGTGTTGGTGATGACCAGTTGCTGCTCTGCACAGAACTCCAACAGTAGGCGGCCATTGTCATTGCAGTTCCCGACGCCATGCTTGCCGAGGACTCCTTTCCAGGCTTCATAGTCCTGGCCCACTCTGGCGTTGAAGTCGCCAAGGATGATGACTTTGTCGTCTGCAGTGGTGCTCTGCATGAGGCTGCGCAGGTCAGTGTAAAACTTGTCCTTTTCAGCAGGCTCTGCCAGGAGGGTTGGGGAGTACACACTGAGAAGGGTGACGTGTTGCTGGTGTCTCAGTGGGAGGCGCATGGACATGATGCGGTCTGAGTGACCCGTTGGTAGGTTTTCCAGCTTAGTCGCAATGGAGGTCTTGACCATGAAACCCACGCCTGAGAGCCGTCTTTCTGATTCAGGCCTGCCTGACCAGTAGAGGGTGTACCCAGCGCCAAGTTCTTGGAGGCTGCCTTCGTCCGGAAGGCGTACTTCGCTGAGCGCGGCGATGTCGATGTTTAACCTCCGCAATTCATGGGCAATGAGGGCGGAGCGACGTTCAGGGCGTCCGCTGTCTGCTTTGTCGAGCATGGTTCGGATGTTCCAGCATGCTACGTTGAGTCCGGTCGTGGTCGTCATGAGAGTGGATCCGTTATTCTTTCTTGTTTTTTGACCGCAGGAGAAGATGCCCGTTGACCGCGGCTAGCCATCTGGGGTTGCGAGGGGACGAGCTTTGGTTAGGCCACCTTTTCTAGGCCCCTCTCCGTGTGGAGCAAGCAGTGCTGTCCCTAGAGAAGGCTGCTTGGTCGTTCAGGGTGTGCCGAGTAATGTTGTCATCCCCAGGTCAACATCAGGCGACCAATATCCTGAACCGCCTGCATGCAGGTTTGAGACTGCGGCTTCCAGTGACATCTTTCACCTGCCGTTTCGCCCCTCGCCCGTCGCTACAGTGTCATGGTCCGTGGACGTTTCCTAAAGCCTGCGCGGTGGAGCTTTTTGGTGGAGTGCAGTGTGCGCAGTACCCTTGGTTCATCTGCCATGGCCTAGCAAGCTGGGACGATGGCATCGAGGTCCTCGGGTCGTAGGTTTTATATCAGACTGTCTTTGTCCTAGTCTCTGGCTCAAAAGCCTTCCCCGGAGACACGGGGGCTTTGATGTCAGGGGTTTCCTCCCTTAGCCTTTCCGCAGCCAAGCGGCCAGGCCTGCAAGGCAGCAGGGGACTCGTGGAGGGCGGAGAACATCTGCCCACTGCCCTTCATTGAAATTATGTACTGACTATAAGAATATGGCGTCATTCTGCAGTCTAACTACGTAAATTTGTTTTGTTACCGTCATTATATGCTAATGACGTGGAATCTTGTTATTTATCCCATTTTGTGAGTTGTGTTCTTGTGCCAGTTGGCTGCATGTTTTGTCTCAACATGCTTAGGACAATTGACAGCCGCCTTCGATACAATAGACCATGAGATCCTACTGCATCGACTTCATTCCACGTTTGGCATCACTGGTAGTGTCCTGTCCTGGTTCAGATCTTACCTGACTGATCGTCACCAGACTGTTGTCATTAACAGCTACCAGTCGAGTCATTCTCTACTGCGCTTTGGGGTCCCCCAGGGCTCAGTCCTAGGCCCCATTCTGTTCATTCTCTACATCCAGCCTCTTTCCAGTGTAATTGAGAGATTCTCGGTTTCCCAACATGGCTTTGCCGATGACTCCCAGCTGTACGAACGCGCTACTCCCGACAAAGTCCCTAGTGCCATCCTAAGCCTGCAGAACTGTATCTGTGATGTCAATGAGTGGATGTCATCAAACAAACTTCAACTTAATGATGATAAAACCGAGTCTCTTATAATCAAACCTCCCAGATTGGCCAGTTCACTTTCCCTCCCCACGTCCATGGCCATAGGAACCAGCATCATCAATTTCTCACACACCGCCAAGAATCTTGGAGTAACCCTGGACGAAACACTGTCCATGAACGAACAGATTGTCAACACCTGTCGCACAGCCTACATGGAGCTCCGTCGCATTTCTTCTATCAGACACTATTTGACCATCAAAGCCACAAAAACTTTCATCTGTGCATTTGTTCTTTCCAAGTTGGACTATTGTAATTCACTGTATGCAGGTTGTCTCAAATATCAGATTGACAGGCTTCAAAAAGTTCAGAATTCTGCTGCGAGGCTCGTCACCAAAAAGCGCAAAACTGATCATATTACGTCTGTACTTAAATCCCTCCACTGGCCCCCTGTGGCTGCAAGAATTCAGTATAAACTTTTTTCTGTCTGCTTCAGCTGCATTTCCACATCAAGCCCCCCCCGTACCTGTCCTCTCTCCTGCAGCTGTACACTCCCTCAAGACAACTCAGATCCTCTGCTGACAGCTGCATTTTGCGCGTACCTTTTGTCCGTACCAAGTCTTTTGGCCAGCGGTCTTTTTCATATCTTGGGCCGCAGTACTGGAACGAACTCCCATCCCATGTCCGTCACAGTGCTTCAAAAGACGTTTTTAAATCTGCACTAAAAACACACCTTTTCCAACTCCATTATCCCACTGATTAATCATTGACTGCTGAGGATTCTGTTGTAGTTTTGCTATAGTGCCTGGAATGTGTGTGTGTGTGTGTGTGTGTGTGTGTGTGTGTGTGTGTGTGTGTGTGTGTGTGTGTGTGTGTGTGTGTGTGCGCGCGCGCGCGTGTAATATTGTGTACAGTTTTCTATAATTGTTTTGTTTTGTTTTTGAAATTTGTAAGTCGCCTAGAGCTCTACCTGAGGTTAGGCGCCATAGAAATCATCATTATTATTATTTTTATATTTTATGGGACACAATGGCGGGAGCTCGGAACTCTTTCACATCGCAGCAGCTGTCAACGGCTTGTGCATTGACTAGAACGTTCTACATCAATTTATGGTGGCATTGGAGTGCAGGTAGGTTGCATTTTTTTTATCCTTCTTTTCTTCTTTAAAATTTCTGTCGTTTAGCTCCGCGCGAAGACTTCGGCCTACACGTTTTTAACAAAGACTCCAAACGTTTCATGAAGAAGTGTCTGTAATTTATGCAGATGTCAGTTTTCGACGGGCTCTTACGATTCAAAATACTTCTTGTTGTCTAAGAAATAATGTCGCATGAAGTAAAAGACTATCCGTCGATGAAACCATTTTTCAGAGTCTTTCTGGTAAAGGTACTGCCACAGTAGACACAAGACGCCACGATACACACACACACACACACACACACACACACACACACACACACACACACACACACACACACACACACACACACACACACACACACTATGGTAAACAACAGACAATCAGATGTACTTGAAAACGCATTATCTTTATTGTCGTCTGCTCTTTCGATTCTGCATACATGAGCTCTTTTCCATTCGCACGCGCGTTACTATTCATAGACTGGAGATCACATGACTGGTTTCATGATTTCACTGGAAGTATTTTTCCACTGCAAATTAAAACAAAACAAAACAAAACAAGATGGCCTCCGGTCCCGAGTGGATTGAAAAGTTTTAAAGTTGCGACGTACTTTCAGGTAGCAGAACAGCTTCGGACACAGTATAGCACTAATATCAGTCCTTATTTTCTTCCTCCTTTGTCGTGTATTTGTGCGCCAACACTCCTACACGTTTTTGACATAGCAGGGACTCAAAGTGCTGCTCCTTGGTATGCGCTTGGCCTACGAGCTACTTCCAGGGCTGACTGTTTGATGGCAGTATATAGTGGATCCAAAACTTGCAAAAATGAACTAATTATTATTCTAAACATTGAAGAGGTACAACGCTGGATTACGAACTCATTCAATATCTCCCTTTAATTTAGGTGTATGCAAAGTACTTAGTAAAAATAACAAAAATTACGGACTCAACCGTTTTTGTTTTTGTTGTAAAACGGTCATTTTCATGTCAACGTGCAAACTAATTAAAAAAAAAAAAACTGCTTCGGGAGAATTCACGTAGGAAACATATCCTAAAGCTTCAAGCTTGTCCGTCCACAAATGCGGGTTCTGGTCGCTGTCACACACACACATACACACACACACACACACACACACACACACACACACACACACACACACACACACACACACACACACACACACACACACACACACACACACACACGCACGCACACACACACACACACTGCGTTTTGGCGCCAATAGTACGTTCTCTAGCAAGGTTTGCTAGCTAGACGTGACATCATTGATTGTCTACCGTATTGAAAATACGGTAGACTTTCAAATGGGGCTGGTCGGAGCGCATTCCGGAGCATGCACATGCCGTTTTTTGGCGTGCGGGGCAGAATTTCTAGCAAAGAAGTAACAAGATAAAAATGACGTCAATTCACGCAAACCTTGTTAGAGAACGTCTTTTTGGCGCCAAAGCGCCGTATGTGTGTGTGTGTGTGTGTGTGTGTGTGTGTGTGTGTGTGTGCGTGTGTGTGTGTGTGTGTGTGTTTATGTGTTTATGTGACAACGACTAGAGCCCGCGTTTGAAGACGGACAAGCTTGAAATTTTAGGATAAATATTGTCCCTAAAAGAAAAATCTCGAGCATTTTTTTCCCCCGATGTTTTGATTAAGATGCTCTTTGGCGAGAAAATGGCCGTTTCCAAAAATAAACGGTTGATCCACAGTGGAGTCCGTAATATTTCTTATTTTTACTAGATATTTTGCATATAGCTAGACAAAAGGGAGATATTGAATGAGTTCGTTAACCAGCATTGTACCTCTAGACCTTTTTGAGTGATAATTATATATTTTTTAAAAAAATATATTTTCACGTTTTGGGGATTAATTTCAGCAAGGCCAGGTCAGACTCAACAATGACCTCTCAGAACCATTCCCTATTCTCAACGGCGTAAAGCAGGGCTGCGTGCTGGCACCGACCCTCTTCACCATCTTTTTTAGCATGATGTTGAAGCAGGCCACAGTGGACCTCGATGATGACGATGCAGTGTACATCAGGTATCGTCTCGATGGCAGCCTGTTTAACCTCAGACGACTGCAGGCCCACACGAAAACCCTAGACCAACTGATTCGTGAGCTGCTTTTTGCTGATGATGCTGCCCTCGTTGCACACACAGAGAGAGCCCTGCAGCGCATCACGTCTTGCTTCGCAGATGCTGCCCAGCTCTTTGGACTCGAGGTCAGTCTGAAAAAGACAGAGGTCCTCCATCAGCCGGCACCCAAGACAGTGTATCGCCCTCCTCACATCACCATTGGCGAGTCTGAACTAAAGTCAGTGCACCAGTTTACTTACCTTGGCTGCATTATCACGTCGGACGCCAAGCTGGACAAGGAGCTTGACAGCAGGCTGGCAAAAGCGAACAGTGCTTTCGGGCGACTTTTCAAGCGGGTGTGGCACAATCAACAGCTGAAAACAGGCACCAAGATCAGCGTGTACAGAGCTGTGGTCCTCACCACACTGCTGTATGGTTCCGAGTCCTGGGCCCTCTACCGCAGCCAACTACGACTCCTCGAACGCTTCCACCAGCGCTGCCTGCGTACCATCCTGGGCATTCACT
Source organism: Semisulcospira habei (assembly GCA_036245525.1). Lineage (NCBI taxonomy): Eukaryota > Metazoa > Mollusca > Gastropoda > Semisulcospiridae > Semisulcospira > Semisulcospira habei. The sequence continues at coordinate 101,426,613 of BTPG01000005.1, read as the reverse complement.
GGAGTGACTATGTCACCAACGTCGAGGTCCTTGAACAGGCTGAAACTGTGAGCATCGAGGCTTTGCTGCTGCGGACACAGCTCCGCTGGGCGGGGCATGTCTCCAGGATGGAGGATCATCGCCTACCAAAGATCACCCTGTTCGGCGAGCTTGCTACTGGACACCGTGACAGAGGGGCACCAAAGAAGAGATACAAAGACTGTCTCAAGAAGTCACTTAGTGCCTGCCAAATCGACCACCACCAGTGGTCTTCGCTTGCTGCGGACCGTGACACCTGGCGCTCCACCATTTACAAGGCAGCTGTCTCCTTTGAGGACTCTCGCAGAGCTAGCCTTAAGGACAAGCGGCTCAGGAGAAAAAACAGAGATGCCGCAGCTCAGAACCCTGGCCAGACCTTCCCCTGCAGCCACTGCGGTCGAACCTGCCTGTCTCGGATTGGCCTCCGCAGCCACGAACAAGCCTGCAGACGTCGTGGGCAACTCCTATAAAATCTTCGTTCGCGAAGTCAAAGCCAAGAGATAGGACAATCTTAAATAATCGCATGAATTTTTACATACGGTATTTACATAAGCCTACAGTTTGTCTCGGCTGTCGGGTACGATTAGGTCAATTGTGACCTGTATGACCTAGGAGTGAAAATCAGACAATTTTCTGCACTACTTTTTCGAAATCATTCGTAAAAAAAGCTAGCATAACTTTAATTTTTCTTTTACGAAAAAAAGACATCGTCTCATTAATACCCGCGTGATTTTTCATAAACAGTGTTTGCATAAGCCTGCTATTTGTCCCGGCCCTGGGGTAGGATTAGGTCAAATTGTGACCTGTAAGCTCTAGGCGTGAAAATCAGCAAATTTATTTTGCTAAGTTGATCCTCTGATACGTCAAATGTTAGTACTGCGATGAGTGACGTATAACATCGAGTCGTCACTATGAACACGGCGTCGTGGGACTAATGATGCCATGACGTACAGCTTGAAGTGACGTAATTTCGCCGCTCGTGCTATTATTTTTCTTCAGAATAGCTATGCTACGCCAGACCACAGAGCTTTTGAATGGCGGGAATCGCCGTGTGTCCGTCTTTAATTTTTTTTGTGTCAGTGTGTGGATCAGAGGGTGGGTTAGAGTAGAAGGAGATGGATTCCTGTCCCTACACGAGCCCACAGAGCGTACTAATGGCGGGAAGCTTCGTGTGTCCGTCTTTATTTGTGTGCGCCGACGTGTGTGTTGATCAGAGGTTGGCTTAGAGAGGAGGGAAATAGATCAGCATTACAAGTCTAAAAATATGAGCAACTCTGAATGTTCCTAAAAGATAAATGCATCTGAGCTCCAAACAATCCTGATCTTGTATTTATCTTGTTGCTTCCTTGCCAGAATGCGGGATCCGCCCGCCTAGCACATCGTGTGCATTCTCCTGAACGCGCTCCGACTAGCCCCTTTCAAAGTCTACCGTATTTCCAATACTGTAGACAAAAACCAACCACACAATCGCTCTCAGTCTGTCCATCATCATCCATCCATTCCACCAAATATCACTACATCACTCACTCCCTCCCTCCCTCCCTCCATCCATCCATCCATCCATCCATCCATCCATCCATCCATCCATCCATCCATCCATCCATCCATCCATCCATCCATCCATCCATCCATCCAGGAAGCACCACTGACAGAATTGCTTTTCAATCGATTGATTCACAATAGTTCTGCCGATTAACATTAGGTCTTCCATAGAACAAGTACAAAAATAATTATTGAGCCATTTGATCTTGAATCATTTAGTTATTCATCATTTTTTTCAAATCCCTTCTATATCAGGATTCTGAACGTGGAGCAAAAGCATAAGCGCTTTTGACTGTTTGTTTCTAAATCCATAAAAGCATCCAGAAAGGTTGATAGGTTCAATTAGATTTTTTTTAAAGCTAAGAAAGTTATTGACAAGATGATAAATTACTTTGTTTTTGTCAGATAGAGACTGCTGAAATGAACACGCCAACACCATCCTTTACCAACCACAGGTAATGCATCGTTGTGAAATTGTCATGCAACAGAACGACAGGTGCAAACCGGCCGTTTTCGCTAAAGCATGATGTTATTATTTGATGTTAATTTTTTTCCTATAGAAAACGCAGTATTTGTACCCGAATATCTGAAATAACCTTGAACTAAAATTTCTTCAACAGATCTCAAAATTACTCTTCTAACTTTACGAACAGAACAGAATGTCTTAGGAATATTGTTAGGGAAGTTGGGGGAGGTAAGCAGACAATGTGGAGCATAGAGGTGGAGACCGACTTGGCAGTGTATATAACAATTTTCATATGTCACCTGAATGCATTGTAGATGCGTGAGATTTAGAGGTGTTGGGGGTGGAGGCTAGGAGACAATCGGAGGGGCACAGGGGTGATGACCAACTTAGCAATCTATATAAGACATTGCATGTGTCACATCACCGCGTTGTAGGTTGGGGAGGGGGGGGGGGGATGAGGGGCGGGAGGGGGGGGTCGGGGGGGGGGGGGAGAGAGAGAGAGTATGGGTGGCCAGGAGGCACTAACGGAGACCAGGGTGGGGACCGACTTAGCAGTCTGTATAAGAACTCCGAGAAAATCACCCTTCGGTCATCATACACATGCCCAACTTGCTGAAGGCAAGGTTTTCGGCAAGGTTTTCCTACTTTAGATTAAACACGCCTGCGATCGTTCTCTGGACACGTCTTTATAGGAACAGACTATATAATACCTTTGTCTGAACTGCATGTGTTATGTACATTTTCCGTGCAACTGAAGTGAATGAATAAAATTATTATTATAGCTTTCCCAATTTGAATGAACATGACTATTGGGTAATGAATCCAGACCAAAAAGGTGACTGCCAAGCGTGTAATATGCAAAGAAGTACATAACGGAGAAAGAAACACGCTTAGAAAAGACGGGTACAACACAATTTATTAATATTTCGGGTAAATACCCTTTGTCAAAATAGACAAACAAACAAACAGACATTATTGGGTAATTGGGTAATGGCAAGGTGTTGTCGGTTGTAGGAACGGACTTTAGGGCTACTTGATACTACGTTCATACACGTATATTTGCATCAGTACGTGTGTCTGTCCTTTTCAAATCAGCGATCCAGGCCCAAGGAGCATGATGTACTGCGTTTGCACGCCTGCTAGTGATTTTCCTTCTTCTGTTTGAGTTTGGTCAGAACAGACTATTGGTAAACTTAGTCCAATGGAGATGAACCAACGAACACAGCCTGTAGATCAATGATGGTTAACTATTGAAAGCATGTGTTCACAGATTTTCTCTTTTCCTTTATTTCATAACTTAAAAAAAATGAAAAATGCACTATAGAACTATTTGCATAGTTTAGTGTGAAGCCCGTGGTTTACAGTGTGTGTGTGTGTGCGACATATATTTCGCGGATGCCACCCGTAGTAAGAACAGACTAGCCTTATCCACAGCCTGACTTCCTCAAGTACACGGGTTTTGCTATTTGCACGTGCACACTCTGACAATGGCTGGTACAGGCTTTGAGGCGTTGACTCTAACTGTATGTGCATTTACTTTTGTAGGATCAGACTATATACTTTGACTTAACTGACTTGGTCCTCGCGCTGGGACCATATGGTGTTTCAAGCGCTACAGGAGCTAGTAAATGAAGAGGAAGCGGTCACCACAGAGCAGCAGTGGAAGGCAACCTGCAAAGACACTGTGGGGTTCAAGAAACACCATCACAAGGACTGGCTGTCGGCACAGACCTCGAAGAAGATAGAAGTGAGGAAGCAGAAGAAAACAGTTGTCAACAACAGTCGCACGAGAGCGGCCAAAGCAAGGGCACATGAGGAATACTCGGAAGCCCAACCGCGAGGTGAAGCGGAGTGTCAGGGCAGACAAGAGGGCCTACACAGATGGCCTAGCAGCAGAGGCAGAAAAGGCAGCAGGCAGCGGCAACCTGAAACAGCTCTACGACATTACCAGAAGATTGTCAGGCAAGTATGGCCATACAGAAAGACCAGTAAAAGACAAAGAAGGCAAGCGTATTGCAGACAGAGCAGACCAACTTGACAGATGGGCCGAGTATTTTGAAGAGTTACTGAACAGACCCACCCCACCCGACCCCCCAGACATCCAGCCAGCAGAGATTGACCTACCCATCAGCTGTGACAGACCCAGCCGGGAAGAGATCAGAAGAGCAGTGGCATTTTTGAAGAACGGCAAAGCAGCAGGGCCAGATGGCATCCCAGCGGAGGCTCTGAAAGCAGACCTAGAAACAACAGTAGAGATGCTGTACCCACTGTTTGGAAAGATCTGGGAAGAGAGGTGATGTCGGCTGACTGGAAGGAGGGGTACCTAATCAAGCTTCCCAAGAAAGGCGACCTCAGCAAGTGTTCCAACTACAGATGAATCACGTTGCTGTCAGTACCAGGAAAGGTCTTCAACAGGATCACCCTGGAGAGAACGAAGAGCTCCGTCGACCCCCAGCTGAGAGACCAGCAAGCAGGATTCAGGAAAAACCGATCACGTACAGACCAGATTGCCACGCTCCGCATGGTGAAGCAGTCTCTGGAGTGGAGCTCCCCGCTGTACGTCAACTTTGTGGATTACGAGTTCATAGAATCAGCCCGTGGTATAGGTTTGTGAGCAAAGAGCTGCGTTCGGCTAAGCAGATGCGGCGCCAAGCTGAGAGAATGTGGTGCTCAACTAGGTTGACTGTTCACAAGCAGATATACACATGTTCTAAGAAGCATGTAAATGAGATTGTTCATGGAGCAAAATCTTCGTTTTACAACAGGAAGATCAGTGAGTGCACAACAAGCAAAGAGTTGTATAATGTGACCAATAAGCTTATGGTGAAGAAGACTCCATCACCTCTTCCCACTACATTTCCCCCGTGCCAGCTGCCTCAGCTTTTTGCAGATTACTTCGTTGATAAGGTACGCGAAATTCGTGATTCTCTGGATCTCATGCCCACTTCAGTTTTGTTCACCGAAAAACGCTTTAGTGGAGAACCTCTCTCAACCTTCGAACCTGTGCTAGAGGATGAGGTCAGAAAAGTGATCACAAACACTGCCCCCAAAACTTGTGAGTTAGACCCCATACCCACTCCCTTGTTGTACGAGTGCCTGGATGAAGTGTTGCCTGCCATTACACAAGTCATCAACAACTCTCTCTCCACTGGTATTTTTCCTGAAAGCTTCAAGACTGCACTTGTGAAACCCCTATCCTATTGAAGAAACCATCTTTAGACCCAAATGTACAGAAAAACTATCGCCCAGTTTCCAATCTTACATTTCTATCAAAGATTCTTGAGAAAATTGTCCTTGTTCAAACTTTAAAGCATGTCAACTCTAATAGTCTGTTCAGTGTATTCCAGTCTGCATATCGTCCCCATCGTAGCACTGAAACAGCTTTGCTGAAGATATTCAATGACCTGCTTTGTGCTTTGGACGAGCGCAAGATCACAGTCCTTGCTTTGCTGGACCTGTCCAGTGCTTTCGACACTATTGACCATGAAATTTTGCTGTGCCGTCTTCAATCTGTATTTGGCATTGAAGGCACAGTCTTGGCATGGTTTAGTTCATACCTGACTGAACGATCCCAGATTGTTTCTGTCGACGGCTGTCGTTCTGAGCCATCACCTCTTCGGTTTGGTGTACCCCAGGGCTCGGTCCTAGGACCTGTATTGTTCTTACTGTATGTTCAGCCCCTGTCCGACCTGATTTGTAGTCGCTCCATTTCCCATCATGCATTTGCAGATGATACGCAGATGTACAAAAGTGATACTGTCGAGCGAGCTGTGAATGCCGTCCAAAGTATAAGCCAGTGCATTGACCATGTCAAATCATGGATGACCACCAACAAACTGATGTTAAATGATGGCAAAACTGAAGCAATGTTGGTAGCTAATCCAAGATTATCTTCGTCCCTGTCTTTACCGTCATCATTGTCTGTGGATGGAACACCCATTGGTTTCTCTGCGAGTGTGAGAAACCTGGGTGTTACACTTGACAGCGAGTTATCTATGTCACAGCATGTCAGTGCAGTGTGTAGATCCGCTTATCTGGAACTTCGTCGTATTAGTTCAGTTCGTCACCTGCTGACCGTGGAAGCCACTAAAACACTAGTTTGTGCATTTGTGCTGTCCAAGCTAGATTATTGTAACTCTTTGCTTTGTGGCTGCCCTCAGTATCTCATTGATCGCCTCCAAAAAATTCAGAACAATGCAGCCCGGCTTGTTGTGAGAGTCCGTAAGACTGAGCATGTCACACCCATCTTGAAGTCCCTTCACTGGCTACCTGTGTCCTCACGTATTCAATACAAAGTTATGTCAATCTGTTTTAACTGTCTTTCAGGCACCAGCCCAGAATACTTGTCCTCTTTGCTGCACGTGTATACACCCTCTCGTGAGCTCCGCTCCTCTTCTGATAAACGGAAGTTGTGTGTACCTTCTGTCCAAACTAAAACATTTGGTCAGCGCACTTTTGTTTATCAAGCCCCAGTGTTATGGAATACACTTCCTCTTGAGGTCAGAAACAGTGAGTCTGTCTCTGACTTCAAGAGGTCGTTGAAAACTCACCTCTTCAAGCTTTACTTTGAATAACTGCCAGTGTTTGATGCCTTAGTTGTAGTTCTGCAATCCTCCTTGTTTAGACTGAATGTTAATTAGAATATAAATTATTATGTATGTATTGTTGTTTAGTTTATTGTAAAAGTGGTGTGTTCGGGCATTGTGCTTTGTTTGTTATGTGCATATGTCATTGTATTTTTATTTTTGTGTACAGATTGTAAAGCGCTTAGAGCTTTTGAGTAAGATTAAGCGCTATATAAATACTCATTATTATTATTATTATCCACTTTTTTTTTTAAAGTTTTGGCAACAAAACCTCTGACACCAAAAAATAATCTAGTCTACCCCTCTGTGTGGAGTTAAACTTTCTCCATGTTTTATATTATCAGGGTTTAATTCATTCCATATGTCCACCAGCTCAAGAACTGACATAAATTCTACAATTTGTTTTCTCGCCCTCGGGCGACGTATACCCCGACAACAAAAGGAATCCATGGTTGGGTTGAGGATGACATTCCAGTCACCACCCATAATAACGTTTTCATTATCCATGTTCGTTACATGATTGCACAGCTTTTGAAAAAAGATGGTGAGTCGCAACCGCCAGGGCCATATACGTTGACAAGAGTACGTTTTCCGGCTATGTCGATATGCATAATAATAAAACAACCACCATCATCCCGAATTATATTGTGAACCTTTTATTCAAAATTATTGCTAAACAATATAGCTACCCCTTTACTGTTTGACTCGTTACCGCTGAGCCAACATTCATAACCCCACTGACTTCTTATGATATTTTCTAGGTAAACTTTAAGGTGTGTTTCTTGTAAGAAGTAAATACTTCCGTTTTTCTTTCGAAGGTGATCAAAAATATCATGCTGTTTGCTAAATCATATAGCCCGTTACAATTAAATGAACACATTTTCAGCGAGCCTGACTTAGCCATTAAAGTCATTTACCTGGTAAATATGACTCATACTGCTACTGGACACCGTGACAGAGGGGCACCAAAGAAGAGATACAAAGACTGTCTCAAGAAGTCACTTAGTGCCTGCCAAATCGACCACCACCAGTGGTCTTCGCTTGCTGCGGACCGTGACACCTGGCGCTCCACCATTTACAAGGCAGCTGTCTCCTTTGAGGACTCTCACAGAGCTAGCCTTAAGGACAAGCGGCTCAGGAGAAAAAACAGAGATGCCGCAGCTCAGAACCCTGGCCATACCTTCCCCTGCAGCCACTGCGGTCGAACCTGCCTGTCTCGGATTGGCCTCCGCAGCCATGAACAAGCCTGCAGACGTCGTGGGCAACTCCTATAAAATCTTCGTTCGCGAAGTCAAGCCAAGAGATGACTCATAGTAATAGTCAATCTCACAGTTATCATCGCATCTCGTAATTGAAAAGGTGGCCACGCAGAACACAAAAGATCTGCAGGCGGATACACGCCAAAGATTACAATTCCCCCTCCCACCTCTTCCCCCGCCCCCCCCCCCCCTTCTCCACATGCATTCATGTTTAAACAGGCTGCATTTATTATTGTATTGTAATTTAATTCAGTATATTAGGTCAGCACGGCCTAGCCGATTTTTGACTAGTTCTTGTTTCGTGAAGGATGTGTTGCTGTATATTTTGTTATATATTTGTACTGTGCTTGAAATTCATGTCCCTTTTTTCAATGTGTCTCTTTCGTTTCTTTTTTTTTTTTTTTTCTCCTCTCTGTATGCCTGCTATGCACGATGGGTTTGGATACAAGACGGACTTGTAACCTAATAAACATGAAGAAAATACTGTACCCAGAGAGCCTTTTAGGCATGCACCTATTTATCTGGTCCATATGCTGCCTTATGGCTTATGGCTCCTTAGAAGAATCTTGAAAATCCACTGGCCAGAGAAGATCAGCAACATCAGACTCTGGGAGAGAACAGAGAATTAAATTGGGCGAAGAAGATGGGGATGGATTGGTCACAGTCTGAGAAAGCCAGTTTCCAGTATCACTAGGCAGGCATTGTCATGGAACCCCCTGGTAAAGAGGAAAAGAGGCAGTCCGAGAAACACCTGGTGTCGAGACCTCCAAGCAGACATCAAGAGACTGGGAACCACCTGGAGTAAACTCGAAGGAGAAACACAGGACAGAAGTCGCTGGAGGTCTCTCGTTGACGGCCTATACCCTGTGAGGGGTGACAGGCGTAAGTAAGTAAGTAACTGATTCGGTGTACGCTTTTTCTTCTCGGGTGCGTATGCCGACCCGGCTGCCATGTGAGTGAAATAAGGTCAGTGCTCTATTTACGAGCGCTGTTTATTTATGTCATTGTATAATACGACTTATGGCTCTTGTCCTCACGAAGTATGTAAATCTCTCGTACATCGGTGTTTTGTTGTTGTTGTTGTGTTTTTTGTCCCCCCCCCCCCCCCCCCACTTCTTTATCTGTTCCCCCCAACAGCGGTGTAATAGTTCTGGGAAGTCCTGTTACATCTGCTTTCTCTTCATATACTTAGACATCTTTCAACTAGTACCCCCAACCCCGGTAGAACATGTATATTCAATGGTGTCACCTATCCGCCACAGAAGCGGCAGTCTTCATAAACTGGATTTTTTTTCTAAACAATAAACGGAGGAAGGAAAACAAATACGTTATTGGTCGGAAGGTTCGCTACACGGACCTTTGTAGGCCTTCGGGAGGTCAAAGGAATCATTGTACCCCTCAGGCCTTCGGCCTTCGGGGTACAATGATTCCTTTGACCTCCCTCAGGCCTACAAAGGTCCGTGTAGCGAACCCCTCCGACCAATAACTTATAGTATACCTAAGGAAGGTAAGAATAAAAAATACATTAAAAACTGAAGACCAATAACATTACTAAATACGTCATATAAGATTGCTTCCGCCTGCATAGCGGAACGCTTGAAGTCTGTCCTTCCTGGCCTCATACATGATGATCAAAAAGGCTTCCTAAAAGGACGATATATTGGAGAGAATATCAGGCTATTATACAATGTGCTAGTAGCAACAGATAAACATCATATCCCTGGCCTTCTTATCCTGATAGACTTTGAGAATGCCTTCGATATCGTGTCTTGGTCATTTATTGCTAAAGCACTAGATTTATTTAACTTCGGTCCCAGTATCAAACACTGGATTAAAACATTTTACACAGATATCAGTGCGTGTGTCTCCTTAAATGGACGATACTCTAAATGGTTCAGTGTAGGCAGAGTAGTCAGGCAAGGACACCCCGCATCGCCATACTTGTACTTAATTGTGGCAGAAGTTCTATCCATTATGATTAGACAAAATGAGAATATTAAAGGTATCAATATTGAAATATCAATATTCTGTTGTCCCAGTTTGCAGACGATGAACAAACCGCCCAAAAGACATTCTTTTTGCGACGGTGTAGAAATGGTGTAGAAATGGTCATATTTGGTCGCACCTGCACGTCACAGCGACCATAATGACACCGTCCCCAGATCGTCCAAAATGAGTCATTTTTGGGTCATTTTCGACGTTTTGACACCATGCACATTTTTAACCGCCTACCTACCCCACCCTTCCACTAACCCACCCCTACCCATATAATGCACCACTCATTATTGTAATTTTTATAAGGAACATTAATGCAACACACCCATTTGATAGCACATAATTAAATAAATGTGTCAAATAAAAAAACTTTTATTCATCTAAAGTAAACATCAGTCATCAAAAAAAAAAAAAAAAAAAAAAAAAAAAAAAAAAAAAAAAAAAAACAATTCTGCCGTGCAATTTTTAAAAAAAAGATGTCTGTGATACGAAATAGTTTGGGTTTTATGCACAAATATTGAAACCTTCTTTTGTTCTGAATGGATCAACTTCCCTATATGCACGCGCAAATGTATCCAGAGTGAATGTACCCAGAGAAATTCTAACCAGCATGATTATAGTACAGTTCAGTTCGGTGAAGATGGGACCTCTGCGCTCGTTGGGCTTTTTTCGCAGTAGGCATTGAATCTGTGAAAATGATTGCGTGACTAATTTGGCAATCCATTTCAGAGCTTGAATCACTACCTCCAGCTCCACTCTTAGGCTTGAGGTCATGGCTCATTAGACTGCCTTCGGCAGCTTTTTGTTTGCCTGATGCTTTTTGCTTGACCGTAAAGCCCGGGCGGGAATCCACCTGAGTTTTCATATCGCGGCGCGACAAAATCCAAAACATCGAAAGAAGGAGTGTTTCCATAAGAGCAACGCGGAAGCGGTGCTACAAGCGACATCGGCGCGACATTTTATCGCTCAGTTGAGCGATTCAAAGCCGTTTTTTGTCTACCGTATTTAAAAATACGGTAGACTTTGAAATGAGGCTGGTCGGAGCGCATTCCGGAGCATGCACATGTCGTTTTTGGCGTGCGGCGCAGAAATTCTGGCAAAGAAGTAACAAGATAAAAATGACGTTACATTTAGCTAAGCAAACCTTACTAGAGAACGTCTTTTTGGCCCCAAAGCGCCGTGTGTGTGTTTGTGTGTGTGTGTGTGTGTGTGTGTTTGTATGTGTGTGTGTGTGTGTGTATGTGTGTGTGTGTGTGTGTGTGTGTGTGTGTGTGTGTGTGTGTGTGTGTAGAAATCGACCATCACGACACATCAGCTGTCGAATCCTGGAGGATACGAGGGTGACCTAATTCATGGGGGAAACATCCAAAGTCACCACCAAAGTGTTTCCCCGGCTCAAAATGTTCGGGAGGAACCCCAGTATCCACATTCAAAGTGGCACGTCTCTACTAAAAAGAGCAGAATTCTTCGGCATTTTTCAATTAAGCGATCCCTCTAGAAGGAGGGGCTGCTGCTGAAGCTTCTACAGTCAGAGGCAAGATTTACCGACGGTTGAAGAACTTCCTCTTCAACAGAACAGCAGGAGTGGAAGTCGACGGCACACTCAGACGTCTTAGCAGGAGCACCACCGTGATGAGTCGTGTCCGCAAGGTGATTCTTGGTATACAATGACATCATTACAGCAGTACCGAGGCACATCCTGAACATGCTTTGTGTGGACAACTCTGCTGTATGGAGCACCTTAGAACACACATTCTCTTTCAGCCAGAAAGGAAAAGGTCACCTTGAAAGTTTGAGACATTCGAGTACCACAGACATACGCGTCAACTTTCCTCAGGATGTCAATGGACACTAGACTCACTTAGAAGCCACACATTGATACCATGGAAGCCAGCGCAAACATTCAGAAAATTATGATACAGCCGGACACTGTCAGGGACCACATGGAACGCGAACAGCAGCGTCCCCTGAGCTAATCTACACTGGCTTTGTCAGTGGAGTATGCTTCGACAACATGGAACACGCCTAAAAAAAAACCAACAAAGCCAGGCTTGACAAGGTGCAGAACACATTGTCTGTGTATCATTCTTATAGACCTTTGGCCCTCCATAGACCCCCCCCTCTTCCCCCCCCCCACCCACCCCCACTCTGCGGGGATCGGAGACTATGTTTTTTTTTCTGAAAGTCTATCCCAAACCACGTAGCTTCCTAGATCCTAGCCAAAAAATAAACACCGTATCGAAAAAAACCACAGAGTTTGACCGAACCCACCCCCCAAAGGGGTCATCATTTTGGGGGGTAGGGGTACTAGATAGACAGTAAAGCTATGATATATATAGTACAGTGAGCTTTAAGTAAATGGATTTTCACTACCTTTCCAGAATACGAATTTGTATAGCTATAGTTCTTGTAATTTTTCAGGCTTTGAAGTGTGGTGGAATTTGGTCAGTTTCTGCTACGTCTAAGCTGGCAATAATTAAAAGTAATGGAGGCTTGTGGGTGACAATGGGGGGGGGGGGGGGAGGTTCCAAACTCCCCATAAAAGGACTTTGAGAGAGAGAGAGAGAGAGAGAGAGAGAGAGAGAGAGAGAGAGAGAGAGAGAGAGAGAGAGAGACACACACACACAATGACAATGACAAATGATTCTTTATTTTACAACGGTGAATGTTTTGGCTGGCACAACCATTTTTCGAACTTGCCGTTGCTAGAAATGAAATGAAACTTTATTTTCCAAGGATAAAAGAATAGGTGCGCAGAACTGTTTTCATTCTTGTCCTTGCTACACACTACAAAACAAAATAACGTAGAGGCAGAGAGAGAGAGAGAGAGAGAGAGAGAGAGAGAGAGAGAGAGAGAGAGAGAGAGAGAGAGAGAGAGAGAGAGAGAGAGAGAGAGAGAGAAGAGAAATGAAATGAAATGAAATGAAAAGAAAATTTATTTCTCAAGGATAAATGATTAGGTACACAGACCTTTTTTCAATCATGTCCTTGCACACACACTCACACAACAATCTCACGCGCGTGACTAAAACTAATAAAATTGGAAAGGCAAAACGTGATAAAAAAACAACAAAAAAACAAAAACAAAACAAAAAACACTATTTAGCAGTCACACACACACACACACACACACACACACACACACACACACACACACACACACACACACACACACACACTAAAAACCTGATTAAACATGACCGTTAGAAGATTAATTTGAACAGCAACAGCAAACTCGACAATACAACTCGATGCGCTCGAAAAACGCCGACACAACTACACAACTATGGGATTAAGTTTCTTTTAGCTGCCGAAATAAGCGGGCCCTGAATGTGGACAAAGGAGGAGACCCAGTAATGTCGATAGGCAATAAATTCCATAGTTTGGCTCCTGAGTAAGACAAACTAGTTTTGAATATATCGAGGCGTGAGAGAGAGAGAGAGAGAGAGAGAGAGAGAGAGAGAGAGAGAGAGAGAGAGAGAGAGAGAGAGAGAGAGAGAGAGAGAGAGAGAGAGAGAGAGATGAAATGAAACTTTATTTTCAAGGATAAATGATTAGGTACAATGAATGACCTTTTTTCAATCATGAAAAAGCTGTAGCATGCACATAAACACACATACACATAATTTTATATATAAAAGTATACATAATAGAGAAAAGTACAGACAACAATAATTCCATTTCAGATAATCAATACTTACATTACACCACACACACACACACACACACACACTGATATATACCAGTCCGCACACACACACACACACACACACACACACACACACACACACACACACACACACACACGTTCTGATTCCTACCCTTCCACACACACACACACACACACACACACACACACACACACACACACACACAGGGAGACGCAACCATCAGAGTGGGTTACCTTGTGAAAATGGGTTCCCATATTTCTATTTATTCTAGGGCTCTGGAATTGATGCGAATGTTTAGAACTCACATTATAACTAAGCTCTATAACTTAAAATAAAATAGACATTTTCTAGAAACAGAGCCACTAGATGGAGTAAAAAATGGGTTTCTGCCAATAAAGTGGGTGGGTGTCTCTCTCACACAAATGAAACTGGCATTACAGTCAAAATGGGTGTCTTCACAACAGTAGGCGTCTGTAATAAGGTCAAGTTCATGGAATACTTCTTTTTCACATTAATTTTTTTTTTCCCAACTTAAATGTGTATGTGTGCTTTAAGGTTGTATACTATACCTACATTTTTTAATTGAAAACTGCCGCTTATAGGGTTTTTTGAGAGCCTTATTGAGTCTGGAGGCTATTGCCACCCTGAAAGACCCATGGTCCCGGGCATATTTGTAAGTTTGAGCCCTTTTTGTGAGGTACCCCACGCGGGAAAACACGCAAAATAGCAGATTTCAGAACACAATAAAAATTTATCGAATAGTGTGTTAAAATGATAAAAAAACATTTCGGTCACTTCATAAAGTATGTTAGTATTTTCTCGTAAAAAAAGTGTTCTGATAATTGGAATTCTAACTGCAATCGAGAAAAGTTTATGTTGTAAATTCGCAAATTGCCTGGATGTTATCAATAACATTACAAGTGTTTGCAATGTTGGGCAATTGCTCAGGCCCTTTTTATTCGATAAAATCGTACTTTAGATCATATCACACACATTATTTATGAAAAAATGAGGGGGTCCCGCGCAAAAATTGGCACTTTGGGTCGTTTGCGAGTGCGTTTTCAAAAAGGGATACAAGCGATGTCTGACTTCCGGAAGATCATATCTCCGCCGTAGCCAGTCCCAAGCCCGCATGAGAAAGGAGGAAATCAACTACCAAACCAACCAAGTATAACCTACGCCCAAACTGTTGCAAACTACTAGTCTTCGATCACTATTAGTGACAGTGGGAAAGCAAACTGGAACAAACAACAACGGGAGATACGGGATGAGAAGGTTTATCTATAAGTAATTAAATGCACCAGGTATCACTTAGTAGTCGAGTTAGTACAGTGGTAAAATACTCCTTTTGCCACGCAGGTAACCAGGGTTCAATCCCCGTAGATGGATATTTTTTCCCTGCTCAAAAATTTGAATCCCATACAGTTTCTACTGCGCTAAATGAAACAAACGCACACACACACAATATATATATATATATATATAACACGTGGTAATTTTGTTCTTTTTTTTATGAAAAATATGCGATTATCATCACTGTTGTAATGTGGATGTGAAACCATGAACCAACCAACAAACCACTTTCAGTCTTGGATAAAAATGCATACTGGTTACCTCGGTACATTTGTTCATTTAATTTTTTTCAGCCAGGCATTGTGAGCATGTTTACATTCATTCAATCATTCACAGATGAAAAAGCACACCAAAGAGTGTTGTCACAGAGTTTTTTAAAAAAATTTTCCTGGCATCATCTATAAACATTAATTAATGAATAATGTGAATTTGTTTTAATATACCTGCTGCAAGCAATGCTACATGCTCCTTTGGTGTATCCGTGAAAGCAGGTCGGTGAACATCTCTGGTTGAAAGATGTTTGTGAACAGATTGGTAGTGGATGTACCTATGTCTCCAGCTGAATCTCAGTTTCCCAGCAGTTTTTGGTTACAAATTATAAGGAAACAAAACAAATGTCACATGTTTCAATATGCCCCGTTATGTTTGCACATGATCATTGTGAGTAAAGAATAATATCTTTGTTTATTTTCAAAAGAAATGCTGTATTTGCAGACATTCATTTAAAGTATACATGTACAGTCAAGTATGTTGAAAGCAATGCACATAGGCACCCATACAAAAGTAACTACCTCAAATACAAAATGTTAAATGTTTAGGGCTTAACATCTTTTGTCCATAAGGTGATTTCAAAGATGGGTCACAGAAATAGGGTCTGAACAAATTTTGACCCAAGCTGTATTCGAACCCAGGACCTTTGGGATGAGAGTCAAACACACTACCACCGAGCCACCCAGCTCCCCCTCAAAATACAGCTTTACTGTGGAACAACATATTTCAACTACATTATTCACATTTACAAAGTGCTGACTTTATACAAGCTAGTGGGTGGAGAACAGTGGAGCTGAAGTCATTTTCAGTTGTGTGCATGCCAACCGAGACCGACACCGGCAAGCACTTGCTCATGAGGTATTTATTTGGGAGCCAACTACACAGTATATAAAAGAAGGGGGATAGGAGAGAAGGAATGACAGACTTATCATTTAGAGCCTTCCACTACATATATTATTTCCCTCATATATATATATAACACGAAGAGTTTTTGCGTTCCCGGCTGACGGCCATCTTATTCTGTATTAAAATTTCACTGATAACACGGAATGCTTAACACAATATATATATATATATATATATATATATATATATATATATATATATATATATATATATATATATATATATATATATATATATATAGAGAGAGAGAGAGAGAGAGAGAGAGAGAGAGAGAGAGCATCACTGAAGTCCTGATATAACTCAACATTGCACATCCCACTACGTTATAACAGTGAAATTCAGTGTCCAGCCACCACTACACTACACACATAACACATACTGTGCACAATGTTGGCATGAAAATCAAACAATACTGTTACCAGTATCACACTCTGTCCCATTGCAGCACAACTAAGTGAAATGCAGTCTCACGCCCCATAACATATACTGCACAATGCTGATGTCAACATAAAATACCGTAACAACTGCATAACAAGGGTAAAATGCACTGTGTCACCTAGTCTGCATAATATAGGCATGCACACCAAACAATACTTTTACTGCTCTTGATACAAAGTCTGTGCAGTCGACCATATCACAACACTGCAAAATACATCAGTGCGACGCTGGCAGAGTGCCTACAATACAACCCGAAACGCTGAAGGTAAATTCTTTGTAAGGCACTGCAACACTAACCTGCGAAAGTTTTGTTTTTCTAACAGAGTTGCCATTGTTTGGAATGAGTTACCAGTTTCATTAAAAAAAAGCACCTAACATAAATTCTTTACAAACCAGATGGACGAATTACCAAAATTTAAAGAGTTTTTCTATTCATATCACATATGATGAATGATTTATAGGAAAATTTCATGAATAGCAGACTCATAAAGTAAGTTAAGAAAAAAAGGACATTTGCAAAGGCCTCACGGCCTATTTTGTCCTCACACTACTACAGCGGGCATCAGAACTGTTCACCCAAAAAAAATCTGAAAACGTTATTTAAAGCCATTTCCTGGCACATAAGAAGTCAAAAGTGTTATTAACTAAGCACATGAACAGGGGCCAGGAAAATCGGAAAATCGCCGAAAATCGGACAGTTCTGATGCCTGTAACAGTCTGCACCATGCCGGCCATTAATATAAGCAATACTCTTCAAAAACTCAACATGGTGCAGGCTATCGTGTCACAACTGATTGCACATTGATTGCACAACCTGGTACTGTGCACAATGTTGGCTTCTGTTTTACTTTGTTTATTTAATTTTGGACCTGCTGGGGGCATGAGAAAAATCACAAAAAAACTTACATGATTGCGCTCAAAAATTAACTACACATGTACACATGTTCCTTAAACAGCACAAATGACTTGTATGGACACAGATCATAGTTAGGTCATTCTGTTTGCTGGTATGTGTCATGTACAGTACGTCTGGAAAACGTGTGAAATGAACCATGTGATTAGCAATTCTGATACGATAAGTAAAGCTACACAGCTGAAAGTCAACGATTGACAGAGGAAGAAAAAATAATAAAACAAACAAAGTACAGTACATATCATATGCCTATGATCAGTTATTATCAACCACTGAAAACTGCTGTGACAGATGGAGGGTAATGCAAGAACTACATGGTCAACTCACTCTTTAGAAGTATTGCGATTTTCATTGAACAAGTCCACATTTGGTATATTTTGAGCAGAGGGTTTAATGACATATATGTATATATATATATTACATACCTCCACCCCCCCCCCGGCTGCATTTCTATATTTTGGCACACCCCCTCTTCAGAAAGGACCCATGGGTGTTATACTCTGAGGCCAATGACCATTTTCAGAATGTATATCATTTATAATCATGCAAAGCGGAGCAGTGATAAGTTTTCTCCTTGTTTCAGACCGACGCTGCAAAAAAATCTATCTGTACCACTGTTTCCTAACCCATAAGAGTCAGCTGTGGAGTACATATTTTGAATGACTGATGTATGCCAGTATTTCGGAACTTGTCACAAAAAAGACCTGTTTATATGCTGAAATGTCTTCGAAAAATGAACACATTGGCAGTAAAGGGGTTTTTCCCTGGATAATCAAAAACTAATACAAATTAAGCTGCGTTTCCAAATCGTGACATGACAGGAGAGTGCAGTAAGGCAAAGGCGTTTGCTGCATTGCAAAGGATGTGGCCAGCATTGTGGATGGACAGCAAAATAACAGGACGTTTGCCCACAGGACAATCAGTTCACTTCCTTTGCCTTCCTGTCGGTTGGCCATCCCGGAGAGACGTACCCGCTGAACTCTTCTTCAATGTGGCTATTGCAACCTGCAAAAGATAATTTAGAATCAAAAAAAAGTTTTGAAATGCACATTATGCGTGCATAAATGTGTTTGCAAGTATTTTTACAAAGTACATACATGCATAATAATTATGACAGTATTCAAAGCAAGAACAAGAAAGACAATGAATGTCCTTATGGTTTACGTGTATGACCAATCCACATAATATGTCCAACCTGTGTGACCTTGTGTGAGGAGAAACAATTTGTGTCAAAATCTGACCATTTTTTACCCCTTTCTGGACCCCCCCCCCCCTCCCCCAGTGACCCTGACCTTTGAAAGGTCACAGCAGTTGGTATGTTTAGAAAGATTGTACCACAAAGTACCCTGGTGCCAAGTTGGACGTCTGAGGCTTAAATAGTCTCTGAGGAAATACCAATGTTAAAGTTGCCCACAGATAACAGACAGTCGACGGATGACCCATTACAAACACTTAGTTTTGCTATCACATGTGAGCCACATATGAGACACAACTGAGCTTTAAATGACCACAATGGGTGTATAAATATAATTATCTAGAATCAGCATCACAGTGTAACTTGCAGAAAATGTTTCATACAGGACACGTTTAACATATTGCTGTTTAGCAACAGTACACACTGGACCAAAAACCCACCCCACCACCCCCACACTTTGGTACCGGTCTCAGGCCACTTTACAAATTTCAATTACAAGCGATCAAAAATCTCAGTAACTTCAGTAGCTGAACTGGCCCTTTGTCTGTCTTGTACTGTGTTTGTCTTAAATGGCGTAAATCCGTGTCTGTTTCGTGAGTGTGTGTGTTGGGTTTCAGGCGCGGCGCTTTGAGTCGATTTCCCCAAAATTGAGAAAAAGCGCCTATATAATAACGGTATTATTATTATTTATTATTAAAAGCTGGTATTCAGTGTTTTCTTGTCATTGTGTGTGCACTAAGTGCTTATTAAAGAAAATGACAGTATTTGCAGACTTGCACAAGCCTCTAGTTTCTAAATCAAATGCAATATGGTGCCACTTGTTGACAGCAAGTGATTTTACTTTAGCATTCGGTGTTGTAGAAAATGCTGGTACTGTACTACACCATCTTCAAAATGAAAGAAAGTATTACAGTATGATGTGTTTATTCACACCAGTTGTGTTTTGTTATGAACCTGATTCTATTCACAAATCAACCGGTATGATTTACCTCAAGTCCAGGAGAATAGTTGATCTACTGGAACTGGCATTGCCTGCTTTCAGCTGTGACATTCTCCTTTTGAGTAAACATGACCTGACTAGCTCCTGCCTCTTCTTGGTGTAGGCGTCATACTTCTGTGTTCTGTGCTTGTTTTGAAAGTGTACCCTCTGGGTGCGACTCTCCAGTGCGACGTCAACAGCAGCATTGACCTGAAATGAAATACATGTTTATTAACGTGTTGTTTAGCAGCATGCCAATTTTACGTCTGATCTTATTTCAGGGTGGGTTGGTTCCAAACTACCCCAAAAGGGACTTAGTTATAGCATTATAAACAATTCGGGGCCAGGGCGGGAGGGCTTCCCCCCCCCACCCCCCCTGCCCAATATGCCCCTACATTTAGTTTACGCATTACTAGTACTACCTTCAAACTAATGTGAAATAAACTGTAAACACCACAAACAACATTGGTGAAGCCTGGATCGCTCATGTGCATTTAAAACTGATCATTTACATAATCTGAACTGTGTGACCTTTCCAAAAGGTGACTGAAATTTAAGTGCCATGAGTCTCCGCATCAGAAAAGGGCTGGCTTTTGTACTTGTGAATAATATTTGAGAAAAAAAAATATCTATTGTCAAAATATGGCTATTTTTTTTTACCTATTTCTTGATTTCTCATGACCCTTGGTCTTAACTCAAACTGATATGCTAAGACAGGTCTTGCCCTAGTCACAGATCTACCGGTACGATCTACCTTGAGTCCAGGAGAATACGTGTCGCCTTCCTTCACTTCACTTGAGCTGTGGCCTTGGTGTAGGCGTCATACTTATGCGCTTGTTTGCAAGTAAGTCCTCTGGGTGAGAGTACTGAGACTCCACAGTGAGAGGTCAACAGCAGTATTGGCCTGAAATGAAATACACAATTATTAGTATTACTGTGTTGTTCGGCAGCATGATAATTTCACTTTGTGTGAACTAAATGCAGGAGCAGATTATTACTTTCAAAATAAATGTGACATAAACTGTGTACACCGCAAAGAACAAACAAGAATTGCAAAGTCTGTACGCCTCATGTGCATAACTAATTCACATAAGTATAAACTGTGTGACCTTTTCAAAACTGAGGTAGCTGACATAAGTGTCACAAGTCTCAACATAAAGGCTTGCTTTTGTACTAGTGAAATTTGTATTTTCTCTACAAATTACAATTATGCATTTTTCTAAAGTTTGTCAACCTTCTGTGACTCTTGACCTGTGTAAGGAGTCAACCAAATTAGTATCTATAGGATGAGGAAGATTTCATTATCAGCTACCCTTGTGCCAAATTTGATAGGGAAATTGCAAAAACTTTCATACAAACCGCAATCATACAATGAAAAAATAAATAAGCATATATCACACATTCCAAGGTCATCCAAAATGGTAGTCAACAAATATTAGGGTTTCAGTCAAAGTAGCGTAGGTTTAATTTAACATACATACATACCTATAAAGTACTAGGTAACCCTTTTACTCCTGATACACCCACTGCTTGACATAATTGTGACTATGATAGTTTAAGGGTGGTGCCAAATTCGATCGGCGTCTCATCCGCCAAGCTATTCTGGCACCATCCTTGAACAAAACAAAACAAAAAAATGCTGGACCTATATCCTAATCTGTAATATAGCCTTTATAAGACAGCAAGGGAATGGATGAGCAAATTAAGTTACTAAGTACTGGAAGCAGTTACTGAGTTAGAGGTTCATAATGCCAAATTCTCCCTTAGCAGGGCTTTTTTATACACACAGTACGTTTTCCTAGATAATAAGCACTGGCACAATATAACTACAATGTCGACTACATACCCTCCACTTATTAGTAAAGGCTCTCCGAAAATGTATGGAAATGTTCTACTTCTAGGTGGTGACTGACATGGCCGGAATGCCCCCCCCCCCCCCCCCCCCTTCTCAACCCACAATAAAATGTAGTCTTCTTCATTGCAGGTAGGCAGTGGCGACGGCACTAGTACTGTGGGGACTTAAATTTCCATGCATACACGGACAGTTAGCTATGGGGGTTTTACGCCGTGCAGGTGATATCTCACGGCGGTGCATAAAAGGGTTGGACGCTGAACCAGTGAGATATGCCACTTACGACAGTTTGCTTCTGCTAGTACCTCGTGTTCTAATCGCTTAGCAAACACCACCACCCTTTTTTCTAATTTAGTTTACCTTTTCGTTGATGTCTGAAGAGATTTGTTGTTTTACTGGCTGCCACGTAGACTGCTTCCCGTCTTTGGTTGGCCCGTTCTTTTTTTTAAAACTTCAGATTCCGAAATTGCGTGTTGCTTGGCGCTATTACGCAGGTTATGCCTTACGCTCGATGACTTGTCGCAACTTATGCAAAAGTATCTTATTTCTGAGGAAACAAAACATTTTACGCATAGAAACAGTCAGCGTACACACCTATTTCAGACAGTATATATCTTTTGTCAATTATCGATAAATTGAGCTTGTTTGCAATACGACTTGCCGTACGGCGTTTTTTTTCGGTGACCTCTAGTCTCAGGTCACGGCAGACGCAAGATAGCGGTATCTAAATGCGCAGAAAAGATGCGCGAAACAGGTGTGTCCTACAACCTTAACATTCTTTACATAGTATGGTGCAAAATTCAATAAACACTGGCCCGAAACCTTTCGATTATGATTTTTACAGAGGAAATCGTTTAAACATTGCTGCGTTTTGTCCTTTTGAAGCAAAACAGTTTATCATGGCATTGATGTGAGAATCAACATAATGTATTCTGGAAATTAAAGGACTTTTTTTGTTTTTGGGTACTCTGGAGTTTCAGACAAACAGCAACAGAGCATTTTGAATATTAACCCTTATCATTCGGAATACACCAGTGTGTGCAACTAGTGTAACTGAAATAGTCCAAGGGTTAGTGCCAGAATAGCTTGGTGCCTCTAGGCGCCAAGCTATTGTGGCACCACCCTTGAACTAAAGCCATTGGTCTATGTCCTCATCTGTAAGTACTGTAATGTAGCTTGCATAGAATTATGGCAGTGAACAGATTTGAAGCTATTTAGCCTCAGTATGACTATGATGCGGGTCAAAAAGTGTGGAAAAATATCAAAGATAGAAAAAGACCCAGACGAAGAAACGAACACTTAACTTATTCTACCCCAGCAAAATTTAAGATCCACCACGATAGTTCAAGGGTGATGCCAGAATAGCTTGGCGCCTATGGGCACCAAGCTATTCTAGCATCACCCTTGAACTATCGTGGTGGATCTGTGTCCTGCACTGCAACGCAGTCTTCTGAAGACGACTTCAACATTTGGGCTTAACTTATTCTACCCCAGACACACCACAGCAAAATAAAGATCCACCATGATAGTTCAAGGGTGATGCCAGAATAGCTTGGTGCCTATGGGCGCCAAGCTATTCTGGCATCACCCTTGAACCATCATGGTGGATCCGTGTCCTGCACTGCAACGCAGTCTTCTCAAGACGACTTCAACATTGGGCTCAACTTATTCTACCCCAGACACACCACAGCAAAATAAAGATCCACCATGATAGTTCAAGGGTGATGCCAGAATAGCTTGGCGCCTATGGGCGCCAAGCTATTCTGGCATCACCCTTGAACTATCATGGTGGATCTGTGTCCTGCACTGCAACGCAGTCTTCTGAAGACGACGTCAACATTTGGGGATTCCGATCTTGGGGTAGAACGAGTTAAAATGACAGAACAGAACACTGACCGATTAATTAACTAACTGACAACATAAGAAATCACTTGAAACTTCAGCCTTTATTTAACGTCTTTCGTCTCCAACAAACAACCAGCCAGCCATTCTTTCATTTGCAAAATGGTATGGCAGTACAACCAACCATTCTTCAGAGCATGGAATTACTCGTACTAAAAAAAGAGGAAAACCCCTTTTCACTAGGGGGGTCCGGGGGCATGCCCCCCCGGAAAATTTTTTGAAAATTTACATTAAAATTTGTGCAATCTGGTGCATTTTAGAGAGAAACTGAGCAGTTTAACCACCTAAAAATCTTGCTTTTTTTTCTTATTTTTGGGGTGCACTTTTTATTTTTTGTGTCAAAGGTTTAAAAGTTATACTAAAACAAAGTATTCAACAGAATATTTATATCCAAATGCTTATTCAAAATACATCTGAATGTCTTTCCATTTTTTTTAAAATTTGAGTTTAATTATATAATATATATACTTTCTTTAATAATCTCTGCTTAATCAGCTGTAAGTATGGATTCCTTTTATCTCTTATTTAATACTATGTACCATGGTCACTGAGCTGGAGAAAGGTTATATAGATTTTTCAACATAATTTCATCAAACTTTACTGGGAAAAAATACATTGTAATAAATTTATTTATTACCATCATGAGTAATATTTCCAATGGCACTGCTTTTAGCTTTCTTGTGTTTCGCTGTAGACACGTGAGCATCAAGTGCTACGCGGCCGCGTAGTTAATATCAACTCTGCGCAGTTCGCGGCAATACGCCTGCCCACAGGCCGCTAACTTGCGAATACACTGAGCGCGGAGCTCGTCGTTTACGCTTTTCTCGAGCCAAGTCCATCTCCAAATATTCTTGGCTCCAGAATCGTCTGACGTCTATTCTGTCTCCGCGTTTAAGTATTTTCTCTTCGCCGTATTTTGACCAGACTACGACTCCACTGAAGACCGGAAGTGACCTGTGCGAGCTAAAGCTAACGCCTCGCTCAATTTTCAATACGCGATTTGGGGATATCCGCCACATAAAGATCACGAAACACGGTATTGGAATAGTGACTTTACGATTTTGTTTTCGGCGGAAATTCGGCGGAATGGCAGCTTCATTTAAGCGGAAATCCGCCAAAAAGAGGAAAATTCCATGCTCTGATTCTTTCATTTGCAGAGTTTTTAAAATGGCATGCAGTATATTACAAAATGATCCCCCCCCCCCCCCCCCAATAACACTCTTGTAATCAATTTTTACATTGTCAATGGTTTTCTTATCTTATTATATTGTCTTTTGTCCCCAGCCGGCTGTTTCGTTTTGCAAATCCAAAGGTTATACGGTATACAAAATGTGACCCTTTCTCACGAAACCAGTCTTAACTCGCAGCGAGCCAATCAGCACTACACGCAATAATATGTGGTGGGGGGGGGGGGGGGGGGGGGGGTCAATCTGGGGCATTTTCACTTTTTGGGAGAAATGTATTCTACATACACCAAAGTATCGTATGGTTAAAATCTTTATCATGAAAAATGCCATTAAATAGGTAAAAAATGATTTTAAAAGTCTGCCCTTGGCCCCAATTATGCTGCACACAGAAACTTCACAGGCTGTTTTCTCAAAATGGCCGCCGGAGGCTTTAACAACTTTAAACACTTAAGAACAGCTTTTACAATTTTTGCACTACAGCATACAGTCATATATCACAGTAATCAGCAAACACTGTAGTTTTCATAAATGCATATATGTCAAAACATCCAAAATGCGAGTTCTTAAGACTGATTTTGTGAGAGAGAGGGTCACAAATGATCCAGGCGTCCATCAGATATTAAAAAAAAAAAAAAAAAAAAAAAAAAAAAAAAGCAGGCTATACATGCTGAAACCACCCCAATAATAACACTGATGTAATAAATCTGTATGAAATCGAAAATGCTGCGAGTGGCGGCTCAATTCATTTCTTTTGTAACTTTTTCAGTCTGTTGCGGACGTAATCCTTAATGTTTGTCCAGCGCCTATGTCTAAGTGCAGGTTCCAGCGCCATTGCATACTGTATCTCGGCCTTTCCAGGAAGTTTGTTCATGACGAGGTGTGTCTTGAAACGAGTTTGAACAGCTTTCTCTTCAGCTTCCCCCCATGGTTTTCTTGTAAATCTAGCTTTCTTTCGAACAGGAGCTGACGCAGTACTGTCATCATCAAAACTATCTTTTCTCCGTCATGCTCATCGATTCCTGTGTTGCTGACTTGCTACTTGCTTCATTCACAGGTGCTGTTCCCCCCGAGACCTCTCTGCCAGTTTCTGATGCGTCTTCATTGTCAAAGTCAATCTCTTCATCATCGCCCAGCTCAGCTCTAATGCAACTCTCAAAATCTGTCATCCCACTGTTAA
Source organism: Semisulcospira habei (assembly GCA_036245525.1). Classification (NCBI taxonomy): domain Eukaryota; kingdom Metazoa; phylum Mollusca; class Gastropoda; family Semisulcospiridae; genus Semisulcospira; species Semisulcospira habei. The sequence goes on along the minus strand of BTPG01000005.1, from coordinate 101,400,904 downwards.
CTGACAGAAGAATCTTTGCCACTTTTGCCTTTTGAAGGACGTCTTGAGGTTGGCGGTAGATATGGCGATGTATCCGAATATCATGGCCAAGGAAATCTGCCAGCTGATCCTGGTCTAACTCCGAGATGGCCATTGACTGAGCCAAAGTTGCAACCTGTTTCCGCAACTGAGTAAATGTGAACATGGCTGGGTATGACACCCCTGCTTCTAGGGCATGGGCCTTCAGAACATCATGGCCTCTGTAAGGCCTCTGACCAGAAGGTGTGGCGAAGATGTACTGGGAATCAGCGAGAGCTGGCACCGATTGCCTCATTTGAAGGATTCTGTCCACAGTTGTCATCATCTTCTTCGTCAGCAAAACGGGAACACTCCTATTAAACTTGCCTCTGATTTCCACTCGCTTAAAATGATTCACCATTTTCTTCTCAACCTCTGTGAGACCTTTCAAGATATCTTGATTGGTGATCGATCCAATCTTAGCATTCTGGAAGTCTGACACCTTCATTCTCTGAACTTCTCCCCCTCGTTTTCGGTTGAAAAGTGATACAGCACAAAGAGTTGCTTTAACCACTGTCGGATAATCTTCCGAAACCATCCTTGTCTCAAGAAGCTGTTGGACCTTCCTCACATCTTCACATGATGGGATCAGCTTGGGTTTGTTCATGGTCATTTTCCCGACCGACTGGGCTGCTGTAGCGGACACACAATCATACCAGTCCCCGTTGAAGACAGAGTCAAACCGCTGCGCCTCAGAGAGCTCCTGTCGCCACCTGTCGTCTGAACCCTGTCCAAGCTGTTTGGATGCCTGTGACTGTTTGATCTGTGAACACTTTTTCAAAGCATGGCCTATGCGCATTGCGAGATTGCCTTTTTTGAACTGATGTGTGTCCTCATCAAAATCTGCTAGCTCTTTTACAGCCAGGACAACATGATCAAAGCTAGCTGAATTGATCACAGCATTTAAACTTGCGATTTTCATTTCTGACCTCACTCTGATAATCTTCAACAGTCTCCCTAACTCCCGCATCCTGGAGCTGATTTGTCCAGCCGTGTGTTCTTCAATGTCCCTGCGGTCAAATAATCTCTTTCCATACTCAAGAAGCAAGGGGTCAGTTCTGATGAGACGGCTTATCTCATCATCTCTCTGGGTAGCCAAGACCTTGTGGTAGAAGGAAAATTCAACGTCTAAGGGTATTGGAAGCATGAGCCGACCACGGCGAGCGGCGTCCCCTCGCCGAGTGATCTGAAACCCTCCTGGCTTCTGACAGCAACGTTTTGAGTGTACAGAGATCAGCTTTTTTTGATAGAGCCCTTTGCAATGGCTACAGGCGAGAAGGTCGTCTACCTTACTAGTTTTGGTGCGATACTTAGGAATCAAACATCCGGATTTGTTTTCAAGAACAGCAACGTTATGCATGTAATCACCCTCATCTTGTAGTCTGATCCATGCTCGACGTCTCTGCTTGGTCCCTTTTTTCATCGACAAAATTTTAGCAACGTCAGCCTCATCTGCATGGACATCTTGTAAGTGCGTGCTCATTTTCAAGACAAGCTTGCCACACAATTTGCATGCATGTTTCTTGTCCCATTTGTACTTTCCTTTCCCTCTCTGCGACACGTGCACACCCGTTTCTTCTGTAAGTGCTCTTTCCCCACTCTTTCCAGCATCATGTTCCTCCTGCCTATCCACATTCTCATTGCCACCCCCTAACGCACACTGCACCTTGCTGGTACTAGCGTCACCAACACCTGGCCACCCCAAACCTGCCACTTTGATGAAATCTAACATAGTCGATACAATACTGTCTATGTCCGAGATCCCAGCAATTGATGCTGACACACCCTCTGAATCCGGTGAGCTCGAGCCAGGAACAAACTCCTCGTCATCGCTGCCCTCGTATTGCGATGCGCTGGCACTGCTCTCAGTCTCGGGTCCATCCCAGGCGCCATTTGCCAACTGGAGAAAGAAAGAAAGAAAGATTAAAACCAAAGCTGCCTTAGAAACAGAAACAGCCCAATTTTGGTTTAAAGGGGCCTTGCACAAGAATAAAAAGAGTAATCCCGTGTATGACCGATTTACATATGTGTGACCTCGGTGACGAGGGCTGGCTTCTGCAGCAGTCAAAATCCACGTTTTCTGAAAATGCAAGCAGTTTTCACACATTTGTCAACCCTGCGTGACCCTTTGAGAGAGGTCACTCAAATTGGCATGTTTAAAAAGGTCTTGCCACAAAGTATCCTTGGGCCAAGCTTGAAGAATGTGGCTTGAATAGTCTCCGAGAAAATGCCACCGTTAACTCATTCTACCCCCAGACACACCACAGCAGGATAACAGGGGTGGGATTGTAGTAAGAAAGAAAACGCGGAAAATCAAACGACATTGGTGGGGGGTGGGTGGGTGGGTGGGGGGGGGGGGGGTGGTTTCATGTCCTTCATTTTCAGCGGCCGAAAAATCAAACGACAGGGGGGGGGGGGGGGGGGGGGATAGGCACGCGTGTCCACCGTTCGCCAAAGTATCCAAAAACCGACAGGGGGAGCGAGACCAAACACACCCGAAAATGGACTTTGTTATGACACTCCTGATCTGCAGTATAAAAATGGAATGTGCGTACCAGTTTATGTTCAGATGCACACTAAACGGCACTCTGTCTTGGACAATATCCTTTTTCACCGCCATTTTCCACTGCGACCTAAAGCTACTGGAAGTGTCGGGCGATAGTGAACCAAACTACATACAAATCCAACCCATTTGAGATTTTTTTGCCATTTAAGAAGATTTTTTTTTTTTTCTCGTCTTTTTTGTTGTTATTAGACGCGGAAAATAAATATGCTTCAGCGGAATTGTGAAAGAATTTCCACGGAAATCCGCGGAAACGCGGAAGAATCCCACCCTGGGATAAGGATCGACCATGATAGTTCAAAGGTGATGCCAGAACAGCTTGGCGCCTACGGGCGCCAAGCTATTCTGGCATCACCCTTGAACTATCATGGTCGATCTGTGTCCTGCGCTGCAATGCGGTCTTGAGAGGACAGGGGCAAAATTTAAGGATTTTGGTGTTGGGGTAGAATGAGTTAAAGTTTACCATGGACGACGGACGGACGACCAGTGGCCCAGAACATAAACTCACTTTTGCTTCGCACGCACGCCAGCCAATAAAATGAAGATGATCATAGAATCACTTTACTTACCAGTTTGTAATTGGGAGCATTCCGCTGCCGTCCATGCACCCTCCTACCAGACGCACCCTCTGTGGCAGAGGCTGGGGGGCCATAATTCTGCAGCATAGATCCCGATGGGTTTGGACATCCTGTTGCCATCCGGCGCTGGGTGTGTGCCAGAAAGTCCTGAGCCGGTGTGACCAAAATGGTGTTGCTGAGAACATGTCCAATACAACCATGTAAACCAACTGACATTTTGAATCAGATTGATTGTACATTGCTTAACGTCCCGACAGCCACTAGGCTTTCTCAGGACGTGCCTGCACTGCTTGTGAAAAAAAACCCACCTAAACAGAACATTGCCATGTATGTCGCCTGCCGGTCAAATACGTTAACTCATTCTACCCCAACACCAAAATCCTTAAATTTTGCCCCTGTCCTCTCAAGACTGCATTGCAGTGCAGGGCACAGATCGACCATGATAGTTCAAGGGAGATGCCAGAATAGCTTGGCGCCCGTAGGCGCCAAGCTATTCTGGCATCACCCTTGAACTATCATGGTGGATCCTTATCCTGCCGTGGTGTGTCTGGGGTAGAATGAGTTAAATAAACCTAACACATGGGGCCAAGACATAAAGCTAAGACCATTTAGGCAGTGCAGACAGTAGGGAGAGTTTTAAAAAGGCAAATTTATACAGGTGAATGGACAAAGGGTAGACAGAAACACATGCATGCCCCAGAATTGAGAGAAAAACCCACCCTGTGGGGCTGACCAGGGTGACCCTGAGAACTAAAAACTGGCAATACAGTAAAAAGCGATACTTCAGTTGCACATTCCTAAACGAGACCTGTTTGTGGACGTTCGTTCTTCGAATCGCGAGGCAGTTTTGCGAACGAGGATTGAAATCTGGCGCCATTTTTGTTTAAAAAAAAAAAAAAAGTCAACTGATAGTTACTGTGCATGCATGTGGCAAGTTAACACGTCAGAAAAAAAAGAAAGAAGAAACAAAATCGCGTGGCAGATTGACCTTGTAATGGGGTTATTGAACGAATTCCTTTCATTGAAGAAGAAAGCTTTTGTTAAAATCGTGGGGTTCTATTATCATTTACTACAAGACTCAACGGTCAGGCCCGGCCGGTGCGGCCGAAGACACGTTTGAAAGCAGACGCCTTATTTTTCTGGGCCAAACGGGTACGGGGATTGGAGGCATCTCTCAGTTAAATAACTGCACTGAACAAGTACATTTGGGCGTGCTCTTAACTAAGAAATATTGCATAAAATACCTCTGCAAATGCGAGAGAATGACCGGTGCGTCCGTTGGAGACGAAAGACGTTTAAGCAAGGGAAGGAACTCCGTTCATCGGTGTTGGACCAATCAAATTGATCTGAAAACACTCCGGCCGCTTCCGTGTCCACACACAGGCCCAGGGCATCCCTGAAACACAACGATGAAGTAAATCTGTTAAAATGGGCACATCGTATTTTGATATTTTTTTCTGAATTTTGAATGAAAGATAATACAGAAACAACCCTCAGAAAAAATGGGTGTCTGATCTGGCCACCCAAAATTTTACACAGACCCAGATTGCATAAGGATGGTAAAGAAAGTAACCCAGTTCAGTCATTTGGTGTACGCACACACACACACACACACACACACACACACACACACACACACACACACACACACACACACACACACACATGGAGACAAAAGCCTCAGAGTGGGTTACCTACCATTTTATGTGAAAATGGGTTCCCATATTTCTATTTATTTTAGGGCTCTGGAGTTGATACGAATGTTTAAAACTCACCTTATAACAAAGCTCTACAACTTAAAATAAAATAGACATTTTCTAGAAAAAGAGCCAATGGATAGAGAAAAAATGGGTTTCTACCAATAAAGTGGGTGCCTCTCACACAAAAACTGGCATTACAGTGAAAATGGGTGTCCTCTTCAAATCATTCATTTTAGCATGGACTATTTTAATAAAATTAGGCATCTGTAATAAGGTAAAGTTCACAGAATATTTGATGCTTTTTTTCCACATGTATTTTGATTGTTGTCATTCTTTGTTCAACTTAATGTGTATTCCTTTTTTTGTTCCTGCATTAAAATTGTCAAGCACAATGACACAACACACAGCAGTGAATAAAATACCTCACTAAACAAACCTCTGGTTGATTTTATTATTATGATTACTCACAAACCAGATAGGTGAGGCTAGCGCTGGCAGAACTGTACACAAACCAAGAGGAATCACTCAGCCCCGGACAGACAAACAGTTACATCCCCTGCCCCGCCTATCAGGCACCCAATCGCCAGGGCACAGAGAAATACGCAGGTATAGAATAAGACGATCATTTGCATCTTCAAAAAAGATGCATCAGGTCTCTTATATAACCCATGTCTTTCTCCGGAACTTATGAAGTAACCAGGGGAAACATACATACACAAACAGGAAGGTGCACTACCATATGTGGTCAGGTAAATACCCTAATTTCCCACAGTAGATGCACAGAACATTACGCAACAATGTAACGATATAGCGATACAAATTTGCCTCGAGTTATAAATACTCACAAACCAGATAGGTGAGGCTAGCGCTGGCAGAATTGTACACAAACCAAGAGGAATCACTCAGCGCCGGACAGACAAACAGTTAGATCCCCTGCCCCCGCCTATCAGGCACCCAATCGCCAGCCCACAGAGAAGACGATCATTTACATCTTCAAAAAAGATGCATCAGGTCTCTTATATAACCCATGTCTTTCTCCGGAACTTAGGAAGTAGGCAGGGGAAACATACATACACAAACACGAAGGTGCACTACATATGTGGTCAGGTAAATACCCTAATTTCCCACAGTAGATGCACAGAACATTACACAACTGGCTGGCGATTGGGTGCCTGATAGGCGGGGGCAGGGGATCTAACTGTTTGTCTGTCAGGCGCTGAGTGATTCCTCTTGGTTTGTGTATTATTATGATTGTTTGGGTGGGGTTGTGAGGGGGTTGGGGGGGGGAGAGGAGAGTGGCGGGGGGGGGGGGGGGGGGTTCATCACTTTTGGTTTATAGAGCTGCTGAATGCTCTCTTATAAATGAAAGATTTTCATTATCAGTGGAATCAGTAGGTCATTTCCGAGGTGCACACCCAGTTGCACGTCGAACCACTCACAAATTCCCATTTGGAGTGCATCAGATGGATCCAGTTGGCCAAGTCCCACATTTCACACTATAGGACAGCTAAGAATGAGAAGCAATCGTGGCGTTTATGGCGCGGTACAAGGTTTAAAACTAATAAACTGTTGTTTTTAGAAGCGTGTCGGGCAAAAGTTTTTATTACAACTGTTTTAAAATTTCTTTTAACTCAACTTTTGTTAATGTTAAAAGTGTTTTAATTTACAAGCGTGTCGTAACTGTTATGCATCTATGACAACGTATAGTGCTGGATATTTTTCCCATTGTCGCCTTCTCTCTTCGCTCAACACTCGACTTTCCAGTCCTTCCCTCAAACGGACAGCATTCACACAAGTAATAGTTTAATACTATTACAATTTTTGGCAACATTAGGTTTCTTTCTCTGACCTAGCATTACATCTGAAAATGGCCCATCCAAGCCTGCACTCTTTTTACTGCACTAAATGACCGACTGCACCAGACGACGCATGTAAAGACGCTGACTGTGTGACGTCATTTGCATTCAATCAATTTGTGCATACAATCCAAGAGGAGATGCAGCCAAAACCAAAGCATTCATGCCACTGACAATCCTACAAACAAAGCAACAGGTTCAACCAAAAGGTCGAGCAGGACACAAGACAACAGCAGCGTCCCCCGAAGTGCACGTCCTATCTCACACTGCGCACTCATACCATCACTTCACTTCATAGCTAGTTGCTCACGTACAGATACATTGTCCTAGTCACTGGTGCACAGATACATTGCTCTCAAATTTGCCACTAGACATGACCTCCCACAACATCACCCCTGAAACACAACTCAACACTTTTATTTACAAAACAACCACACCCTCAAATAACAAACCTCATTTTGCAGCAACATAAACAATTTACTCCCTCACACAAATACAATACCCACCCCCACCCACCCACCCATACACCCCCCCCCCCCCCTACCTTTCGTATCTCTCCGTTTCACTTCGGCTCACTGACGCAGTCAACCAATCAGATATTAAGTTCAGTTATTTATAGCTGAGAAGGGTGATGTCACACACACACGCCCATTTTACGGGTTTTGTGCACACACACACACACACACACACACACACACACACACACACACACACACACACACACACACACACACACACACACACACACTGCTGGGACAAGTTCAAACACACTAGCAGAGTGCATTTTAAGCACAAATGTGCGTGTAAAAACCTTGAAATGGGAAAAACTTATTTTTTTTTAATTTTGTACAACTTCTTAAAGCAAGACAACCCTCAGAAAAAAATGGGTGTCTGACTTGGGCACCCAGAATTTTACACACACCCATTTGCCATAAGGATGGTAAAGACAGTCACCCATTAGGGCTTTTGTGCACACACACACACACACACACACACACACACACACACACACACACACACACACACACACACACACACACACACAAACACACACACACACACACACACACACACACACACACACACACACACTGACACCAAGCAAAACATCGAACATTAAACATTAAAAAAATTATGATGTTATGCTGCAAAAGAAATGACAAAGAACACCTCAGCAAGTCTAAAGCATTATGATACATGAATATGTATACAAACCAAGGGGAATCACAGCGTGCGTGTAAAAACCTTGAAATGGGAAAAACTGATTTTTTTAATATTTTGTACAACTTCTTAAAGCAAGACAATGCTATCTGGTTTGTGAGTAGATACATGAATATGAATAAGGAAATGTTTCTGGAGTCAATGACGGTATGTAAAGAAGAAAAAAAAAATGAACAACATGTTTTCACATGTTCTTAATAAATTCATGCAGTTGGTTCTTGAACGTTCGTAAAGAAGGTGCTGCTTTAATGTCTGCAGGAACTGTATTCCATAATTTTGTACCAGAGTAGGAGGGGGACGTCTTGTAAATATCTAAGCGGGGCCTTGGTAACAAAGTAGAGAGATAGGCTGGTGAGTCTGAGAGGGTGATTTTGCGCATGAGTACCAACTTATTATAAATGAACTAATAATAATAATAATAATAATAATAATAATAATAATAATAATAATAATTTCGGTATTTATAATGCGCTTATCTTATAATAATTATAACTCTAAGCGCGCACTCACAACTCGCGCACGCATGCGCACGCTTTAGACAACGACTCACGTACCACGACAGTCAGCTTGGGGTGGGTGGTGGTGATATAGTGTTAGAACTGTTGAAATAGGTGAGTTTTGAGGGCGGACTGGAAGGAGGAGAGAGACTGTTTCTGACGGAGAGAGGGTGGGAGAGTGTTCCAGGTGGATGGCCCGTATACTGAGAAGGAGCGGGGGCCGAAAGTGCTGAGTTTGGTGCGGGGGATGTGGAGGCGGAGAGGGTCGGAGGCGGAGCGGAGGGAGCGGGGAGGAGTGTAGGGATGAAGTAAGTTTGAGAGATAGTCGGGAGCGCAGTTGTTCAGGGATTTGTAGCACAGAGACAGAATCTTGTATTGGATGCGTTGGGGGATGGGAGGCCAGTTCGAGCAGGGGAGTGATGTGGTCGGATTTTTTCTTTTTGAGGACGAGGCGGGCAGCATTGTTCTGGACGCGCTGGAGAGTGAAAGTGGTGGACACAGGGAGGCCGGAAAGGAGAGAGTTGCAGTAGTCTATGCGAGATATGATGAGAGAGACAGCGAGAACTGCTTGTCAAGTGGTAGATATCCAGCAGCTTGAACTTGTAATCAGTACTAATGACTTGCATGGGTCTGTCAACGATTAATTTGATTGCCCGCCTGTGAAGCGAATTCATCCTTTTGAGATTAGCATCACTGCTCCCATCCCAAACTGAGGAGGCATAATCCAAATGTGGCTGAATATGGGCACAGTAAAAATGTTTCCTTGTTTGTTCGTTAGTACAAAATCTTAATTTTGACAGTAAGAATAAGTTTTTTTATATTGTTTTACACACTTTGGTAATATGGCTTTGCCAACACAGTTTGTCATCAATGATGATTCCAAGCACACTCTGTTCCTTGACTTGCTCAACAGACTGCCCATTCAAATAGAGCTGTAGGGTAGGGGAGTTTAGCTGATGCTTTTGTCTAGTGGTAATTTGGTCTTAGTAGGATTCGGAATCATATAATTATTTTGACACCATGTGGAAACATCATTCAGACCGCTTTGTAGGGACTGGGTTATACAGGATGCATCCGACAATGATACGTCAAGAGTTCCATCATCAGCAAAGAGACTACAGATTACACGGGGGTCGGATATGTAAGGGAAGATCGTTTATAAAAACTGAAAATAATAATGGACCGAGGACGGACCCTTGTGGTACCCCGTGCTCTATAACCACCATTCACACAGACGTACTGTGTGCGCCCATTTAGATATGATGTAATGAAGGCAAGGGTGCCATCACTCAGCTGATAGGCAGCAAGCTTTTTAATTAAAAGATCAATGCTTGACAAGATCAAAAGCTTTAGAAAGGTCCAAAAATACCGCTCCAGTCATTTGCCATGAGAGAGAGAGAGAGAGAGAGAGAGAGAGAGAGAGAGAGAGAGAGAGAGAGAGAGAGAGAGAGAGAGAGAGAGAGAGAGAGAGAGAGAGAGAGAGAGAGAGAGAGAGTTTCAGGACCACGGAGCAGTTAACTTATGAAATTAAATGCACAATTGTACATATTGTGACCTTGACCTTAATTATAACGAGATCTGAATTATAATGTTTCTGATCATCTCAACTCAAAAAAATATGATTCAGTAGTAAGAGATCCTTTACGTGTTGTGATCAGATCTTCCTAACATCAGAGGGAATGTTTGGCCCCTATAGTAATATTCTTACGAACTCTTCAAAAACTACAACCTTGACCTTCGTGAAGGTCACGTCTAATCGTTTATCAACTATTCATAGCAATTCCTTACATGTTGTCACATTTAGTAATTTTTTGTTATCACTTTTTTAAAATTATGGGGCTTTGTCATAAAGTACAAATTTAGGTGACTTTGACCTTTAAGTAACACCTTTCAAAGTCACCAGTCGAAGTCGTTTAAGTTTCCATTGATGATATATCATAACATTGGTATATATGTTTTCATCATAGTATGTGAAAGATTGGACACATATTCTTCTAATAAGAATGATATTTCACGAATAATTAAAGGTAAAAAAGATGGCGCCGCGATGACTTCACCATTTTGCTTTTTAGATATTGAATCATTGTAAAAGGTAGATAAATGTATTTTGTTTCCAAAGACACCAGTCATTTAGTTCTGCATGCTTTTTTAGGGCAACTGCATCGTTAACACCAACCCTACCCCCAAAAGAAAAATATAGGGCCCAAAGAAGGAAAATATGACCATAGTACATGTCCTATATTCAATACGGTATTTATTTTGCGGTAACACCTATGGTTAGTCGTCATAGGTGATAGGCTTCCCAAAAATGTGGTCTACGATCCCCCGCAGGAGGGGGGGGGGTGTTCACTTCCTATCTGACGGCGTACTAGAGCCATGGGGAGCACCGCGTCAGGAAATGGAGAAACTGCGGTGTGTTGGAACGTTCTTATACCAATTTCGACATTTTAAATGTTTGTCAAAAAGGATGGCAACATTCCTCATTTTCCTGCACATTATGCTCACATCATTGAAACTTAAGGAAAGGTATAAAATGAAGGAGAATGGCTGGAGCATTTCCTTCTAGTTAATTTCTTGCATTTTTACAAATTAGGAGTTGACACTCACAAAGACCACAGCATCATCTACATAAGTTCATAGTACTTCTGACATCCCGTAGTAATGATCTTAGACTAAAAATGGACTGACTGACTGGAATGTTTGAAGGAATCTGAGGCAGCATTTTATTTATTTATTTATTTATTTATTTGTTTATTTATTTGGGGGGGGAGAGGGCGGGGGGATGGGGGGGGGGGGGATTTCACGGAATTGGTCATGTATTAGGTGCACAAATACCGTCACTGTAAACACAATTCAGTATTTTTTCAATTTTATTTTTTTGCATAGGATGGGGAAGGTGTGCTTGCTTGATTTCGGCTTCTGAAATTAATTCTGATTTATTTAGACGAAGTTGTGCACACTTCACAATACCAACAAAATGCAGTGGCAGTGGTTTTCGAAATAAGATGGCCCAGATGTTAGAAGCATCATCAACAGTGACATGACGTTCTCTTTTACGTGTTTAATTAGTGCTTGTCCGGCTGGAAGACGATTCGCGAGGGGTCAGGGGTCTGCTGTGTTTGGCCGCTACCGACAATTAAGTTAATCACTCTCCTATGCCTCCATGGCTCGTGTAATTGCTCCGGTCCGCACGCCATGGCGAGGTTTTATGCGGTCAAACATTTGCCTTCACTGCTGCAATACACCGTTTTTCGGGTCGAAGCTGCTCTAAAATCCCATCAATCTGTAAATGGCACACACGTTTTGTTTTTAATCATGGGCAATGTGGGGACGGGGAGCGCGACATTCTTGGCCGATGAGAGGATAAGCGCGTGCGCCACCTCCTGGGCAATTAAACAAGGAGCTGTAATTTGGCCTTAGCACCCTCCCCCAGCGTGTCCTCAAATGGCATCAACTCCGACCCCGCCAACTGCTATCCCCTTCGCCCATCCACCCTAGGCAGCCAGTTTGATTAACGTGATGGGAATAATACAAAATGTCTGTTTCAAAATTGCTTTTGGTAAAACAACTATTACTAAAAGCGGAAGCCACTGTGTGAGGGCGATTAGCTAGTACCACGTATCACTAGAACTACGTGTCGATATCATTACTGTCGCTGGCGCTACGTGTCGACAGTGTCGACAGCACTACGATCACTGGCACTACTTGTCGATAACACTGCGTGTCGCTAGAACTATACTACATAGCGATAGACCTATTGCTTAGAAAGTCCATACAAGTCAAAAAAGTACTACGTGTGGATAGACCAATTTGACTAAGGTGCTATCGACGCGTAGTGCTACTTACATGTTTGTGGTATTAATGTATGTATACACGTGTAGTATCTGTATTATGCTACTTTGATACAGATTTCGTGATTTCTATATTCTGTATGAAACGTTTGAATTGTCGTTAGCAACACGATGGCCCGGGGATGAACCAGTCCACAAAGTGTCTTCTATATGAGCTTGTATGCATGTTCCCATTTTTTTGCACAATACTGTCGCAGACATCATAACAAAGATAGAGACTGTATTCCTAACTATATGGAATTATCGGAGAGAGGGAACGCATTACGTCAATTCATACTGACGTGCTGGTGTTTTGGGTCAATTCAGGAACACTGTATAACACTGACGTGTTTTGTGCTTTTACATCGCCGTCACTCTCTGATTCTTCTCCACAAGTCGAGGATTCTTACTTTTGACAATTTTTGTGCAATGAATTATTTTTTCTCCAAACTTTCCATATCCAAATTTCCCAGTGAATATAACGAAAAGTACGGACTGTGATGTGGGTCAACCGACTTCCTATTAACGGCCCTTTAATCTTCAATGAGACATCCAATTTCAATATTCTCGGAGGCTTTCCTAGACACCCTGAATAAAGCACTTCCAATACTACTTTTTAGTTCCCAGGGTCACCCTGGTCATCTCCACAGGGTGTTTTTTTTTTCTTTTTTGTGTGGAGAATATGTTTCTGTCCCCTTGGTCCATTCACCTGTGTTTTCCTGTTTTAAACTCTCCCTACTGTCAGCGCCGCCTGTAGTCCTTGATATTGGATGTGTTGTTCAATGGTCTGCAGCACCTAAGAGATGATAATTTTGTGTTTGCATTTGATGCATTTAAAAAAAATACACATATGTCATTTCCCTGTATATATTTTGTAATTGTAATGATTTTCTACTCTTTTTAAGTCTCTTCTATTTATAGAATAGACTATTTAGGATGGGTCGCTGTGTGGCAAATTCAAAGGAATGCCCATGACGACACAGGCGGGCAGGCCTGAAAATCTGACAACTAAAGTAACCAAATAAAAATTACGTCTCATCTAGTTACGCTAACTTTGCTGCAGAACGTACTTTTGGCGGGAAACGCCGCGCGTGTATGTGTGTGTGTGTGTGTGTGTGTGTGTGTGTGCGTGCGTGCGTGCGTGCGTGCGTGCGTGCGTGCGCGCGCGCGTATGTAAACACGAGAATCTCCGATATTTGTGTACGTACATGCTTGACTTGAAACTTGGGGAAGTGCTTTGTTCTAGAGGTGCCTAGGAGAGTCTCCGAGCATATTAAAATTGGATATATTATTGAAGAGTTAAAAGACCGTTTATGAAAAGTCGGTTGTACCACTTAAGAGTCCGTAGTTTCCGTCATATTCACTTGAAATTTGAGATATAGAAATATATATAAATATAGAGATATAGACTGGAGAAAGTCATTGGGTCAGTTAAAATTAATTCTAGGCAGAAAAAAGTACAAAGGAAAAAAACTCGACTTCTGGAGATAATCAGACAATGTCGGTGACGTAACAGCAGAAATTCGTCAGCACGCAGACATCGACGCAATACTCTAGATATGACATATTTCTCTCTCTCTCTCTCTCTCTCTCTCTCTCTCTCTCTCTCTCTCTCTCTCTCTCTATTTCTCTCTCTCTCACACTGACACACACGCACCCACGCACGCACGCACGCACGCACGCACACACACACACACACACACACACACACACACACACACACACACACACACACACACACACACACACACACACAAGTGCTATTAATAACATGAAGAAAGGGAAAGCATCAGGCCCTGATGGCTTGCCCACTGACCTTTTTCATCATGCAGGTGAGATCCTTGTGAAATTTCTGCATCCTTTGTTTAATCGTGTGTTTCAAAGTGCGGAATACCCTGAAAACTGGACCATGGCTGTGATATTTCCACTACACAAAAAGGGTAACCCTAGAAATGTTGACAACTACAGAGGAATTTCTCTTCTGAACGTTATCAGTAAGTTGTACAGTTTTGTCATTAACAACAGGTTGGTTCGTTTTTGTGAAGAGAATGATTGTATTCCTGAGGCCCAAGCTGGCTTCCGTAAAGGATACAGTACTATAGACAACATTTTTTGCTTACAGGCACTAGTGCAAAAGTATCTTAGCAAGCAGGGTGGCCGTTTTTACGTAGATTTTTCTAAAGCTTACGACAGTGTGCACAGGACAAAACTGTTGTATCTCTTGTTACGTAAAGGAGTTCATGGAAAGTTGCTTCAGACACTTGAGAGTATGTACAAACATGTAAAAGCTGCTGTAAGGGTTGGAACCAAAGTTACCGACTACTTTGATTGCATGTCAGGGGTGCGACAAGGTTGTGTGTTGAGCCCACTGCTGTTTTCTATCTTTCTTTCAGAATTTGAGACAGAAATATCATCGTGCGGTGCACGTGGCATTGATATTTTTGCAGACCCACTGGGTATTTTCCTTCTTATGTATGCTGATGATATAGCCATTGTCTCTGACTCTGTAGCAGATCTCCAAAAGAAAATTAATTGTTTAGAAAAATACTGTAAAAAATGGGGTCTCACTGTGAACATGGACAAGACAAAAGTGGTGGTCTTAAAAAATGGAGGTTTTGTGAAAAATTGTGAAAAATGGTTTTATGCTGACAAGCAGATTCAAGTCGAGTCCAGTTATACTTACCTTGGTGTGATATTTTCCTCTACTCTGAACTGGGCTAGATGTGTAGAAAACTTAGCTGGAAAAGCCAGGAGAGCAGTTGCAGGCATCAAAAGACTATACTTCAAATTACAAAACTTGCCAGCTGACACTGTTTTTCACATTTTTGATGTCAAGATTAAACCCATTGTGCTATACGGGTCAGAGGTCTGGGGTTTCCAGAGACATGATGTAATTGAGCAGGTTCATATAAAGGTTTGTAAAATGGTCCTTGGTGTTGGAAGAGATGTAAAAAAACAATATTGCGCTGGGTGAGTGTGGAAGATTCCCTATGTATATTGATGCCTATGTTCGAATGGTGAAGTACTGGTGCAGACTTCTTACCATGTCAGAAAACAGATACCCAAGACAGTGTTACACGATGTTATGTATGCATGATGCTTCAGGTAGATCGAACTGGGCTACGCAAATAAAGACTCTATTGTGTATGCACGGATTTGGGTATGTATGGGAAATGCAGTCAGTTGGAAACACTCCTCTGTTCATTCAGATATTCAAAGATCGGCTGATGGATTGTTTCCGACAGGACTGGCATGCATCCCTTACCTCAAACACAGAATACTGCCATTACCACCCAGAAATACTTAGAGCCAGTTACATAGGGCAGCTGAACTCTTGTGAACTCAGGCGGGCAATATGTTTACTTAGATGTAACCGTTTACCTTTAAACGGAGTATCCAGATTTGGAAAACCCATCACTAATCCAGAATGTAATTCATGTGATTGGCATAAGGCTGAAGATTTGTGTCATTTTCTGTTCGAGTGTCCAAAATATGCCCCTTTACGTAAAAAGTACATTCCACTGTTTTACTACAGATTCCCATCCGATCTTAAAGTTCAGCTGCTGTGTGGAAACCTACATGATAAACTGGTCTTTAAAGTTGCTATGTATATTTCAGGTTGCCTTAAATTAAGGAATTAGAGGGATTTGCTTTGAACTTTTCTTGTTTTTGTTTATTTATGTGCGCTGATGTAATGCTATATGAGTGTGTTTTACAACCACCTTCCTGTATTTTCTGGTTGTAAATTGTATTTTGTGTTCATATGGGCCTGATGGCCTGCAAAAACTGAAATAAATTTATTATTATTATTATTATTATTATTATTATTATTACACACACACACACACACACACACACACACACACACACACACACACACACACACACACACACACACACACACATACATCGACGCGCTGCCATAAGAGCATGCGCGTATACAGTAGAATATCATGTATCTAGGAAAAGCGAACCTCACTTCACACAAATTCAAACACCTGGCACTCCACCATTTACAAGGCAGCTGTCTCCTTTGAGGACTCTCACAGAGCTAGCCTTAAGGACAAGCGGCTCAGGAGAAAAAACAGAGATGCCGCAGCTCAGAACCCTGGCCATACCTTCCCCTGCAGCCACTGCAGTCGAACCTGCCTGTCTCGGATTGGCCTCCGCAGCCACGAACAAGCCTGCAGACGTCGTGGGCAACTCCTATAAAATCTTCGTTCGCGAAGTCAAGCCAAGAGAGGAAAAGCGAACCTCACTTCACACAAATTATAGCAAGACTGAAGTTGTACCGTGAAATTCTAGTTTTGTCACTATTTTTCTCAAGTCTAGAAGGCAAAGTTGAACACATATCACGTAAAATATAAAATTACGTAAGAACTAAAATTACGTCATGACAAATGGCGTTATTGAAACCAATGACGCGTATGTTTTGTGGTCACTGACGCACTGGTAAATGTGCGAGGCTTTTTCAATAGGAGATATTTCAACATCAGAATCAGGTCAAAGACAACAGGCAGAGACCCTTGACAACACGGACAGCTCGCATGTAAAAGAGACTTTGTACGTTATGGCTCTCATACAGAGTTAGTTAGTTATTTGGGTTTAACGCCGAGCAGGCGACTAAGGCCAGGCTCTCATATAGAAGAGACTCTGTGGGTTATGGTTCATCCTATCTTGTTTGTACACTAGGGTACGATAAAGTAGAATGAACCTGCCTAACATGTCTTCTGTTTATTTAGCATATTGGACCGGCTGTCGACATACATTCAATATTCTGTTTAGTTTTTTTTTTTTTTTTTTTTTTTTTTTTTTTTTTTTTTTTTTAACAGGGAGCGCAGGCACGTCCTGAGAAAGTCCTGTTGCTGTCGAGACGTTAAGCAATGTACAACCAACCAACACACACGCACACACATACGGTGCTTCACTCTAAATGTACGTTCTACAGCGAGGGATGTGAAACTAGACATGATGTCATTTTTATCTTGTTACTTCACTGTCAGAG
Organism: Semisulcospira habei; assembly: GCA_036245525.1. Lineage (NCBI taxonomy): Eukaryota > Metazoa > Mollusca > Gastropoda > Semisulcospiridae > Semisulcospira > Semisulcospira habei. The sequence continues at coordinate 101,383,597 of BTPG01000005.1, read as the reverse complement.
TTTGAGGCCAGCTCGCCTATGACGTCATGTCCGTGCTATTGAAAGCACTCGAGCGCGTCCCACCATAAGAAGTCTCTATAAATAGAAAAGCCTTAAGGTGATAGCACTGTGATTTCAAATCCATGAAAATGCTTTAGGAACGACTTCTTTAAAGGGGCACAACTGAACTTTTTGAAGGCTTCAGTTCGCAAAAAGCTTTTACTGGGCTTCAGTATACATACCTACATAGACAGTGACCACCCTATTGTCCTACCAAATGCTTTCTTTCGTCCGTTCAAAGCGAAAAGAGGCCCACCGGAATCTTGTGACGACACCGTCAAAAGATTGCTTCTGATGGTAGCTGACCTCGTAACTATTCTATTCGACCTTAGGTCATCTGCATAATTATAACCAATCAGAGACAAGATGGCGGATGAACCAGCGAAGAAAAGAAAGTATCATCGACTCGCGCCGACAATGACAAACTCGGAATTGAAGAGAAGAAAGAGGAAGAGAGACAAGATACCCCTAAGTAGAACTGACATCGGACAAGGGAATATGGACATGTGGCAACGTGTCCCTTTCCTGTTAAATCAGCGAGTAATCTACGGTCTTTGTCGATCTTCCTATAGTTCCGCGAGCGCTAGTGATTTTTCAGAATTCATGATCTTCAGTAGAATTTATCTCTTACTGATTTCGCAAGATTTTAAACCTGTTTTATCATATAGTTACGAGCTAGTTATCACATTTTATACTGTACAGACTGCTCTGAAAACTACAATGTGTCAAAGCTGTACGGCATTGCTGGTCGTAAAGTGTGCCGCGGGCTCGCATTCACTCGATTCAGAGAGGTAGTGTTTCTGCTGCGATGGTGCATTATTTGTCGTTTCCAGTGATACTTTCAGTTACGTAGACTTCGATGTGTGAGATGTGAAATTGACTGTAGTGCAGAAAATGGGTATAAATACCAATGTTCTGTTTCAATAGCGGAACGGGCTGCGTGTTTCCGAGGGGTAAAGTATCAAAGGTCAAACTAGGCACCGTGGACTCAGGACGCAGGCTTTGCGAGTCAAATAAGCCACGCTCTCGGTCGGTGCACGACTACGCCGCAGCACAATCGTTACTAGTAAATACTAGCTCGAGCGGAACCCGCATCAGTTTGACAGCATAGCGAGTATGGAAGGTTTATTCTACTTTCTCGTGAAAATTTACGTCAAAGGGATGCCGGAAAACATCAGTACACGTGTACACTGACACGTGTGTACTCCACACCGATGACCTCGTGACCTGCAGTATTGCGATACACTGCCGATAGGCGGCCGGGTTCTGCCTTGTGACTGACGTATATTAATTCAAAACAAGGCCGATGCAGACGATAAATCATCGACTCGGGTACAAAAACAATACACCCTCCAAACGATAAATTTCGACATTTGGCATTGTACTTACACCATAAAGCTCTAAGACACAAAGGACCCATACACATCGGTCAGCAGTATCTGTTGCAGACAGTTCTGACTGTGTTGAGATGCTTGATCCTGGGGAAAATAACTTAAAGTTTCGTAGGGCGCAGCCTTTTACTCGATACAATGCCCATGCGCCCAAGCTCTTCTAACACTCGTTATTACGGTTGAAAGAACATAAAAATTGATTAGTATTTTTGTGTTTGGGCAAAAGAGTCTTTCCTGTCAGCGTCCTTTAAAGTGCGGGTTTGAAGGGTTACAAACAGCCACGGCGGTGGAAAGGGCAGCATTTTCTACACGGAACATTCAAACTGAGACTGACCTGCGCTCGCGGGTTTTGATTACACACCCTCGCACAAAATGTAGCCTCGTGCATTATATTTTGTTCTTTAAAAAAAAAATTCGGTCATTAGCACAAAGAACAACAAAACAACAACAACAACAACAACAACAACAAAAACAACAAAACAAAACAAAACAACAACAACAAAAAAAACCAACAACAACATACAAACAAACAAAAAACAACCATGCAGGGAATCAAAGGACATTTTGGGGGTGGGCGAGAGGTTCGAGACTCTCACCACTCGCCAAATATTTAACAACGGAAAAGGGGGGGGGGGGGGGGGGGGTGTTAAGGCGTGTGTCTGTGAAGACTCTCGACAAAATATCAAACGGGAAGGGGAGCTCCAAACTCCCCCAAAATGGACTTTCTTATATATTTTCTTTGGGGACGGGGGGGGGGGGGGGGGGGGGGGGGGGGCGGGGCGGAATGTTCCTAAAAGAAGAACGCATGTGAGCACAAAACAATACGGTAGACTTTGGGATAAAATCCTCATCTTGTTTGAAATGCATTAAAATATCGGAAAAAAATGTTGTATTTGTTACTTTAGGTTTCACTATATCTCTCAATATTTCGGCACGCAACGTCTATAGTTATTGTCTTGTGAATTAGACTCGTGTCAAATGCATGTCGATTAAACTGTTGCTCGATCATGACTCAAACTTTCACGCCTTGCAGTTTTTTTTTTGTTTGTTTTTTTTTTTGTTTGTTTTTTTACATTTCTGATGCGACTACTTGACCACTTGAAACAGAAGCCAGTGCTCATACCGCATCATCTGAAGAATCTGAGAAAGCATTTTCTAGTTTGATAAATTTCGGAAGTGATCAGCTTGAGCCATATCTTTTTTATACACTAGTGTTAAAAAAAGTATACACGTATACACGTCAACATTTAGGTCAACATTTTGCAATCACCTGAATACGTACACCACTGAAAAGCTCATTCAGTGTTCGTTATGGTGTTGTTAGTTTCATTTCCTTCCACTTCATTTTCTTTACGCTGTAGACCGCGAAAGGTGTCACCCAATAAATCAAAAGTTGCAAGGTTTAGTTTTCACATTGTGATACACCATCTGTTTGAGCGCATATCTCTTGTTTGCCGAGGAACTGCCTCAATCGGATTTCTGAGGCCGCGGCATTGTTGGAAACAAGATTCATTTTTCTACAAAAGCGGCGAGTTTTATGTTTTTATGCCAAATGGTTTTGTTTTTGCAGCCTAGTTGAGCTGAGTTGATATACCTCGCCCTGCAGGGGGGTTAAATGTACACACGGCTAGTGTACACACGGTTTTTGTACACTACCCATTCTTGCCGATGTAATTGTGCACACGGTTTTTGTACACTACCCATTCGTGCCGAAGTGCATAACTTGATGTACACAGACGAAATGGGTACGGGTAGAAATGTGCAGTCTGTGATAGTTTCAAAATGGCTGCATTTTTGCAGTCACGTTTGTTTGATTTGATACCAGCGTAATTGTTCGTAGAATGTTTGTAGTCTGATCGCGAAGTAGTCACAGCATCGATGTTTTCAGTTTACGACACATCCGATTTTCACCTTTGACCACAGCTATTGCATTTCATTTGGCATGGAACTGATTCAGCAGTATTCTAAGTGAAGAAGACGCAGTCGGAACTTAGACGTTTCCAGCTGGAGGCCGTGCCCGCTTAATTTCTTTCACGAAAACTTGGCTGAAGTAGAAAGCGATCGCTGATCATCGGTTATCAGTGGACAGTGCGGCAAGGGAGGTCAGAAGGGCTGTGCTTGGCTTCCCGTCGTCTGCACGATGCTCAGCAATCGCTCGGTGTCACAACATGTGAATAAAAAACTTGCTTCATAATGGACAGTGTGTGTGTGTGTGCGTGTGTGTGTGTATGTGTGTGTGTGTGTGTGTGTGTGTGTGTGTGTGTGTGTGTGTGTGTGTGTGTGTGTGTGTGTGTGTGTGTGTGTGTTTTCAGTTTCTGCAAATTTTAAATCGCAGTCCAGTCAGGTTCTCAGTGCTAACTACTCTTTGTTTTAGTCATCAGCAAATTTAGGGAGCTTGTCTCCGATAATCTTGTTTCAGTTCTATATTTAAAGGTCTGCTCCTCTAATAAATGTAATCTCTGACAAGCACAACAAAAAAGGGCCCACAATTCATTTCACTGACAGATGCCAAGGTGAACCAATTGCCATATATTACAGCATATTCTGAAGTCTGCTACTATTGAAAAGAAACTGCTTGTTTGAGTGCTGCGGCACATGTGCTTTCGATCTTTCAGGAGTATATATGAGTGATGTGTGTGCGTGCGTGTGTGTGTGTGTGTGTGTGTGTGTGTGTGTGTGTGTGTGTGTGTGTGTGTGTGTGTGTGTGTGTGTATGATTGTAGTTGCCAAATCCACAATATGTTTTAGTATTATCTTAGTTTAAGTCAGTATGTCTTGCTTGTGTGTTTTATGTTTTTGTGAGCTATTCCCCCCCCCCCCCCCAATTTTATGCTCTAATTGGTTGCAACTTGTTAGGAGACTCATTATCTCATACATACACATTTACAGATATCCCAGGATTTAGTTCTTCAAACAAGTCCAGCTCTTCTACCATTACAGTAAAATCTATACCACTGAAGTTTAGTTCATTTACAAATTTGGTGTAGTTAGATACACGATCAGGTTTTGTTTTTAGAAAGTGTAGTTTAGCAAGCACACACCACATGAAACAGAAATTATCTTTGTTCTGAATATTGACGACAGCCCTTTTGTTTGGAACCTCAGTTGGCAGTGGCAACCATGATTTGCCTAATATAGGATGATACCTTGACTGCCTCAGTTGTAGTTCATGTAAATATCCTTCATGCCAACCAGACCCCTTCATTCTAGCTCTGTCAATTGCTTCTAAGAAGTCAGGCAACAGTCTGTCTCTAAACACGTTTTCCAATTCCCTTCTTGCATTAACTGTGTGTCGTCTTGTTGATATATATGATGCAATCACTTCACCATCTACTCTGTTAAATTCTATTTTAGCAACAACCTGAATCTTTACACTACCTGAAAGAAGATTATCTTGTTTGACAGAAAAAGATCTTTCTATCGATTCATAAACATTGTAACTATTGGATACAGGCAAGTCTGTTGTGTGAAACACATTTGGTAAGCTTTGCGAGCTTGGAGGGCTTTGAGCATTGTCCAACATTATTTGTCTGACAAATAATAAATAGAAAAAAATTACTGCTGGCGCACTTTGTGTAGTACCACTTTATTGACTGTAACACCTACAAAATAAACATTTAGTTTTTTTAGTTGTTGGTGTATGTGTTCGCACACTGGTTGAAACCAGCCCTGGTGGTTATCATCAACTTTAAAGGAACATGTCTTAAAATCACCAGCAATGTACTTTACAAATGGTTTTTCATCAATATATACCAAAGTCACATTATATGACACATATATCACCACTGGTAACGCTATTGGTGTTATAGGAAGCACAAATGGCTGTTTGTAATGTGTTCTTATCTCTTCAAAGTGCTGGATATATCTAAAGTAGTCTGTAACATCAACTGCTTGTGCTTGTCCGTCCATCATTTTTATGACCAAAACAAAAGTATAAATTAATTTACTAAACCATATCCTGTGGGCTGATCAGTCTTTAAGATAAGCTTTAGATGCTTAGTCAATTTCAGTTTGTTTTCCACAATGTCTCATTCAAGTATGTTGGGGATGACATCGTTTTCTCTGAGACAGTCTTCAAAGCTGTCACGATCCTTACAGTAAACAAACAGATAAACTTTAGTTGCTCTCGAAAATCTTTCAATACGGCATTATATTTTTGAGTGATAATCCATACACTGATGTTTGCTTGACTGCCACTGAAGGCTCTAATTGGTTGGAACTTGTTAGGAGACTCATTATCACATAAATACACATTCACAGATATCCCATGATTTAGTTCTTCAAACAAATCCAGCTCTTCTACCTTTACAGTAAAATCTATACCACTGAAGTTTAGTTCATTTACAAATTTGGTGTAGTTAGATACATGATCAGGTTTTGTTTTTAGAAAGTATAGTTTAGCAAGCACACACCACATGAAACAGAAATTATCTTGTTCTGAATATTGACGACAGCCCTTTTGTTTGGAACCTCAGTTGGCAGTGGCAACCATGATTTGCCTAATATAGGATGATACCTTGACTGCCTCAGTTGTAGTTCATGTAAAAATCCTTCATGCCAACCAGACTCCTTCATTCTAGCTCTGTCAATTGCTTCTAAGAAGTCAGGCAACAGTCTGTCTCTAAACACGTTTTCCCATTCCCTTCTTGCATTAACTGTGTGTTGTCTTGTTGATATAATATATGATGCAATCACTTCACCATCTACTCTGTTAAATTCTATTTTAGCAACAACCTGAATCTTTACACTACCAGAAAGAAGATTATCTTGTATGACAGAAAAAGATCTTTCTATCGATTCATAAACATTGTAACTATTGGATACAGGCAAGTCTGTTATGTGAAACACATTTGGTAAGCTTTGCGAGCTTGGAGGGCTTTGAGCATTGTCCAACATTTTTATTTGTCTGACAAATAATAAATAGAAAAAAATTACTGCTGGCGCACTTTGTGTAGTACCACTTTATTGACTGTAACACCTACAAAATAAACATTTATTTTTTTTAGTTGTTGGTGTATGTGTTCGCACACTGATTGAAACCAGCCCTGGTGGTTATCATCAACTTTAAAGGAACATGTCTTAAAATCACCAGCAATGTACTCTACAAATGGTTTTTCATCAATATATTCCAAAGTCACATTATAAGACACATATATCACTTTTGGTAACACTATTGGTGTTATAGGAAGCACAAATGATTGTTTGTAATGTGTTCTTATCTCTTCAAAGTGCTGGATATATCTAAAGTAGTCTGTAACATCAACTGCTTGCGCTTGTCCGTCCATCATTTTTATGACCAAAACAAAAGTATAAATTAATTTACTAATCCATACCCTGTGGGCTGATCAGTCTTTAAGATAAACTTTAGATGCTTAGTCCATTTCAGTTTGTTTTCCACAATGTCTCGTTCAAGTTTGTTGGGGATGACATCGTTTTCTCTGAGACAGTCTTCAAAACTGTCACGATCCTTACAGTAAACAAACAGATAAACTTTAGTTGCTCTCAAAAATCTTTCAATACAGCATTATATTTTTGAGTGAGAATCCATACACTGATGTTTGCTTGTCTGCCACTGAAGGCAAGTTCTGCTAGTGTGTTTGTCTTCTTGACAATGTCTTTTTCTGCTGAGCAGTCATCTACAATAAACAAAGTTGGCTGTCCTTCAAATTGCTTGTAAAAATACTGCAGGTAGTCATTCAGTTTTTTCTCAGGGTCGACTAAATAAATGTTGTTGTCAGTCCAAATAAATAAACGGTTGTGATAAGATTTGTTGTATTTGATCCTAGGACAGAATATCACAATGTTTTCAAAATGGTGGATGTATCTTGTTTGTAAGAGATCAAGAACAAATTCAGTTTTTCCACAACCTGTGGCACCACAAAACAAACCACAGTGTGGGTCGAGTGTCATCAAGTTCATTTTAATACTAATTATAATTTTAATACACATGACCACTTAGCCTGCTTTCTTGAATATTCAGTTCAGCATCATAAATCAGATACAAATATACATTTATTGCTTCAGCATTTTCAGTCTTTTTTTGTATCTGAATTGTAATTCCGTCACTCCCATTTTCGACAGTATGACCTGACCCAAGTAGGTAGTCATCGTCTGTACTACGCAGGTCTAACCAATGTGCATATTTATTCGTTAGGTATTGACTGATTCTTACGTCATACAGATGTAGATCTTTGCATACCATGTTTGCTGGTTTTACTCTAAGCCTTACACCTGACCATTTTACAATATCATGATTGTGTTGATAAGGTAACATGCCTTTTGATTAAGACAGCCTTCGATTGTACAAGATAAATGTGTAATCTTTGGATTATAGAATTTTTCTGAATCCCTTTTGTATGGACTTCCTGGTTCAACAAACAACATAACATTCAGTAACCTAGCAGGCGTGTTTAAGTTGATATTCCACATTGGATCGCTTTTGTCTTTATGCATCAAACTGTGTCTTATCACACCATCATAATAAATTGGAAGTCTTGAATGGTACTGATTTTGAATGAGTCTGGCTAGTTCAGGGTGTGTGACAATTTCATATTCCAAAGAGATGTTAGAGATCTTATATGTTGCATTGCGATCCATTGATTTTATAACTTTTGAGTAGTCATTGAAGGTTAGTTCAAAGCTTAGACGGTCATTCAGTTCTCCTTGGTAATACAGCAAATGTGCTGTGCGGATTTCAAATTCAAGTGGAATGTAAAATCTGGTTCCATAAATATGTTTCTGCCAATATAACATCCTTGACTACTGTTGTTGATTTCTCTCTTGCATCGATTCTGAGTTTGGCAATGTTAACAGCCTGTATGCCTATATGGTCTTCTCGTTCTTCTCAAGTGAGCCAAATGTCTTTGTAGCAGTAAAACACATCAGCATCATTCAGACTAAACACTTCCTGACCTTCAAGTTTTACTTTAATAGTTCTAACAATTGCTCTGCCAAGACTGTTAACTAATGTTCTGTTTTATCAGATTCTGATAAAAGTTCAATATTAAAAGCAAGGCGTGCAGTACCAGGAACAATAACATCACTGGGACCTAGGTTTGGAAACTTGCCAGTAAGAGTTTGGTTTTGGTCTAAAGTACTAGGATTGTTTGTGATGACAATTGATTGCCTAACGCCCTTAACACCAAGAGATTCATGTAGTTTTCTGTACGGGTCTAACTTCGATCCATAGGATGATGCCATTTTATTATGCAAAAATAAAAAAAATTAATTAATAAAAACAATGGCAGCGGGAGGATTTGGTCATGATGATTTTGAAATGGATGACATGCATGACTATGATACTAGTGCAACAGATATGACTGAAATGGTAAATACTTCTAGTATGTATCACAAACTGTTAAAAGATAAAGTAAACTCATTATATGATAGTGTTGGTGCCCAAGGTACCTTGGTATTGGGTGGTCCTCCGGTCCTTTGGCACCACTAGGTTAGCGCTCTTCATGACGTGCAAACAAGGTTGCCAACAGGACAAGAAATTGAAATGGCAGCAGTAACAAGCCTGCTGGAAATAGCAAACAAAGTAATACAAGAAACCTCATTTACAGAAGGACAAATAAATGAGGCTATGAAAACAATAGGTGACTCTCCTTTGACAATGCAGGAAATTATGGGCTTGGATAATACACTGCAGACGATAAGAGGTGAGCTGGTGAATAATGTCGCCAAACTAGGTGAGATTGATAAACGCATAGAAATGGAAAAAAAACAAAAACAAAAAAAAACCTAGATAAAGCAGAGATTAATAATGTGGGGCTACCACCCCACCCCTCCAATAATCGATCATTTTATTTAATCTTCTCAGTAATTATACAAGCCCATGCCAACCAAGACAGTCAATGCCTCTATTACCTAGCCATTTTAGTTCCACCCCAGAAATCATTCAAAGCAACGATTTCTGATCAGCTGCCAACCCGTGATTATTAAGGCAGATCCCCCACCACACCTAAATTATTAATGCTGTCATTGACTTCTTAAAACAAAGGCTAATTATTCAATTGACATTTACAGTTTTTACCTTTGTCAATGCAAACGAATTGACGATCAGCTGTTTTCGGGAAATGACTACTTGCGTAATTGTGGAAATTCCCGTTAGGTATAATTGTCACATCACAACACCCCACCCAAAAGTAAGTGACGTCAATGTTGCCAATAACAACGCCACATGTCAACTCGTGAACTAGTCTCGTGACAAGTATTGCACTGTTGAGACATTCCTAGGGCGTGAAGACAAACATTCTAGTTCTTTCCATTATTGGAGTGTTGGAGTGCGCTTGTGTTTTCAGAGTGACGGACACTAACTTATCCGGTGATAGCACTAAATTTTGTAAAATATACTACATTGTGATTGGTAAGTGATTGTTAATTGAATGCTGACTAACATAAGTTGCAAATGACTGGTAGTTTGACGGTAATTTGTCTATTAAACTTGTAATATTTAGAAACAAGAAAAGGTTTTACAATTAGTCTACAGTGCGCTAGTGTTAACCAGATCGGTTTAGTTTAATTTGCCCAGACTACGCTGACTAACATTCACTCATTATAAAAATGAATTGGACTCAGGAAGAGGTGTTGATCTTACAATCACATGGTGAATACCATGAAAAAATGGCTACTTTCATTCATTCTGTTTTGACTAAAGCTCCGGAATTTTGGTTAAAAAAACCGGAAAAACCGGTGGGAAATTTGGCTGATATACTAAACACTAGTTCGAAGAAACAAAAGGCTAGTAAAGAACCAAAAGAACTTGATTTGTTTTTAAAACAAAATCTTTTTGTTGACAAAAAGTTGAGTGTCTTAAAGTAGATGAGTGTGATTTGTCTACATTTAATTTAGATAACTTAAAAAAAAGTTAGAGGACGGCTACAAAATACTTCGACGTAATGAAGAAAAAAGCATGTCAGCTTTTATCTACTATGGAGAGTGGCTCATTGAAGGATTCAAAATTCACAAACGACAAAAGATTCGAAAAGAAACTAAACTGAACTGGAAAGATTGGCTAAAACTACACGTCAGAATTTCAGAGTCTTATTATCGTCAGTTACGTGATTTAGCCAAGCTGTTACGCAGGTATCCAAATTTCATTTTCTGGCACTGCCTTTTCGGAAGGTGTATGGTTTGCGGAAGCAAATTGAAGAAATGTTAAAAGTACCTGAAATAGCCGATTTTTGGAAAACACCTAACGCTGGTCCGTGACCTTGTTTGTTTGTTTGTACAAAGGTTCAAATGCATCTTAACGACCCTGTTTGAATCACGTCTGAGACATTTTATCACTTTCGTTTTGTTAACTGACTTAAGTCCATGTGATCTATCACCGAGCAGGCCGCACTAACAAGGAAAATGAAAACGTGAAACTATAAGTCCGTGAGAGTGATATATCACCAATCAGGCCGCAAACAAGAAAAATAAAAACATGTAACTGTAAATGTAAGTCTGAGTAAAATATCACTGAGGAGATCACAAACATTACAAATGAAAAAGTGTGACTGTAATTTCATATGTGATCTATTACCTAGTAGATATTAGAGTGAGAAATCACAGAACATACCACAAAAGGCTGTACGTCTGAGAGTGAGAAATCACAGAACATACCACAAAAAGGCTGTAAGTCTGAGAGTGAGAAAATCATTGGACATGTTACACGAAAAGTGGCTTTAAGACTGAGAGTGAGAAAATCAACGGGCAGGTCATAAATGGATGGAGTGAGATTTTGTCTGATGTGTGTCAAATACCAATCAGCAAGTCGCATCAGAAGCTCATGTTTGTATGTTTGTTTGTTTGTCTCATCCTAAATGTTATGGACCAAGTGTGAGGTGTTTTCACCACTCATGTAAGTGAAACTGACTTTACATAGGTGTTAATAAGGAGTCTGACATGTTAAGGTCTGCGGTAAGCCCATCTACAGAACACGTTAAATCTGTTGAGTAACGGTAGGTATGTAGAGCAGCCAAAAACAGAGACAGAACACAGAGTTAAATGACTCTTAATACAAAGTATTTAATATTCTGTTTACCCCCTGGCTGTTAACGCCGTCAGCGCGGTTTTTAAACTAGATTGTATGTAGCAAACACCGCTGGAGGTACGAATAGTGCGACTTAGCAGCCTGTAGAGCAACCAAAAACATAGACAGAACACAGAGTTAAATGACTCTTAATGCAAAGTATTTAATATTTTGTTTACCCCCTGGCCGTTAACGCCGTCAGCGCGGTTTCTAAGCTAGATTGTATGTAGCAAACACCGCTGGTGAGTGTATGTAGCAAACACCGCTGCAGACAGTGTCATTTGAGTACAGTGAGGAGACCAATACGTCACTAGCTGCAATGCGGAAGTTGCCGATCTACTCATATTTTATATTTAGCAGCCTGTAGCAAGCAAAAACAGAGACAGAACATAGAGTTAAATGACTCTTAATACAAAGTATTTAATATTCTGTTTACACCCTGGCCGTTAACGCCGTCAGCGCGGTTTTTAACGTAAACAATGACATAGGGCCTTAGTAACGTGACGAAGTGCACAGTGCCAATTTGAGTACACAGTCACCGTGTCTATATCGTGTCATACAACTGAAATGTGGTGAAGTTTTCTGCGGACTGGAGTCTACAATATTCAAGCATGCTGAATAAAGATTTTGTGTCTGTCTGTCTGTGTGTGAGTGCTTGTGTTTGTAGGTATGTGTGAGTGCGTGTATGTGTGAGTGCATGCGTGTATGCGTCTGTGTGTGTGTATGCGTGTGTCTGTCAGTGTGTGAGTGTTTGTGTGTGTGTGAGTGCATGCGTGTATGTATCTATGTGTGTGAGTGTTTGTGTGTATGAGTATGTTTGTCTGTCAGTGTGTGAGTGCATGTATGTATGCGTGTGAGTGTTTGTGTGTATGAGTGTGTTTGTCTGTCAGTGTGTGAGTGCATGTATGTATGCATGTGAGTGTTTGTGTGTGTGTGCATGCGAGTATGTATGCGTATGTATGTATGTATGCGTGTGTATATGTGCATGTATGTGTGTGTGTGAGTGCATGCATGTATGCGTATGTATGTATGTGTATGCGTGTTTGTATATGTGTTAGTGTTTGTGTGTGTGTATGTGTGTGTATATGTGTATGTATGTGTGTATGTGTCTGTGCGTGTATTTATGCACATATATATATATATATATATATATATATATATATATATATATATATATATATATATATATATATATATATATATATATATATAATATATATATATATATATATATATATATATATATATATATATATATATATATATAGTGTTAGAGATATGATAAAGGATATTTCAAGAACACTTATACCATTGACTCTATGTCAATACCCCAAAACACAGTTATTTAATAATAACCACACACACACACACACACACACACACACAAAACATTCTTATATACACTTGATACAAATTTAAGTTACCTACAGATACTTGATAACAAATTTCCAAAGTCACCTATAACTGCCAAATAACTTTACAGGTAACTTTTAGTTCCTAATAAATTAGTTGGCACAAATTCTTATGAGTGACTTAAAATAAGAATTTATAACAACTTGTAAGTATTTGACCTAAGTCAACAACATACTTGGTCAGATTTCCCAACTTACAAGGACAACAAAAAACTTTTTTTTCTCTCAGTAAAAGTCTGGTGGTGGAGCTGATGGCGTCAAATGGGCAGGCGTGAAAGGCATGACATCTTTTTGCGAAGAGTATGACAAATTTAATGAACAATTGATCTTTACTTGCCTAAAAGTCCTTGAACCTTTTTCATAGTTTCTTCTATGCCTATCTTTTTTCCTTCCTCTAAAAAAGATTTCTTTAGCTCTTCAACATTCACAGGTTGACTACTCATCTTATTCTGTATTTCAGATTTCTGTTGTTTGTAATTGGCAAATCATCCTGGACTCTCTTAAATTCATGATCATCAATTTTATTAGCTTCCAAATATTTACTGATAATAAGTTTCATACTGCTCAGCTTAGCTCCAGCAAGCATACTCAAGGCTTCATGCTTCTGCAACTTTGTATGAAATCTTTTGTTAAGGGCTTCCATACCAAAGCATGCCAGGCTTGTGGCAAGGCCAACACCTTCAAGAGCAATTCCTATGACACTTCCCACTCCCGTAGCAAACAGAGCTAAACCAGTGACAGATAATCCAGTTGAAACCACACCAACGGCCATTGATGCGTTGTGCACCGGGAGTATTTTGCTTGTTCTCCTTCCAAATACTTCAACGCTTCTGTAATATTCATTAAACGGAATGAGTCTGCCTGTAATGATATATCTGGAACAATAGGATCAAGCGGCTCAGGTGGTATTTGCGGATACAGTGGTGGCATTTTTTATGGCAAATATTTTTTTACATATTTAATCTTCTAATTTATTTTGCAACTCTTCAAAGGTATACAATTTGCTAGCGTAATAAAATGAAACAAGATCTATGTGTTCCAGGTTTATGAAACTTAGACGAACTAGAGTTGTTTTATCAATCACTACCTTAACAGCAGGGACACTACTCGAAACTTCAAAATCTGTATTGATTTTTCTAATAGCAATAACAACCTTTGTTGACTCTGCTACTGAGCTATCCCATGTAAGTTTGATTCCCTGTGCGATATCTGCTTCTTTCACAGCATCCAAAGATCTCATGAGAATTTCAAAAACTATTGTCGCTTCTCTATCTATGGTAAAATTTGCTGGTATGAACGAAATAGAAGTATCTGTTCTACCCTTTCTATTTGTAAGAAAATACCTTCGTTTTTCATACTCTTGAAGTTTTAGTTTTTCTCTGCTATTGATTTATGCGAAATAGCTTGGCACAAGACTTACAAACATTGGCTCAGAGTTAACAACTTTTCTAAATACTAAGGCTACTTCATCAGTATAATATACATAAGGACTAATAAATACAAACTTTTCGTCCCATACAATTGGAATAGGTGCAAGCGGAAAAGGGGTAGGAATAATTACCCACTTATTACCCACATGTTTTAAGCTGTAGAGCACATTATTTACAGGAGTAGGAACAGTAACATCACGAAGTTAACTAAGTTTAGGAAACTGTCTCTCAGCGCCATCTTTTACATCATCAATTACCTTTCGTTTGTACAATCCAACGGAAACAAGTTCAAGGCCATACACCTCCCCTACCTCACCTTCTTTATCAAAATCTTGCACGTCAGCCAAATCTTTCAACTCTATTGACAGACATGCAACTGGAATAATTCTCGGCTTTGAACCAAGACAGCTCATTTTTATAAAACAAAAATAAAATTTATTTCACTTCCAACACTACAGTAAAATCATGCATCTGAACTGGTTTACCATCCTGATTAGTTACAGATAAACACAGTGATTCAAAGAAATTGGAACCTAATTTTTTAAACTGCAAATTAGGAAATCTAGCAACCACACTTTCACAATATGGGGCAGCTCCAGTCGGCAAGCATCTTAACAAAGTTGAAGGCTTTCCATTGTGTACATTTTCAGTCGTGTTCAGTTCTTTTAAATAAACATTTAGCAATGTGTGTACTGACAAATGAACAGGGTATCTTCCATTTATTTGATCTCCAACTGTCGTAGGTAACCAACCCTCAATATTATCACTTCCAAAACCAAATGCCCATTTCTCATCCCTAGAAGTTATATGTCTGCCTATTAAACCAAGTAAATATGCAAGTTCATGTGAAATTATAGGCTGACTACCTTCAGGAAATTCTAATGTAACACGTAAGTTAGCCGGATTTAAATTTGCTTTAATTTTAAATTTACGTTGAAACCAGTTAGCTAAAGTACAAAAGTCATAATACCCAGATGGTAAAAAGTGTGTATTAGTGCCCAAGCCACTATTACCAGTGATACTATAACTTACATGAAAACTTGTATCATCTGTTACATTAAACCACTTTACTGTGTAGAACATTTCATGGATAGCTACAGCTTTGTTACCATCACGATTATCGATTCCATTAGTTAACCACACTGGTTTGCTTGTGTCAATATTTGATAAGGTTATAAACATTTTTATTATCACATAAAAAAGAAGGATGGAATTTAAATCACCAACAATTGCCACTGTAAATGCATTTCAATTTAACGTGGATGCCAAATACAATGTCGCACCAACTTATGACCAGAAAATAATTCAGCTAAATGAGCTCGATATAGCTTTGTCCAAAGGAGATTTATTTCAAGTGAAAGTACCAAATCCATATGAGCATTACCTAAACCCTCCAATAACAGATGATGCAACTGCAAGAAAGTGGTCCTCAAGCCCACTACAGATGTTTCAAAACCAACTTAAATTTGCTATACTATGCTCAACTACAGGCTGTGGCATTTCTTTTACAGACCATTTGAATCACCCAAACAAGCTGATTAAGTCTGTCTATCATTTCCAAACGTATTACCAGCTTAGAAGAATACTGTCAGAACTCCATACCCCACTGCCCACTGAATCCAGTTTTAATCAGTTTAACAATCCCATGGATATGGAAGCATTTGAACGGATCTGTAATGAATTTAACATCAGTACAAAGTACACAAAAACTTGATGATCACAAAGGCATGGGTACATTGTATTATGCTATGAGTCACAGACAATACCCACATGATTACTGGCCTCCCTACTCTTCATTCGCATCAAAATCTGAAGTGTGGTTAGGCTCAATTGAACAGAAACAGTCTAATTCCTGGACCACATTTGTCTTAGATAAGAGTGACGGGTTTACTCAAGCAGGAGTCAAACGCATTAATGAGTCTATCAGAACGATTGTGTGGTGTATACTAGGAGCACAAGCTCAAACAAAATCAAACATTTTAAATGGTAGTGGGAAATTTGAAGCACAAAAACAGTTTCTTGCAAACCTTGAAGATTCAATTAACTCAGTTGTTGATCTCCCTTCAAGCATACAACACTACCAAGACGTTCACAGATATGCCAGATCTAAAGTTGACTTTGTAGTTGGCATCGGGCTATACATGTTACCATCAGACCTTCAACTTCAAATGGGGACAATAACAAATTATAATAATGAAATAATTGTTGCTGGGCGTGATCAAAAATTAGGACTCAATCAATCTGTAAACTTGAGCCCAACAACCACTCACCTACAACCATTAAAACCATTAATAATGCCAGTAACGCCAGTAACATCATCATCACATGTACAGACAGTAATGCCAGTAATGTCAGCCCCAGCATTGGCACCGACACCTGCACCGGCACCAGCACAGCCAGAAACCCCAGTAAACACACATGAGTCGGAGAGAACTGTATTGGTAATAGGCCTTACTGGATTAGGAATATTACTTCTTTACCTGTTTCATTAAATAACCCACTATTAACCCTCCTACTGTCACCAAAAAGACCCACACATGCTCCGCCATAAACCCTACTACCTTTGCTGTTGTACTGATCAGCCAACTGACAACACTCCTTATTATGCCAGGCAAAGCATCCATTGCTTTTACAGCCAATTTCTGAAGTAAGTCTGATATATGAGACAGCTGTTTTTTTTTTACCCACGACTGTAAATCTTTTGGGTCTGATGGAACTGGAGGAGCTGGAGGGGCAGGTGGAGCTGGACTGCTACCACCACCCGTTACAGCTAACACTACAGTACTGATAATAAATCCAAAAGCAGTAATTAAACTTGCAATAGTGATACCCTGCTCTCTGAAAAGTGTTTTCAATCTCTCAGCCAAAGTTGTGTCTTCATGAAGTATTTTCTGAATAGTTTCTTTAATCCTGTTGACCTGTGTTTTCAGTTTTTCTTTCCCAATTTCAACTACTTCTAGTCGCGCTGATCTTTCTATCTGCAAATCATTTAATCTGTGTTGTATTCTTTCTTTCATTTCTGTGTCATAATTCTCATCCTCAGCTTTAGCTAATTTTTCTTTTTCTCTTTCAATGTGATTATCAAGCTCCCCTAGTTTGGCTACATTATTCACAAGCTCACCTCTGATTGACTGCAGTGTTTTATCCAACCCCACTAACTCCCGCATTGTCAAAGGAGAGTCTTCTATTGTTTTCATAACCTCATTTATTTGCCCTTCTGCAAATGAAGTTTCTTGTATTCCTGTGTTTGCTAATTCTGGCAGTCTTGTTACTTCAGTCATTCCAATTTGTTGTCCAGTTGGCAACCTTGTTTGCATATCATGAAGAGCACTAGCACGACGAGGTGGTAACTGTTTATCTCCAATACCAAGTTGACGCAAGGCGCCAACACCACCTTCACCTTTGATTGTACTTAATGCTTTAAACTTTCCAGGGTCTCTTTTGTTAGTCAATTGTACTTTTCCTCTGTCAACAGTATTTAAATATAAATGGCCCTTGCCATCAAGTTCAAACTGATTAGGATCTATGTTGTCTGGGCAGTCACCAATATGATCATAAAACGAGTTCACTTTGCTTTCTAAAAGTTTGTGGCGTAAACTGAAAGTATTCCTTGTACCAGTCATATCTGTCATATCTGTTGCACTAGAATCATAGTCATTCATGTCATCCATTTCAAAATCTTCATGACCAAATCCTCCTGCTGCCATTGTTTTTATTAATTAATTTTTTTGATTTTTGCATAATAAAATGACACAGTCCTACGGATCAAAGTTAGACCCACACAGAAAACTATGTGAACCTCTTGGTGTTAAGGGCATTAGGCGATCAATTGTTATCACTAACAATCCTAGCACCATTGATCAAAACCAGACTCTTACTGTTAAGTTTCCAAACCTAGGCCCCAGTGATGTTATTGTTCCTGGAACTGCTCACCTTGCTTTTAATATTGAACTTTCATCAGGCACAGATGACGAAAGAACACTAGTTGGCAACCTAGGCAGAGCAATTATTAAAACTATTAAAGTTAAACTTGAAGGACAGGAAGTGTTTAGTCTTGATGATGCTGATGTATTCTACTGTTACAAAGATCTGTGGCTCACAAGTGAAGAACGAGAAGACCGTATTTATCAAGGCATACAGGCTGATAATGTTGCCAAACTCAGAATCAATGCAACAAATAAATCAACGACAGTAGTCAAGGACGTTATTGTGGCAGAAACATATGAACTTGATGACACTTGACCCACACTGTGGTTTGTTTTGCGGTGCCACAGGCTGTGGAAAAACTGAATTTGTTCTTAACCTCTTACAAACAAGATACATCTATCATTTCGAAAACATTGTGATATTTTGTCCAACAATCAAGCACAACAAAGCTTATCACAACCGTTCATTTATTTGGACTGATCATAACATTTACTTAGTCAACCCGGAGAAAAAACTGAATGACTACCTGCTGTATTTTTACAAGCAATTTGAAGGACAGTCAACTTTGTTTATTGTTGATGATTGATCTGCAGAGAAGGATATTGTTAAAAAGAGAAACACACTGGCAGAACTGGCCTTCAGTGGCAGACATGCAAACATTAGTGTATGGATTCTCACTCAGAAATATAATGCTGTACTTAAAGATTTTCGTGAGCAGTTAAAGTTTATCTGTTTGTTTTACTGTAAAGATCGTGACAGCTTTGAAGACTGTCTCAGAGAGAACGATGTTATACCAAATAAACATGAACGAGACTGTGTGAAAAATAAACTGAAATTGACTAAGCATCTAAAGCTTATTTTAAAGACAGATCAGCCCACAGGCTTTGGATTAGTGAATTAATTTAGCCTTATGGTTTGTCCTTAAAAAATGACAGACAGACAAACCATTGATATCACAGACCGCTTCAAATATGTTAAGTGCATTTTTGACTTTAAAACGCATGTTAAAAAGCCATTTGAGCTCGGTATAAAACTCTCAACACCAACACTGATAAGCATGGTATATAATGTGACTTTGGGGTATTCTGAATGTTTTCCATGTTATGAGTACGAGACTGTTGATCTTAGGACACATACCTTTAGGACCCCACCCGGGTCTGCCTTGGGGGACTTGGGTGGGGTTAGGTATTTTTTAGTTCCCAGGGTCACCCTGGTCAGCCCCACAGGGTGGGTTTTTCTCTCTATTCTGGGGCATGTGTTTCTGTCTACCCTTGGTCCATTCAACTGTATTTGCCTTTTTAAAACTCTCCCTACTGTCTGCACTGCCTGTAGCTCTTGATATTGGATGTGTGTTGCTAAATGGTCTTAGCTTTATTTAGGCCCCATGTTGTAGGTTTATTTAACGTATTTGACCGGCTGGCGACATACATTCAATTTTCTGTTTAGTTTTTTTTTTCACAAGCAGTGCAGGCACGTCCTGAGAAAGCCTTGTTGCTGTCGGGACGTTAAGCAATGTACAATCAAACAATCATACCTTTAGAGTTAAAGATGCTAACTGCGAGTAGTTTGAGGCACTGTGTGAACACATATTCAGACAACTATGTAAACTACATGATTATATTGAAGACGTTACAGTCAATAAAGTGGTATTACACCTACAGCGCAAGCAGTAATATTTTTTTTATTATTTTATCGGACAAATAAAAATGACACTCAACACAATTGATGTTACAGACTGCTTTAGTTATATCCAGCACTTTGATCAGTTAAGAACAGATTTCAAACAACCGGACATAACACCAGTATCAACACAGGAAATGATTTATGTGTCATATCAAATGGCTTTAGAAATATTTGAAGAGTTACCATTTGTAGAGTACATGCCTGTTGATTTTAAGACACATACCTTTGAAGTTGATGATCAGTGGTTTGAGACAGTGTGTGAACAAATATTCAGACAACTATGTGAACTGAATCTGTTTATTGTAGGTGTTACAATCAATAAAGTGGTATTACACAAGGTGTAATTTTTATTTATTATTTTGTCGGACAAATAAAAATGACGGACAATGCCCAAAGCTCGTCTGGCTTAAGAAACGTGCTTCACACAACAGACTTGCCTATATCAAACATTTACAGTGTCTATGACTCAATAGAAAGGTCTTTTTCTGTCATACAAGATAATCTTCTTTCAGGTAGTGTAAAGATTCAGATTGTTGCGAAAATAGAATTTACCAGGGTAGATGGTGAAGTGATTGTTTCATATATCTCAACAAGACAACACACAGTTAATTCGAGAAGAGAATTGGAAAAAGTGTTTAGAGAAAGACTGTTGCCTGACTTCCTTGAAGCAATCGACAGAGCAAAAATGCAGGGGTCTGGTTGGCATGAAGGTCGTGTACAGGAACTGCAACTAAAGCAGTCTAGGTATCATCCTATTTTAGGCAAATCATGGTTGCCACTGCCAACTGAGGTTGTAAATAAAAAGGCTGTAGTCAATATTCAGAACACTGATAATTTCTGTTTTATGTGGTGTGTTCTTGCCAAACTACACTTTGTAAAAACAAGACCTGAACGTGTATCTAACTATACCAAATTTGAAAACGAACTCAACTTCAGTGGCATAGATATTCCTGTTAAGGTAGAGGACATAGATTTGTTTGAAAAACTAAATCCTGTTATATCTGTAAATGTGTATGTATGGGATAATAAGTCTGAGAACAAGTTAGATCCAATTAGAGTATCACCACTTGCCCCCACATATGGTCAGCCAGAAGATAAGCATGTTGACCTTTTATTAATAAGTTCCAGTGATAACTTTCACTACACAATTATTAGGAGTATGTCACGTCTAATTCATGGGCATACAATAAAAAACACAAGTGTAAACAGGAATTTTGTAAAAAGTGTTTACAGAGGTTTTCCTCTATTGAAGTAGCACACAAACATGTTAGACATTGTAGGTCATCTGATGACATTCAAACAGTACTTAGGTATCCAGATCCTGGTAGCAAGGTTTATTAAAAAAACCATGGGAATCAGCAAAAGCTGCCGTTTGTAGTGTATGCTGATTTTGAATCACTGGTTGTACCGTATGAGGGTCTTGTTCCAGAGCTGGACAGACAAAAGTTAGATCCCCTGCCCCCGCCTATCAGGCACCCAATCGCCAGCCCACAGAGAAATACGCAGGTATAGAATAAGACGATCATTTCCATCCTCAAACGAATGGATCAGGTCTCTTATATAACCCATGTCTTTCTCCGGAACTTAGGAAGTGGGCAGGAGAAACATACATACACAAACATGAAGGTGCGCTACTATATGTGGTCGGGTAAATACCCTGATTTCCCACAGTAGATGCACAGAACATTACACAACAATGTAACGATACAAATTTGCCTCGAGATATAGATACTCACAAACCAGATAGGTGAGGCTAGCGCTGGCAGAATTGTATGCAAACCAAGGGGAATCACAGCGCTGGACAGACAACAGTTAGATCCCCTGCCCCCGCCTATCAGGCACCCAATCGCCAGCCCACAGAGAAATACGCAGGTATAGAATAAGACGATCATTTCCATCCTCAAACGAATGGATCAGGTCTCTTATATAACCCATATAGGCGGGGGCAGGGGATCTAACTGTTGTCTGTCCAGCGCTGTTATTCCCCTTGGTTTGCATACAATTCTGCCAGCGCTAGCCTCACCTATCTGGTTTGTGAGTATCTATAACTCGAGGCAAATTTGTATCGTTACATTGTTGTGTAATGTTCTGTGCATCTAATGTGGGAAATCAGGGTATTTACCCGACCACATATAGTAGCGCACCTTCATGTTTGTGTATGTATGTTTCTCCTGCCCACTTCCTAAGTTCCGGAGAAAGACATGGGTTATATAAGAGACCTGATCCATTCGTTTGAGGATGGAAATGATCGTCTTATTCTATACCTGCGTATTTCTATGTGGGCTGGCGATTGGGTGCCTGATAGGCGGGGGCAGGGGATCTAACTGTTGTCTGTCCAGCGCTGTGATTCCCCTTGGTTTGCATACAATTCTGCCAGCGCTAGCCTCACCTATCTGGTTTGTGAGTATCTATAACTCGAGGCAAATTTGTATCGTTACATTGTTGTGTAATGTTCTGTGCATCTACTGTGGGAAATCAGGGTATTTACCCGACCACATATAGTAGCGCACCTTCATGTTTGTGTATGTATGTTTCTCCTGCCCACTTCCTAAGTTCCGGAGAAAGACATGGGTTATATAAGAGACCTGATCCATTCGTTTGAGGATGGAAATGATCGTCTTATTCTATACCTGCGTATTTCTCTGTGGGCTGGCGATTGGGTGCCTGATAGGCGGGGGCAGGGGATCTAACTGTTGTCTGTCCAGCGCTGTGATTCCCCTTGGTTTGCATACAATTCTGCCAGCGCTAGCCTCACCTATCTGGTTTGTGAGTATCTATAACTCGAGGCAAATTTGTATCGTTACATTGTTGTGTAATGTTCTGTGCATCTACTGTGGGAAATCAGGGTATTTACCCGACCACATATAGTAGCGCACCTTCATGTTTGTGTATGTATGTTTCTCCTGCCCACTTCCTAAGTTCCGGAGAAAGACATGGGTTATATAAGAGACCTGATCCATTCGTTTGAGGATGGAAATGATCGTCTTATTCTATACCTGCGTATTTCTCTGTGGGCTGGCGATTGGGTGCCTGATAGGCGGGGGCAGGGGATCTAACTGTTGTCTGTCCAGCGCTGTGATTCCCCTTGGTTTGCATACAATTCTGCCAGCGCTAGCCTCACCTATCTGGTTTGTGAGTATCTATAACTCGAGGCAAATTTGTATCGTTACATTGTTGTGTAATGTTCTGTGCATCTACTGTGGGAAATCAGGGTATTTACCCGACCACATATAGTAGCGCACCTTCATGTTTGTGTATGTATGTTTCTCCTGCCCACTTCCTAAGTTCCGGAGAAAGACATGGGTTATATAAGAGACCTGATCCATTCGTTTGAGGATGGAAATGATCGTCTTATTCTATACCTGCGTATTTCTCTGTGGGCTGGCGATTGGGTGCCTGATAGGCGGGGGCAGGGGATCTAACTGTTGTCTGTCCAGCGCTGTGATTCCCCTTGGTTTGCATACAATTCTGCCAGCGCTAGCCTCACCTATCTGGTTTGTGAGTATCTATAACTCGAGGCAAATTTGTATCGTTACATTGTTGTGTAATGTTCTGTGCATCTACTGTGGGAAATCAGGGTATTTACCCGACCACATATAGTAGCGCACCTTCATGTTTGTGTATGTATGTTTCTCCTGCCCACTTCCTAAGTTCCGGAGAAAGACATGGGTTATATAAGAGACCTGATCCATTCGTTTGAGGATGGAAATGATCGTCTTATTCTATACCTGCGTATTTCTCTGTGGGCTGGCGATTGGGTGCCTGATAGGCGGGGGCAAGGGATCTAACTGTTGTCTGTCCAGCGCTGTGATTCCCCTTGGTTTGCATACAATTCTGCCAGCGCTAGCCTCACCTATCTGGTTTGTGAGTATCTTGTTCCAGAATCATTACCAAAGACTATAAAATTGAGTGACCAAGTGGTGTGTTCTTTCGGATATATTCTTGTTAGGTCTGACGGTCAGCATACAGAACCTGTTATTTACAGAGGTGAAAATGCAGCAGCTGAGTCTTTAACAGAAATGAGACAACTGTATAGTCAAGTAGTACAGTATTTGAAAAACTGTCAGATGCCTTTGTTGATGACAGAAGAAGACAAACTAAATTTTGATGCAGCAGTGATGTGTTGGATTTGTGAACAAGCCCTTGATGGTGATAAAGTTCGCGATCATGACCACATAACTGGACATAACAGAGGTGCTGCACATGGTGATTGCAACTTGAAACTAAAAATTGATCCCAAGGCATATAAGTTGCCTATCTTTTTCCACAATCTCAAGGGGTATGATTCACATATTATCATGCAGGCTGTGGACGAGTCTTACAAAAAAATTAGTTGCATTGCCCAGACAACTGAGAAATACTTGACTTTTAGGTTGGATAAATTAGCATTTTATGACTCTATGCAACATTTGTCTTTAGGGCTTGCTAGTCTGGCAGATGGACTGACATCGTTTCCAATAACAAGTAAATATTTTGAGCCAGACTTGATCAAGAAAGGAGTGTATCTGTACGAGTACATCAGTGACTGGGTTGTGTTTGAGGAAAGGAGACTGCCACCAAAAGAGAAATGTTATTCTACACTAAATGGTAAAGGTATTTCTGACTCTGATTATCAACATGCACTTGATGCGTGGGGTAAATTAGGGTGTGAAACGATTGGTGACTATCATGACCAGTACTTGAAAGCTGATGTTTGTTTGCTAGCAGACGTATTTAAAAGTTACCGTGAAAAGGGTTTGTTGCACTACAGTCTTGACCCTGCTTGCTACATAACTAGTCCTGGCATGACATGGGATGCATTTTTGAAATCCAACAAGATATTTATAGACCTGTTGTCTGATCGTACGATGGGTGAAATGGTGGAACGTGGTTTGAGGAGAGGTATTAGTATAGCCGCAAACAACTATGCCAAAGCCAACAACAAATATCTTGATGACTTTGACCCCTAAAGGCCAAGGTCATTCATTACTTACTTGGACGCTAATAACCTTTATGGATTTGCAATGTGTGAGTTATTGCCCTTGATAAACTTTTGTCTACATGATTTGTCACAGTGTGATATAACAAAATTAACAAACGAATTTATGAATTATGATCGGGATCACAAAAAGGGTTGGATCTTTGAAGTTGACCTGGAGTACCCACACCATCTACATGATTACCACAATGATTATCCATTAGCAGTTGAGAAAATGAGTATGACGGGGAAAAAAGAAGACACCAAACTTGTGCCAAATTTGAATGACAAATTTAATTGCGTTTGTCACTATCGATTGCTGCAGTTTTACATCAGGCATGGGTTAGTACTAAAGAAAGTTCACAGAGGTATTCAATTTGATCAGAGTGCTTTCATGAAAGATTACATAATGAAAAACACAACATTGCCTGCCAGAGACGGCAACACTGCATTTGACAAAGACTTCTTTAAGCTTATGAACAATGCTTGTTTTGGTAAGATGATGGAAAATCATCATCACCTCAAAGATGTGAGACTTGTCACAACTGAATTGGGTGCAATTAAACTTACAGGCAAGCCACAGTACACAGGGTACAAAGAGTTTCATTCATCATTGTATGCAGTGTCACTCAAAAAAAAAAAGATTGTAAAACTGGACAAGCCAGTATTCATTGGTATGGCAATTCTTGAATTGTCAAAACTGTTGATGCTTGAATTTTATTATGATTACTTCAAACCAAAGTATCCTGAGTGTCGTCTGTTATACACTGACACTGACTCTATGATTATTGACGTGCCTATTGAAGACTTTTATGAAGACATGAAAACAGAACTGCATATGTATGACACGTCTGATTACCCTAAGGATCACCCGCTGTTCAGCACACAAAACAAAAAAGTGCCTGGTAAGTTTAAAGATGAACTGAATGGTGTGCCAATATTTGAGTATGTTGGACTGAGGTCAAAAATGTATTCTATACTGCACCAAAAAGGCAGTCAGTCCAAAGCTAAAGGTATCAAAAAAACAGCAATAAAAAATAAAGACATCCGTCATGAACACTACAAGCAAGTATTAGATGGAGAACTGATGCCTGATTATCCAAGCAAGACACTGAAATCAAATAGACACAATATTGAAATGATCCAAACACATAAAAAGTCACTTGCAGTTGGAGACACAAAACGAGTGTTTCACACTAAGGAAAAGGCTTATGCACCTGGGCATTACAGGCTCAAGTTATCTGAAGAAATAGCCGGTGAATTGGTTGATGAGCTAATTGATGAATTAGTTGATGAAATGGTTAAAAATGTGTAACAGTGTCTGGGGGAATAATCTGTAATTCTTCTCTGACAAATGCCCTCTGAGGCGCAGGCTCATACAGATAATAAATCGATGCACTAGTGGAAGGAACTATTTTTTTTTATATTGTGGACAGATGTAGACCATATTGGATCAGTTGCCCTATGTCTAACATCATTCTTGGCCTCGCCAGGTTGATACAAATATCTTACCTGTTTTGTAAACAAGCTTGTGTCAGGCGCTTTTGTTTTTATTTCTGACCCTGACAGTATTGTTATCAATTTAATAGCATCAACAGGTTTAGGGTGGCCCTCATTATTCATTGCTTTTATCACAGACGGTAATCTCTTAACCCACTCAGTGTTACGTGCATCATGCATGAGTTCCTTAGAATACTGATAGCTGAAAAGTCTCTCCGATAATTGCTTGTTAAAGTTTTCAACAATAGCCTGTGATCTATGCACGCCCGGTATGCCTCGCCGCACTAGCACTCCATGCTTTGCAAATAACTGACTAACAGCGCCTTTAAATTCAGATCCATCATCGACTTGCACAAGCCTGGGAAATTTTAAAGGACCATGACTATATATTTTTGTTAAAGCAGTGGCCACTGTGGTAGCATTCTTGTCAGTTATGGGTTTGGCATCCTTGTACCTCGAAGCTATGTCAACAACAGTTAATGCATACTTGTATCGTTTCTTTCTTATTGTATCATGTGGCAAGAACAGAAGATCCATTTGATGGGTGTCATTAGGGATAGTGTTTACAAAATGAGGTCTTGTTATTTTTCTTGGAGCAGAAAGATATATTTGCCAAATAGCCTGTTTTTTGAGCCACTGTTTTATTTGGTCGAGTGTAACATCACTGCCCACAGCCACATGTAATTTTTCTATTGCAGTATTCCCTTTCCAATAGCCAATAGGGGAGTAATATATTTTTGATAGTTTAGCTCCGACGTCGATCATTTCTTCTAGCAATAAAAACTCCTGTAAAATATACAAATGTCATTCCTACTAGAACAAATATTATTTCTCCATTTCTTTGTTCTGGGCTTGGCTGGTAGTAGTCACTAAGTTTTGGTTGTGGGATGGTCATGACTTCGCCAGTAATAAGAAAATATTCTTTGATCGCGTCATCGACATTTGAAAATGTATGCTGTGCGTGACCTTCAAGCCTGAGTTTTTCTTTGATGAAATCAAGTTTCTATATTCTTTGCTTCTCATAATCTTGTTGAGCTTGTGCCAGTTTTTCAGATGCCTCATTGTGACGCTTCATTTCTTCTGCTGATTCCTCTCTACCCATTTTTGAAAAGAGATAGTTTGATCCACTAAATTCCAATGCATTAACAACTGCACCACCAATCATAATAGCTATTGTCAATCAATATGGCTTTTCGCTGCTTTGAGGGATCCCTACCGCCATACCTCTCATCCCTCCTCAACATCTATCAGCCCTTCCGTTCCCTTCGTTCCTGCTCTGAGAAGCGTTTCCATGTCCCCAGCTTTTCCTCTAAGCGGTTTGGTTGCCGGACATTCCAGTATCAAGCCCCTTTTGTCTGAAACTCACTTCCCCTACACCTCCGGAATGCTGAAAACATTGACGTCTTTAAGACCCAACTTAAAACCTACTTCTTTCAGCTTGCGTACCATTAATCCACAGATTGTGTGTGCGTGTGTGTGATGATGGTTTGGTCTGCATACATATGGTTTTGTTATGTGTGTTTTAGTTGTATGTGCGTGCGTAGATTAGAAGTGCATAGATTAGACTGTTTTAAAGGTAGTGAGATTCTGCATATACATTTTTTGTAACGCGCTTAGAGCCCACTGCTCCTGGGGATTCAGCACGATATAAATGCTCTTTATTATTATTATTATTATTGTTGCCATATTTTTTATTTACTTAGAAACATTTTCTGGAATAATTCCTTGCTTGACGAGAAAGTCTTTTGTAGCAATTGACGCTGTTACAACTGCAACTACCTTAGCACTGTCTTCGAAGTCTACTCTACTTAAGTCTGCTGATTTCATTTTGAGAAGACTTTTTCCCAGCATAGAATAAGCAACTGTTAGCCCGCTTATTACAGCAGAGTGATAGACAAGGTTCATTATGTTCTTTGTGTCACTCATTTTCTTATACCACAAAAATTGAAATAATAAATTTATTTACTGCATGTAAAATGGGTCCACGGCTTTGGGTGTTGCTGGTAATGTGGTGAATACTTCTTTTATTTTTGGAGTGCTTGATTTTTTGGACACTGTTTGAGTCTGTGGTTTGTATTTTTTGTATAATTGGTAACCTACATAACCAAATCCGAGAACAAATCCAGCAACTATATATTTTGTTGTTTCAGGTTTAGACTCAGTTGTTTGTCTCTCAATTTTTGGGGAGTGTGTGGGTGTTGGTTCTGATGGTAGTGACACCGGTGCTGTTGATGGTAGTTACATGAGCCTTTTCTGTTAATGCTTGAAGCTGTAATTTGTTTTGGTCTGTTATATTCAGCTAATCTTTTTCCAGCCTCTATTCGACCTGGACTTTTAGTCTTAGTCACCGTTTGAACTTGTGTCAAGACAGGACTCTGATGTGGAGTCATCTGGCTCTCGTCCATTTTCTTCTAATTTAAAATTTATTTTAGAAAAATCAATATGACTACTAGTAACAAGTAAGGTTACCACAGGTGCAAGGTAATTCCCAAACTTGTAAAACATAAGGCATGCTAATTTGCCTATTGAACTAGAAACTATGGGGTTGCTTTCTAGATCATGTGAAAGGCTGTCACTATCAACAGGTAGGAAGTGACTCACAGCTTTTGTGTATAGGCAGAGAAGAGATTAGCTCGTCAGTGGTGAGAGATTCTATGTCTTCTGTCATGTATTGTTTAGCAAGAAAAGCTTTTGATTTACCAGAAACAACAACAGAGAGAAGGCGTTGTTTTTTAGAGTCTAAATCTTTGTTCTCTACAGCACAGATATCGTTTAAAAGTAGCAATTCATCTTGATTCATTTTATAATGTAATATAATAATTTTGTTTAAAGAAGTCAATGACAGCATTAATTATTTAGGTGGGATGGGGGATCTGGCTTAATAATCACGGGTTGGCAGCTGATCCAAAATCGTTGCTTGAATGATTTCTGGGGTGGAACTAGTATGGCTAGGTAATAGAGGCATTGACTGTCTTGGTTGGCATGGGCTTGTATAATTACCGAGAAGATTAAATAAAATGATCGATTATTGGAGGGGTGGGGTGGTAGCCCCACATTATTAATCTCTAAAGCAGACAAGGAGAATTATGACACAAAAATAAAAGAAAGAATACAACACAGATTAAAAGATTTGCAGATAGAAAGATCGGCTAGAAGTAGTTGAAATTGGGAAAGAAAAACTCAAAACACAGGTCAACAGGATTAGAGAAACTATTCAAAAAATACTTCACGAAGACACAACTTTGACTGAGAGATTGAAAACACTTTTCAGAGAGCAGGGTATCACTATTGCAAGTTTAATTACTGCTCTTGGATTTATTATCAGTACTGTAGTGTTGGCTGTAACAGGGGGTGGTGGCTCAGCCCCGGCTCTGGCACCTCCAGCTCCACCATCAGACCCAAAAGATCTAATAATAATAATAATAATAATGAGTACTTGTATAGCGCCTAACCTCAGATTAGAGCTCTAGGCGCTTAACAAAAACTAATGTACAAAAAATAACTAATTACAAAAATGGAATTAACAAAAAGTACAAAAACAAAATACAACGCACTCTGTAAACAAGCTATGAAGTCACCATTCAAAAGTGCTACGCTCATGGACTCATACTGGCATTCACACACACACACACCCACACACACACTACTTCTATAAATAGATAGAGATGACTTTAACATGACAGGTGTGTGACAAAGTCATTTGTAGCTGACAGAAAACATATGGGTCTTTAGGGCACGCTTGAATGCCTCTCTCGAATCCACGTATCTCAGTTCGCGTGGGAGATCATTCCAAACAGTCTACAGTCTTTTGTAAAAAAAAACAACTTTCACACATATCAGACTTGCTTAAAAAATTGGCTATGATAGCAATGGATGCTTTGCTTGGCATAATAGGGAGTGTTGTCAGTACAGTACAGTACAGTACCGATCAGTACAGCAGCAAAAGTAGTCGGGTTTATGTCAGAGCATGTGTGGGTCTTTTTGATGACAGTTAATAGTGGGTTATTTAATGAAACAGGTAAAGAAGTAATATCCCTAATCCAGTAAGGCCTATTACTAAAGCAGTTTTCTCTGACTCATGTGTGTTTACCGGGGTTGGAGGGGCTGGTGTCCGGGTTAGTGGCTGTACAGGTGCTGGTGTCGATGTCAAGGTCAGGGTTGTTACTGACTGAACGGGTAATGGAGTTACTAGCTTTACTGGTTAATGGTTTTAGCGCAAGCGGTGCCTGTAGGTGTGTGGTTGTTAGGCTCAAGTTTACTGTTTGATTGAGACCTAATTTTTGATCATGCCGTGCAACAATTATTTCATTATTAAAATTTTTTATTGTCCCCATTGTAACATGTATAACCCAATGCCAAACTACAAAGTCAACTTTGGATCTGGCATATCTGAGAATGTCTTGATAGTGTTGTATGCTTGATGGGAGATCTACTGCTGAATTGAATTCCAGGTTTTCAAGAAATTGTTTTTATGCTTCAAATTTGCCACTCCCATTTCAGATATTTGATTTTGTTTGAGCTTGTGCTCCTAGTATACACCACGCATACGTTCTGATAGACTCATTAATGCATTTGACTCCTGCTTGTGTAAACCCTTCACTCCTGTCTAAAATAAATGTGGTCCAGGCATTAGACTGTTTTTGTTCTATTGAGCCTAACCACATTTCATATTTTGATGAGAATGATGAGTAGGGAGGCCAGTAATCTTGAGGGTATTGTCTGTGACTCATAGCGTAATACAATGTACCCATGCCATGGTGATCATCAAGTTTTTGACTAAAGTCATACTTTGTACTAATGTTAAATTCATTACAGATGCGGTCAAACGCTTTAATATCCATGGGGTTGTTATACCTGTTGAAACTGGATTCAGTGGGCAGTGGGGTATGGAGTTCTGACGGTATTCTTCTAAGCTTGTGGAAACGATAGACAGACCTAATCAGTTTGTTTAAGTGATTCAAGTGGTCTGTAAAAGAAACACCGCAGCCAGTAGTTGAACATGGTATAGCAAAGTTAAGCTGGTTTTGAAACATCTATAGTGTGCTTGAGAGCCACTTTCTTGCAGTTGAATCATCTGTTATTGGCGGGTTTATGTATTGGTCATACAGATTTGGAACCTTTACTTCAAATAAATCTCCTTCTGACACAGCTATATTGAGATGATTTAGTTGAATTATTTTCTGATCATAAGTAGGTGCGACATTGTACTTGGCATCTACATTAAATTGAAAAACATTTGTAGTAACAATTGTTGGTGATTTAAATTCCATCATGCTTTTTTATGGGATAATAAAAATGTTTATTACCTTAACAAATCTTGACACAAGCAAACCAGTATGGTTAACTAATGGG
Organism: Semisulcospira habei; assembly: GCA_036245525.1. Classification (NCBI taxonomy): domain Eukaryota; kingdom Metazoa; phylum Mollusca; class Gastropoda; family Semisulcospiridae; genus Semisulcospira; species Semisulcospira habei. The sequence goes on along the minus strand of BTPG01000005.1, from coordinate 101,351,889 downwards.
ATTGATAATCAAGATGGTAACAAGGTTGTAGCCATCCATGAAATTTTTTAAACTGTAAAGTGGTTTCATGTAACAATGAACCATGAATATTATGTAACTGGATCTATTGATAATATATTAGTAAAGAGTGATGATTTACAAGCTGGGTATTATGACTTTTGTACTTTTGCTAAATGGCTACAAAATAAATTTAAAATTAAAGCAACTTTAAATCCGGCTAACTTAATTGTTACATTGGAATTTCCAAAAGTTAGTGAGCTTTTATTATCAGGTAGACTTTTAAGATTACTTGGTTATTTAGGCGAAAAAAACAATATATTCAAATAAAGATTGGAAATTACATGATGATTATGATGAAAATAATCTGTTGATATCAAATAACCAAAAAATAACTGGACTGTATCCTGTTCATTTGGCAGTATTAAATGTTCATTTGAAAGAACTAAACACATCTGAAAGTGTACATAATGGAAAGCCTTCAACTTTGTTAAGATGCTTGCCAACTGAAACTGCCCCTTATTGTGAAAGTGTAGTTGTTAGATTTCCTAATTTGCAGTTTAAAAAATTAGGCTCCAGTTTCTACTAAAAAGTTTCCAGTTTCTAAAAAATGAGTACTGGTCCAAAACCGAACATTATACCAGTTGCCTGTCCGGTAACAGAGTTGAAAGATTTGGCTGATGTGCAGGATTTTGATAAAGAAGGTGAGGTTGGAGAAGTGTATGGTTTTGAACTTGATTCTTTTGGCATGTACAAGCGGAAAGTAATTGATGACATGAAAGGTGGCACCGAAAGGCCATTTCCTAAACTAGGTCACTGTGCTTACTCCTATTAGTCTTGCAAATAATGTGCCCTACATCTTAAAACATGTGGGTAATAAGTGAGTAGTTGCTCTTGCTCCTACGCCTGCAATGCTTGCGCCTGTAATTGACTGGGACATAAAGTTTGAATTTATTAGTCCTTATGTATATACTGATGATGAAGGTGCTTTAGTATTTAGAAAGGTTGTTAAATCTGGGCCATTGATTGTGAGCCTTGTTCCTAGCTTTGTTTCAGACAACAATAGCAGAGAAAATTTAAAGTGCAAGAGTATGAAAAACTAAGGTATCTTCTTACGCATAGAAAGGGCAGATTAGATACTTCTGTTGTGTTTATGCCAGCAAACTTTACCCTTATTGTGAAAGTGTAGTTGGTAGATTTCCTAATTTGCAGTTTAAAAAATAGGCTGCAGTTTTTTTGAATCACTGTGTTTATCTGTAACTAATCAGGATGGTAAACCATTTCTGATGCATGATTTTTGTGTTGTCTTAGAAGGAAAATAAATTTTATTTTTGCTCAATAAAAAATGAGCACTGGTCCAAAACTGAACATTATACCAGTTACCTGTCCGGTAACAGACTTGAAAGATTTGGCTGATGTGCAGGAGTTTGATAAAGAAGGTGAGGTTGGAGAAGTGTATGGTTTTGAACTTGATTCTTTTGGCATGTACAAGCGGAAAGTAATTGATGACATGAAAGATGGCACCGAAAGGCCATTTCCAAAACTAGGTCAGCTGCATGATGTCACTGTGCTTACTCCGCCTAGTGTTGCAAATAATGTGCCCTACATCTTAAAACATGTGGGTAAATAAGTGGGTAGTTACTCTTGCTCCTACGCCTGCAACGCTTGCACCTGTAATTGACTGGGACATAAAGTTTGAATTTATTAGTCCTTATGTATATACTGATGATGAAGGTGCCTTAGTATTTAGAAAAGTTGTTAACTCTGGGCCATTGATTGTGAGCCTTGTTCTGAGCTTTGCTTCAGACAACAATAGCAGAGAAAATTTAAGAAGTGCAAGAGTATGAAAAACGAAGGTATCTTTTTACGCATAGAAAGGGCAGATTAGATACTTCTGTTGTGTTTATGCCAGCAAACTTTGCCATAGCTAGAGAAGCGACAATAGTATTTGAAATTATCATGAGATCTGTGGATGCTGTCAAAGAAGCAGATGTCACACAGGGAATCAAACTTATGTGGGATGACTCAGTAGCAGAGTCAACAAAAGTCTTTATTGCTATCAGAAAAGGCACAGATGTAGATGTATCGAGTAGTAATCCAGCTGTTAAGGTGGTGGTCGATAAAACAACTATTGTTTAAGTTTTATAAACCTGGAACACATAGATCTTGTTTCTTTTTATTACGCCAGCAAATTGTATACTCTTGAAGAGTTGCAAAATGTAATCACTGATTAAATAAAAAAATAAATTGACATAAAAAATGGTAAACTTGTATCTGCAACTATCACCGACTGAGCTGATTGAACCCGATAAAACATTACAGGCAGACTCATTCTGATTAATAAATTTACAGACACGTTAAAGTATTTGGACCTCGCGCTGAGACCATATGGCGTTGAGGCGCGTCCCCTGGGTGGTGGATAGGGGGTCCCTATGAGAGGGGTGCACCGAATGAAATAAGGTGCCGTGAACCAACATGGTCTAAGGGAAGGTGACCCCGACAGAAAACCCCTGGTCCTCCTAGTAAGGGGGTTGGGCGTGGGGGTAGCTTCCCCACCCTGCAAAAAAGGAAATAGCTACAAAAACGCCGACGAAAAGACTAACAGTAATTCCTTTCCTGGAGGAGGAAGGTTCTTCTACCAGAAGACTTATGACGTCCTGTGGTGAAAGCCGGAAGTCTTCGGAAGCCACAGGACCGAGCCGCCTCTCTCTATCCAGGGATACAACCATGGGAACATGGAACGTCAAGACCATGTACCAGAACGGCAAGGCCGCCCAGATAGCAGCGGAAATGCAAAAGTACAACCTTTCCCTGCTAGGTATCAGTGAAGCCAGATGGACGCAGTCTGGCCAGAAAAGGCTGTTAAGTGGGGAGATGATTCTGTATTCAGGTCATGAAGAGGAGAATGCCCCCCATACAGAAGGTGTAGCATTCATGCTGTCACCAGTGGCACAGAGAGCGCTGATGGGCTGGGAACCTCTTGGGCCAAGAATTATCACAGCAGCCTTTAGAACCAAGAAAAAGCTCAAGCTGAACGTCATCCAGTGTTATGCGCCCACTAATGACAGTGACGAGGAAGAGAAACAAGAGTTCTACGACCGACTCCAGAGTGCCTTGGACAAATGTGCGGAGCGAGACATCACCATCGTCATGGGCGATTTTAATGCCAAAATAGGGGAGAACAACACCTGATACGAAGAGGTGATGGGGAGACAGGGACTAGGCTCGGAGATGAGCGAGAACGGGGAGAGGTTTGTAGACTTTTGTGCTCTATACCGACTTGTCATTGGAGGCAGCATCTTCCCACACAGAAGAATACACAAAGCAACTTGGGTCTCACCTGACCATACAACAGAGAACCAAATAGACCATATCTGCATTACCAAGAAATTTAGAAGATCCCTTCAAGATGTTCGAGTGAGGAGGGGAGCAGATGTCGCCTCTGACCACCATCTGCTTACCTTAAGAATGAAGCTCAAGCTAAAGAAAAGCCGCACAGAGACAACAAGAAGACAGCGCTATAATGTAGGCCTCCTGAGAGAAACTGGAGTTAGAGAAGAGTTCAAACTGGTGCTGTCCAACCGGTTTCAAGCGCTACAGGAGCTAGTAAATGAAAAGGAGGCAGTCACCACAGAGCAGCAGTGGAAGGCAGTTAGAGAGGCGCTGAACTCAACCTGCAAAGACACTGTAGGGTTCAGGAAACACCATCACAAGGACTGGCTGTCGGCACAGACCTTGAAGAAGATAGAAGTGAGGAAGCAGAAGAAAGCAGTTGTCAACAACAGTCGCACGAGAGCAGCCAAAGTAAGGGCACAGGGGGAATACTCGGAAGCCAACCGCGAGGTGAAGAGGAGTGTCAGGGCAGACAAGAGGGCCTACACAGACAGCCTGGCAGCAGAGGCAGAAAAGGCAGCAGGCAGCAGCAACATGAAACAGCTCTACGACATTACCAGAAGATTGTCAGGCAAGTATGGCCATACAGAAAGACCAGTAAAAGACAAAGAAGGCAAGCCTATTGCAGACAGAGCAGACCAACTCGACAGATGGGCCGGGTATTTTGAAGAGTTACTGAACAGACCTAGCCCACCCGACCCCCCCGACATCCAGCCGGCAGAGACCGACCTACCCATCAGCTGTGACAGACCCAGCCGGAAAGAGATCAGAAGAGCAGTGGCATTTTTGAAGAACAGCAAAGCAGCAGGCCCAGATGGCATCCCAGCGGAGTCTCTGAAAGCAGACCTAGAGACAACGGTGGAGATGCTGTACCCACTGTTTGAAAAGATCTGGGAAGAGGAGGTGATGCCGGCTGACTGGAAGGCGACCTCAGCAAGTGTTCCAACTACAGAGGAATCACCCTGCTGTCAGTACCAGGAAAGGTCTTCAACAGGATCATCCTGGAGAGAATGAAGAGCTCCGTTAACAGTCTCTGGAGTGGAGCTCCCCGCTGTACGTCAACTTTGTGGATTATGAGAAAGCATTTGACAGTGTGGACCAAGAGACTCTGTGGAAACTCCTACGACACTAAGGTGTACCCACAAAGCTTGTCCGCCTGATCAAGAGCAGCTACGATGGCATGACATGTCGCGTGATCCACGAAGGGCAGTTCACCAGGGAGCTCCAGGTCAGAACTGGTGTCAGGCAGGGGTGTCTGCTGTCTCCGTTCCTCTTCCTACTGGCCATAGACTGGGTCATGAAGATGACCACAGAGCACAGACGAAGTGGAATACAGTGGACACAGCTTGATGACCTCGATTTTGCAGACGACTTGGCATTACTGTCCCACACTCATCAACAAATGCAGGACAAGACCACGAGGCTTGCTGACATCTCGTCCCAAGTGGGCCTCACCATTCACAAACAGAAAACAAAGACAATGAGGCTGAACGCAACCAGGGAAGAACCAGTCTTGCTTGCTGGCACCCCGTTGGAGGAGGTGGAGTCCTTCACCTATCTCGGGAGCATCATAGACAAAAAAGGCGGCGCTGATGCAGATGTCAGAGCACGAATCGGTAAAGCCAGAGCAGCCTTTCTCCAGTTGAAAAAAGTGTGGCGTTCCAGAGAGCTGTCACAACACACCAAAGTCCGGATTTTCAACTCCAATGTAAAAGCAGTTCTCCTATATGGAGCAGAGACTTGGAGATTGACAAAAACCACAGTCAACAGAGTACAGACCTTCATGAACAGTTGCCTTCGAAGAATTTTGAAAATCCACTGGCCAGAGAAGATCAGCAACATCAGACTCTGGGAGAGAACAGAGCAGATAACAGCAGAGAATGAAATTGGGCGAAGAAGATGGGGATGGATCGGTCACAGTCTGAGAAAGCCAGCTTCCAGTATCACTAGGCAGGCATTGTCATGGAACCCCCAGGGAAAGAGGAAAAGAGGTAGGCCGAGAAACTCCTGGCGTCGAGATCTCCAAGCAGACATCAAGAGACTGGGAACCACTTGGAGTAGAATCGAAGGAGAAGCACAGGACAGGAGTTGCTGGAGGTCTCTTGTCGACGGCCTATACCCGGGTAGGTGTGACAAGCGTAAGTAAGTAAGTAAAGTATTTGGAAGGTTAAGAGGCGAAATACTCAAAGTGCAAAAGGCGTTATAGCACAGTTTTCAATTCTGTACAAAACAAATCAATGGCTGTGGGTGCGGTTTCAGCTGGATGTTCTGTAGGGGGTATAGCTCTGTTCGTCATGGGAATTGGTAGTATAATTGGAATTGCTATTGAAGGTGTTAGCGTTTCCACATGTCTAGCATGCTTTGGTTTGGAAGTCCTTAACAAAAGATTTTATAAGAAGTTGCAGAAACATGAAGCATTGTGTACGCTCACTGGTGCAAAGCTGAGTAGTATGAAACTTATTATCAGTAAATCGTTGGAGGACAATAAAATTGACGATGAAGAATTTAAGAGAGTGCAGGATGATTTGACCAATTACAAAAAACAAAAGTCTGAAATTCAGAATTAGATATGTAGTCAACCTGTGAATGTTGAAGAACTAAAGGCATCCTTTTTTAGAGGAAGGGAAGAAAATTGGGGTAAAAGAAAGAATGGAAAAAGTGCAAGGTCTTTTAAGCAAGTAAAGAAAAGTTTTGGGAATTGTTTATTAATTGTTTAGTAATTGTTTATTATTTCTGTCATACACTTCACAGAGAGATGTTGCACACTCACGCCTGTCTATTTAACCCCATAAGCTCCACCGCCAGACTGTTACTGATAAAAAAAAAAAAAAAATGTTGGTCCTTGTAACTTGACAAAATTGTCTGAGTATCTTGTTGACTTAAGTCAAAAACTTATAAGAACTTATGTTAAGACACTTATAAGAACTTGTTTTAAGTTACTTATAAAAACTTATGACAACTAACTTATAAGAAATTGTAAAGTAACTTTAAAGTTACTTGTCAGTTAAAGGTAATCTATTCATTTACTTTTCGCTGTTGAGATAGAGAGATAAACAATGAGAGAATACAAATCGAATAAAATTGATTATGCTGCATTGGTCAGGGTCATTTTATTTTGAAATCATCAGGGTGTTTTGAGATGGTGGGCCGGTGGCGGGTCAAAGAAATGTCATTGCCAAAATTTCCATAATTTTGAGATTGATTTTTTTAATATAAAAAATAATAAAAATTATTTATTTATTTATATTTTTTAAAAATTTGTATTCTCCTATTATTTATCACTCGACCGCAGCACTATTGCTATCAAGAATTAATGCTACTTTGAAACATGAAACTTATCCTAAAGTGGCCAAATGTGTTCTGTCATTGCCTTTGGGAGGATGATACTGTAGCAGACGAGACCTCTGCTATCGCTAGTTACTACCTGTGAGTCAGAGTTCAGTGGTTCAGTGCACTTGGTGCACTGTGTGCGAGTATTTTGCTGACTTAGCTAGTGGGTGTGTAGGCCATGGAACACAGTGCCGTTTTCATACTGTCCAGTCTCTTAGCCTTAGTCAGTCCTAGTCATCCCTTAATATTTCAATCCCCTAAAAAAACACTACCGCCTACCAGCTGCACATTTGCCATGCACAAAATACCAAAAATATCAGCACATTGACAGTCTCATTTCTTGGCTATGAACCTGATTCCTTACCAACCCCACACCCAAGCACAGCTGAAATCAGCGTGCCCTTCAAATCACTATGTCAAAGGCAACTCAACATAGGCCCGGCCACTGGATAAGCTCAGGATGGTATGAATCAAAGCACCAAACATGTCTCCTCTTATCTAACTACAAATTTCCAGCAAATTCCAACATTCAGCCCTACTACAAATTGTCAAACGAGGCAAAAGGTTATTTTTAAAAACACCGGTCCTTGCACTGCCTGAACTGCCCAAGTTGAATATGTAACATGAACTGTAGGGGACTACATGCGCGAAGTTCAGTGACGTAGTTTTTGGTTCCAGAGGCTGGGAGCCTATATAAAGCGGCCGATCCTCAGTCTAAGTAGGTTTTAGGATACATTAGGATGGCGCGGCGTAGGTCTTATCGGTAAGTGCATATAGGTGTTAGGCCTAGGAGCTAGGTTTGCTAGGAATCGTATCCTACGTTATATGTGTAAGACAGAAGCTATGTTTGCTAGGTATCGTATTCGAAGGTATAGGTGTTAGGCATAAGGTGTTTAAGGTTATTAGCACTTGCATTGGTTTGACTAACTTTGATATTTGTTCCGCAGAATTGGGAAAATTAGACTTAGAGGATATGGCTAAGCTAATTGCAATTGTCACAGCGTCAATTGCAACAAAAGACTTTCTCGTCAAGCAAGGAATTATGCCAGAAAATGTATCTATGTAATGAAAATTATGGCTACATTGGCTGTTATGATTGGTGGTGCTGTTGTTAATGCATTGGCATTTAGCTGATCAAACTATCTCTTTTCAAAAGTGAGTAGAGAGGAATCTGCAGAAGAGATGAGACGACACAATGTGTCAGAGAAATTAGCACAATCTCAACAAGAGTACGAAAAACAAAGATATGAGAAACTTGATTTTATCAATGAAATACTCAGGCTGGAAGGTCACGCACAGCATACATTTTCAAATGTTGATGATGCTATCAAAGAATACTACCTTGTTACTGGCTTAAAGATGTCCACCCCAGAGCCAAAGCTTAGCGACTACTATCAACCAAGCACACAACAAAGAAACGGAGAAATAATATTTGTTTTAGTAAAAATGACATATATATTTTTTACAGGAATTTTTATTGCTAGAAAAAATGACCGACATCGGGGCCGGAGCTAAGCTATCAAAAATATTATTACTCCCCTATTGGCTACTGGAAAGGAAAAACTTCATTAGAGAAATTGTATGCCGCTGCGGGTAATGATGTCACACTCGACCAAGTAAAACAGTGGCTACAAAAAGAAGCCATTTGGCAGGTTTATCTACCTGGGCCCAGAAAAATATTAAGACCCCATTTTGAGAACACTACACCTAATGACACGCATCAAATGGATCTTTTGTTCCTTCCACATGATACGATTAGGAAAAAATGATACAAATATGCATTAACTTTTGTCGACATAGCTTCAAGGTACAAGGACGCTGAGCCCATAACTGACAAGAATGCTAGTACTGTAGCCACAGCATTAACACTTATCTATAATAGGGGCCCTTTGAAATATCCTAGGCTTGTGCAAATCGATGACAGATCTGAATTCAAAGGTGCCGTTAATCAATTATTTATGAAGCATGGTTACTAGTGCGGCGAGGCATACCGGGTGTGCACAGATCACAGGCAATTGTTGAGAACGTTAACAAACAATTATCGGAGAGACTTTTCAGTTACAAGTATTGTAAGGTCCAGCATGTCCAAGATCTGTTTAGAAATATTCATGCACTAGCCTCCCCTCTCAGGGGGAGGACTGGATATTCTCCAGCGGATTGCGGGGCACCTGGGGTAGCCCCTATTACTTTTTTAGCAGGTGTTCAGTGGAAGGCTTAAAATGATCGGTCTATCATTCCTTCTCTCTCACTAACCCTCTCCTTTCTAGAACTAGTAGGCGATGCAGTCACAAAAAGGGCAGCTGATGTCTTGTGACACAATGCAAGCTTACCAGCCTGGAATTCCATGGCATTAGCGTAGCAAGAGCATTCTCAGAATTTAATCAAAAATTACATCTCTTGAGCTATTCTGATTGAGTGCATTTTGGGGCTTTGGGCGACGCTTTTGTTAAAAGTATATATATATACTTTTAACTTATACTTATAGTGCAATAAATTCTGAGAATGCTGTGCTAATGCCATGGAAATCCAGGCTGGTAAGCTTGCATTGTGTCATCAGGACATCAGCTGTCCTTTTGTGACTGCATCGCGTATTAGATCTTTTGAGCCTTCCACTGAACACCTACTACATAAAGTAATAGGGACTACCCCCAGGCGCCCCGCAACCCGCTGGAGAATATCCAGTCTTCCCCACGAGAGGGGAGGCTAGTGCATGAATATTCCCAAACATATCTTGTTGTCCTGATGACACAATGTTGTCCTGATGACACAAACAGCTGATGTCCTGATGACACAATGCAAGCTTACCAGCCTGGATTTCCATGGCATTAGCACAGCATTCTCAGAATTTATTAAAAAATTATGTCCCTTGGAGCTACTCTGATGGAGTGCATTTTTTGGCTTGGGCGACGCCTTTGTTATAAATAATGAATAATTATACCACAAAATTGCCTAGGTGTTGCCTTTTCAAAATTAGTCAGTCTTCTTCCACTGCAACACCCCATAAAGCTTTAGGGATGCAATCCACGCTGGACTAATTCTGGAGGCGGCTTCTAGTATATGCGTTGTGTTTGCAATTTCAGGTTACAGCGTATGCCTACCTGATGAGACCCACCTTGGGTCGAAACCGGTCGTAGGCGGCAAAATCTTAAATCTATCCAGCAGGTCCAAGATCTGTTTGGGAATATTCATGCACTAGCCTACCTGATGAGACCCACCTTGGGTCGAAACCGGTCGTAGGCAGCAAAATCTTAAATCTATCCAGCAGGTCCAAGATCTGTTTGGGAATATTCATGCACTAGCCTCCCCTCTCGTGGGGAGGACTGGATATTCTCCAGCGGGTTGCGGGGCGCCTGGGGGTAGTCCCTATTACTTTATGTAGTAGGTGTTCAGTGGAAGGCTCAAAAGATCTAATAAGCGATGCAGTCACAAAAGGACAGCTGATGTCCTGATGACACAATGCAAGCTTACCAGCCTGGATTTCCATGGCATTAGCACAGCATTTTCAGAATTTATTGAAAAATTATGTCCCTTGGAGCTACTCTGATTGAGTGCATTTTTTGGCTTGGGCGACGCCTTTGTTATAAGTAATGAATAATTGTACCACAAAATTGCCTAGGTGTTGCCTTTTCAAAATTAGTCAGTCTTCTTCCACTGCAACACCCCATAAAGCTTTAGGGATGCAATCCACGCTGGACTAGTGGTTGCTACCAGTCAAATTCTGGAGGCGGCTTCTAGTACATGCGTTGTGTTTGCAATTTCAGGTTACGCCGTATGCCTATCTGATGAGACCCACCTTGGGTCGAAACCGGTCGTAGGCGGCAAAATCTTAAATCTATCCAGCAGGTCCAAGATCTGTTTGGAAATATTCATGCACTAGCCTCCCCTCTCGGGGGGAGGACTGGATATTCTCCAGCGGGTTGCGGGTCGCATGGGGGTAGTCTCTGTTACTTTATGTAGTAGGTGTTCAGTGGAAGGCTCAAAAGATCTAATAAGCGATGCAGTCACAAAAGTACAGCTGATGTCCTGATGACACAATGCAAGCTTACCAGCCTGGATTTCCATGGCATTAGCACAACATTCTCAGAATTTATTGAAAATTATGTCCCTTGGAGCTACTCTGATTGAGTGCATTTTTTGGCTTGGGCGACGCCTTTGTTATAAGTAATGAATAATTGTACCACAAAATTGCCTAGGTGTTGCCTTTTCAAAATTAGTCAGTCTTCTTCCACTGCAACACCCCATAAAGCTTTAGGGATGCAATCGACGCTGGACTAGTGGTTGCTACCAGTCAAATTCTGGAGGCGGCTTCTAGTATATGCGTTGTGTTTGCAATTTCAGGTTACGCCGTATGCCTACCTGATGAGACCCACCTTGGGTCGAAACCGGTCGTAGGCGGCAAAATCTTAAATCTATCCAGCAGGTCCAAGATCTGTTTGGGAATATTCATGCACTAGCCTCCCCTCTCGGGGGGAGGACTGGATATATATATATATATATATATATATATATATATATATATATATATATATATATATATATATATATATATATATATATATATATATATATATATAGATCTTTTAAGCCTTCCACTGAACACCTACTACATAAGGTAATAGGGACTACCCCCAGGCGCCCCGCAACCCGCTGGAGAATATCCAGTCCTCCCCCCGAGAGGGGAGGCTAGTGCATGAATATTCCCAAACAGATCTTGGACCTGCTGGATAGATTTAAGATTTTTGCCGCCTACGACCGGTTTCGACCCAAGGTGTGTCTCATCAGGTAGGCATACGGCGTAACCTGAAATTGCAAACAACGCATGTACCAGATGCCGCCTCCAGAATTTGACTGGTAGCAACCACTAGTCTAGCGTGGCTTGCATCCCTAAAGCTTTATGGGGTGTTGCAGTGGAAGAAGACTAATTTTGAAAAGGCAACACCTAGGCAATTTTGTGGTACAATTATTCTTTACTTTTAACAAAGGCGTCGCCCAAAGCCAAAAAATGCACTCAATCAGAGTAGCTCCAAGGGACATAATTTTTCAATAAATTCTGAGAATGCTGTGCTAATGCCATGGAAATCCAGGCTGGTAAGCTTGCATTGTGTCATCAGGACATCAGCTGTCCTTTTGTGACTGCATCGCTTATTAGATCTTTTAAGACTTCCACTGAACACCTACTACATAAGGTAATAGGGACTACCCCCAGGCTCCCCGCAACCCGCTGGAGAATATCCAGTCCTCCCCCCGAGAGGGGAGGCTAGTGCATGAATATTCCCAAACAGATCTTGGACCTGCTGGATAGATTTAAGATTTTTGCCGCCTACGACCGGTTTCGACCCAAGGTGGGTCTCATCAGGTAGGCATACGGCGTAACCTGAAATTGCAAACAACGCATGTACCAGATGCCGCCTCCAGAATTTGACTGGTAGCAACCACTAGTCTAGCGTGGCTTGCATCCCTAAAGCTTTATGGGGTGTTGCAGTGGAAGAAGACTGACTAATTTTGAAAAGGCAACACCTAGGCAATTTTGTGGTACAATTATTCTTTACTTTTAACAAAGGCGTCGCCCAAAGCCAAAAAATGCACTCAATCAGAGTAGCTCCAAGGGACATAATTTTTCAATAAATTCTGAGAATGCTGTGCTAATGCCATGGAAATCCAGGCTGGTAAGCTTGCATTGTGTCATCAGGACATCAGCTGTCCTTTTGTGACTGCATCGCTTATTAGATCTTTTAAGCCTTCCACTGAACACCTACTACATAAAGTAATAGGGACTACCCCCAGGCGCCCCGCAACCCACTGGAGAATATCCAGTCCTCCCCCCCCGAGAGGGGAGGCTGGTGCATGAATATTCCCAAACAGATCTTGGACCTGCTGGATAGATTTAAGATTTTTTCCGCCTACGACCGGTTTCGACCCAAGGTGGGTCTCATCAGGTAGGCATACAGCGTAAACTGAAATTGCAAACAACGCATGTACCATATGCCGCCTCCAGAATTTGACTGGTAGCAACCACTAGTCTAGCGTGGCTTGCATCCCTAAAGCTTTATGGGGTGTTGCAGTGGAAGAAGACTGACTAATTTTGAAAAGGCAACACCTAGGCAATTTTGTGGTACAATTATTCTTTACTTTTAACAAAGGCGTCGCCCAAAGCCAAAAAATGCACTCAATCAGAGTAGCTCCAAGGGACATAATTTTTCAATAAATTCTGAGAATGCTGTGCTAATGCCATGGAAATCCAGGCTGGTAAGCTTGCATTGTGTCATCAGGACATCAACTGTCCTTTTGTGACTGCGTCGCTTATTAGATCTTTTAAGCCTTCCACTGAACACCTACTACATAAGGTAATAGGGAGTACCCCCAGGCGCCCCGCAACCCGCTGGAGAATATCCAGTCCTCCCCCACGAGAGGGGAGGCTAGTGCATGAATATTCCCAAACAGATCTTGGACCTGCTGGATAGATTTAAGATTTTTGCCGCCTACGACCGGTTTCGACCCAAGGTGGGTCTCATCAGGTAGGCATACGGCGTAACCTGAAATTGCAAACAACGCATGTACCAGATGCCGCCTCCAGAATTTGACTGGTAGCAACCACTAGTCTAGCGTGGCTTGCATCCCTAAAGCTTTATGGGGTGTTGCAGTGGAAGAAGACTGACTGATTTTGAAAAGGCAACACCTAGGCAATTTTGTGGTACAATTATTCTTTACTTTTAACAAAGGCGTCGCCCAAAGCCAAAAAATGCACTCAATCAGAGTAGCTCCAAGGGACATAATTTTTCAATAAATTCTGAGAATGCTGTGCTAATGCCATGGAAATCCAGGCTGGTAAGCTTGCATTGTGTCATCAGGACATCAGCTGTACTTTTGTGACTGCATCGCTTATTAGATCTTTTAAGCCTTCCACTGAACACCTACTACATAAAGTAATAGGGACTACCCCCAGGCGCCCCGCAACCCGCTCTTGAATATCCAGTCCTCCCCCCCCCCCCCCCCCCCGAGAGGGGAGGCTAGTGCATGAATATTCCCAAACAGATCTTGGACCTGCTGGATAGATTTAAGATTTTTGCCGCCTACGACCGGTTTCGACCCAAGGTGGGTCTCATCAGGTAGGCATACGGCGTAACCTGAAATTGCAAACAACGCATGTACCAGATGCCGCCTCCAGAAATTTACTGGTAGCAACCACTAGTCTAGCGTGGCTTGCATCCCTAAAGCTTTATGGGGCATCTGGTACATGCGTTGTTTGCAATTTCAGGTTACGCCGTATGCCTACCTGATGAGACCCACCTTGGGTCGAAACCGGTCGTAGGCGGAAAAAATCTTAAATCTATCCAGCAGGTCCAAGATCTGTTTGGGAATATTCATGCACTAGCCTCCCCTCTCGGGGGGAGGACTGGATATTCTCCAGCGGGTTGCGGGGCGCCTGGGGGTAGTCCCTATTACTTTATGTAGTAGGTGTTCAGTGGAAGGCTTAAAAGATCTAATAAGCGATGCAGTCACAAAAGGACAGCTGATGTCCTGATGACACAATGCAAGCTTACCAGCCTGGATTTCCATGGCATTAGCACAGCATTCTCAGAATTTATTGAAAAATTATGTCCCTTGGAGCTACTCTGATTGAGTGCATTTTTTGGCTTTGGGCGACGCCTTTGTTAAAAGTAAAGAATAATTGTACCACAAAATTGCCTAGGTGTTGCCTTTTCAAAATTAGTCAGTCTTCTTCCACTGCAACACCCCATAAAGCTTTAGGGATGCAAGCCACGCTAGACTAGTGGTTGCTACCAGTCAAATTCTGGAGGCGGCATCTGGTACATGCGTTGTTTGCAATTTCAGTTTACGCTGTATGCCTACCTGATGAGACCCACCTTGGGTCGAAACCGGTCGTAGGCGGCAAAAATCTTAAATCTATCCAGCAGGTCCAAGATCTGTTTGGGAATATTCATGCACTAGCCTCCCCTCTCGGGGGGAGGACTGGATATTCTCCAGCGGGTTGCGGGGCGCCTGGGGGTAGTCCCTATTACCCTATGTAGTAGGTGTTCAGTGGAAGTCTTAAAAGATCTAATAAGCGATGCAGTCACAAAAGGACAGCTGATGTCCTGATGACACAATGCAAGCTTACCAGCCTGGATTTCCATGGCATTAGCACAGCATTCTCAGAATTTATTGAAAAATTATGTCCCTTGGAGCTACTCTGATTGAGTGCATTTTTTGGCTTTGGGCGACGCCTTTGTTAAAAGTAAAGAATATATATATATATATATATATATATATATATATATATATATATATATATATATATATATATATATAATATATATATATATATATATATATATATATATATATATATATATAATTTTTCAATAAATTCTGAGAATGCAAGTGCTAATGCCATGGAAATCCAGACTGGTAAGCTTGCATTGTGTCATTATATATATATATATATATATATATATATATATATATATATATATATATATATATATATATATATATATATATATATATATATATATATATATATATATATATATATATATATATGACTAAGTGTCAAAAGGTGGGCAAGAAGTAAGTGACCTCTTTTGCGGGAAACTAAAATCTGTTTAAAAAGACATTTGTTGACTTTAACAAGTGGAATGTGTGTGTGAATGATTGAAGATATACTGGCAATAATTTCTACACCTAATGTAAAGCCGTTTGGTGAGTATACTGTAAAACGCCAGAATTCACCAATGAAAATCAGCCCGGGAATGCGGACAACAATTTGCCGTCGGTCTTTTAGCGTGTAAAAGCAACAAGAACAAACCTGGTGCTAACCATGCCCATATGTTCAGGGAGGGGAAGTGGTGCAGTGGTTAAGGCGTCTGCCTCCAATGCGAAAGGTGCGATTTTCGATACCGGGTTCCGGCGTTGGATTTTTCTCCTCTGGTAAGTGTCACCGTCTGGACAGTGGGCAACGGGACATAGACGACCCCGGCCCCCACGAGTCCCCTGCTGCCTTGCAGGCCTGGCCGCTTGGCTGCGGAAAGGCTAAGGGAGGAAACCCCTGACATCAAAGCCCCCGTGTCTCCGGGGAAGGCTTTTGAGCCAGAGACTAAGACAAGGAGAGTCTGATATAAAACCTACGACCTGAGGACCTCGATGCCACCGTCCCAGCCTGCTAGGCCATGGCAAACGAACCAAGGGTTTAAAGGGTGGGGACAGTACTGCGCACACTGCACTCCACCAAAAAGCTCCACCGCGCAGGCTTTAGGAAACGCCCATGGACTATGACACTGAACTTTCCAAGTCCTGTAGCGATGGGCAAGGGCAAAACGGCAGGTGAAAGATGTCACTGGAAGCCGCAGTCTCAAACCTGCATGCAGGCGGTTCAGGATATTGGTCGCCTGATGTTGACCTGGGGATGACAACGTCATTCGGCACACCCTGAACGACCAAGCAGCCTTCTCTAGGGACAGCACTGTTTGCTCCACACGGAGAGGGGCCTAGAAAAGGTGGCCTAACCAAAGCTCATCCCCTCGTAACCCCAGTTGGCTAGCCGCGGTCAACGGGCATCTTCTCATGCGGTCAGAAAACAAGAAAAAACAACGGATCCACTCTCATAACGACCACGACCGGACTCAACGTAGCATGCTGGAACATCCGAACCATGCTCGACACAGCAGACAGCGGTCGCCCTGAGCGTCGCTCCGCCCTCATTGCCCATGAATTGCGGAGGTTAAACATCGACATCGCCGCGCTCAGCGAAGTGCGCCTCCCGGAGGAAGGCAGCCTCCAATAACTTGGCGCTGGCTACACCCTCTACTGGTCAGGCAGGCCTGCATCAGAAAGACGGCTCTCAGGCGTGGGCTTCATGGTGAAGAGCCCCATTGCGACTAAGTTGGAAAATCTACCAACGGGTCACTCCGACCGCATCATGTCCATGCGCCTCCCACTGAGACACCAGCAATACGTCACCCTTCTCAGTGTGTACACCCCAACCCTCCTGGCAGAGCCTGCAGAAAAAGACAAGTTCTACTCTGACCTGCGCAGCCTCCTGCAGAGCACCCCTGCAGACGACAAAGTCATCATCCTTGGCGACTTCAATGCTAGAGTGGGCCAAGACTCTGAAGCCTGGAAAGGAGTCCTCTGGAAGCATGGCGTCTGGAACTGCAATGACAATGGTCGCCTACTGTTGGAGCTTTGTGCAGAGCAGCAACTTGTCATCACCAAAACTACTTTCCAGCAAAAGGACAGTCGAAAGACCACCTGGATGCATCCTCGCTCCAAGTACTGTCATCTTATAGACTATGTCCTAGTGCGCCAGAGGGACCGCAGTGACCTCCTCCTCACCAGTGTGATGCCCAGCGCAGAGTGCCACACTGACCACCGCCTTGCTCGCTGCAAACTCAGGCTCCGCCTGAAGCTGAAACCCAAGAAAGCCCCCCCCCCCCCCCAAGAAAAAGCTTGATGTTGCCAGCCTTCAGCGTGACGACAAGAAAGCTGCCCTTCAGGCCGATTTACAGCGCATGCTCAAAGACACAGTTGATCCAGCAGACTCCTCCCCTGAAACACTCTGGGAACAACTGAAAACTGCTATTGTAAAATCTTCTGTGGAAGTCTTGGGCTTTGCTAGAAAGAGGAACAAAGACTGGTTTGACGAAAACGACGAAGAGATCCAGGAACTTCTAGCAAAAAAAAAAAAAAAAAAAAAAGAGCCGCCCACCAGGCCCACCTAGACAAGCCTTCCTGCCCTGTGAAGAAGTCTGCCTTCCGCCTCATCTGCAGCAGTCTCCAGCTCAAGCTTAGAGAACTCCAGAACGAGTGGTGGTCCAGACTCGCACAGAGGACCCAGCTCTGCGCTGACAACGGTGACTACAGGGGCTTCTACGAAGCACTGAAAGCAGTGTATGGCCCTAGGCACCTGGTACAAAGTCCCCTGCGAAGCGCTGATGGACAGGCACTCCTCACAGATAATACCTCCATCTTGAACCGCTGGTCGGAATACTTTCAGGACCTCTTCGGTGCTGAGCGCACTGTTCAAGAAACAGTCATCCTCCAAATCCCACACCTTCCACTAAAGGTTGAATTGGACGAACCGCCCACCGCCGAAGAGACCCTCACCAGCTCAAGAGTGGCAAAGCAGCAAGCATTGACGGAATCCCGCCATAGATATGGAAACATGGAGGCCCAGCACTGCACAACATGCTCCACGACCTCTTTCTCTGCTGCTGGGAAAAAGGAACACTACCAAAGGATCTCCGTGATGCAGTCATCATCACCCTGGACAAGAACAAAGGAGAGAAGTCTGCCTGCTCTAATTATCGTGGAAGTACCCTGCTGTCCATTGCCGGGAAAATTCTCGCAAGGTTGCTCCTGAATCGGCTGGTACCTGCCATCGCTGAAGACCACCTCCCAGAGGGCCAGTGTGGCTTCAGAGCCAACAGGCATGGTCTTTGTGCTGAGACAGCTTCCGGAGAAGTGCCGCGAGCAGAACAAAGGGCTGTACGTAACGTTTGTCGACCTAACAAAAGCGTTTGACATTGTGAGCAGGCAAGGTATGTGGCAGATCCTGGAGCGACTAGGCTGTCCCCCAAAGTTCCTCAACATGATCGTCCAGCTCCACGAGGACCAGCAAGGCCAGGTCAGACTAGAGAGTGACCTCTCAGAACCATTCCCCATTCGCAACGGCGTGAAGCAAGGCTGCGTGCTGGCACCAACCCTCTTCACCATCTTCTTCAGCATGATGTTGAAGCAGGCCACAGTGGACCTCGACGATGACGACGCAGTGTACATCAGGTACATCTCGATGGCAGCCTGTTCAACCTCAGACGACTGCAGGCCTACACGAAAACCCTAGACCAACTGATTCGTGAGCTGCTCTTTGCTGATGACGCTGCCCTCGTTGCACACACAGAGAGAGCCTTGCAGCGCATTACGTCCTGCTTCGCAGATGCCGCCCAGCTCTTTGGACTTGAGGTCAGTCTGAA